>CM065781.1:81909363-82451863 GCA_033296515.1 Macrochelys suwanniensis
TAGTGAGTGCTTCTATTTTGCTGGGATCAGTACTCACACCCTCTTGGGACACGATGTGACCTACATACTTCACTGAGGTTTGGCAGAACTGGCATTTATCTATTGAGAGCTTCAAACCATAGTCCTCCAACCTATTGAGCACTTTAAGTAGTCTTTCTTCATGCTCCTCCAAGGTTCTTCCAAACACAATCAGGTCATCCAAATAAACTAACACTTGCAGTAAATTCATGTCTCCCACTACTTTCTCCATAAGACGTTGAAATGTGGCAGGTGCTCCCGAAATCCCCTGGGGCATGCGTTCGAACTGATAAAACCCTAATGGGCAAATGAAGGCTGTCTTCTCCTTATCGTCTTCTCCCAGGGGGATTTGGTAGTATCCACTCCGAAGATCCAACACAGAGAACCACTGGCTTCCCAGCAAGCAGTCTAAGGCATCTTGGACTCGAGGCATAGTGTACTGGTCAACCACAGAACGGTTGTTTAGGGTGCGGTAGTCAATACACATCCGGATTTTCCCGTTCTTTTTACGGACCACCACAATGGGTGAGGCATATGGGCTGCGGGACTCTGTAATGATGCCATTCGCAGCCAGCTCTTGTAGATGACGTCGCACATCTTCCATCTCAGAGAGGGCAATTCTCCTAGATCTCTCCCTAAAAGGTCGAGAGTCATGTAGTCTGATGTTGTGCTCCACTCCTTTTGCACATCCCACATCCCACTCATGCAATGAGAACACTTTGGGTCTTTCACAAAGTTTTTTCCTCAGGCGATCTTTCCACTCCTCAGACAATGGTGAGTCTCCAAAGTCAAACTTTGCTGGGTCTATAGCCGGAACTTGAGTTTCACCCCGGGGTTTTACAATCGACTCAGGCTCAAAGAGGTCTGCTATCTTCTGTCCTTGCTTCACAACAACATCACGACTTGTTTCATTGGCAATCAGTATAGTCACCTTTTCCTGAGCTTTAGCAGGTAAGGTTATGATTCCACTGGGGACCAGCACTCCTTCAGGGAGCTCTCCTTTCACCGACTGCTCTACCATTGCTAAGGCCCCATTACTGCCTTTCAGCCAGGTGCTCATGACAAGCACTTCTTGCTCTGTCCTGGCAGGCACTACTAAGGGGGTCGTGCCCGCGTACTTCAGTGCTCCAATCGGTAGCTCAGATGTCTCTTTAGTGCTCTCAATTTTCCTATAGGCTTCAGCACAAAGCGTATGGATCATCAGGGTGTTCAGGTATTGGTCCCCGGCCCGTCGTCTGCAGTAATCCGCGAGTACCTTGAAGAGGCTGGAGTTGGTCCCTATCAGTGCAGACACATCAGAGGTCCCTTTAGGGTCAGGGCATATTAATGCAGCTGTGTCTACCGCTTCTCTTACCCCCGCAACCTCCTCTGGGAATTCCAGGTGCACTATGACATATCCTTGGTAGGGGTATTCATCCATGCTGAGGCCACATAGGCCAAGGCCAGTCAGTGGCTGTATAGGCAGGTGCCTAAGCATGTGTTGGTAGAATGACTGAAATATAATAGTCACTTGAGATCCAGTGTCAAGCACTGCTTTACACTCCGCCCCTTCAATCCTCACCATGACCTCTGCTCGAGGCCCTATCAGTCCTGTGGGGATCCCAGATGGACAGTCTTTTCTGTGGGAATCTTCAAACCCTGCAGGCCTGGGTGGTCCACGTCCCTGGACCCTCTGGCAGCTACCGGATCTCTCCCAACTGATCCTCAGCTTTCCATACACTAAGGAGGGATTTTCTTCATTACGGCACCTAGCAGCACTGTGCCCCTCCTGACCGCATCGGTAGCAGAAAATTTGCCCTTTCCCCCTTCGTCTGGATGGGACAGGGCTTTCAATGCTGACCTCTCCATTGCCCCAGTGTGAGGCTCCTTACCCCTGGAAGCCTTAGCTCGGTCAATGGTGCTTTGCAGCTCAGCTATCCGTTCTGTCAGGACCTGCATTTGTTGAGCAAGTTCTTCTCTGGTGCTCACCATCAATACACTGGCAGTTTGCAGTGGAGTTGTGCTGGCTGGCTCCAATGTTTGGGCTTCCCAAAGCTCACTGGAAGCCTGCCTTTCTTCCTCCTCTCTGACCTCTTTTATCAGCTGGGAGTAACTTGGGGGATGTTCCCGTCGTTCTCTTAGCCGCAGATGAAGTAGAATCGGGTTCAGATACTGAGTTCCTCTTACAATTTGAGCCAGTCTGGTCTGATCCATCTGCTCAGCAGTCACTGCTCCCCTCATGACAGTTTTTTGAAGCAGTCTCTCCAGCCTCTGTATATAGGCTGACGCCTTCTCGCCCTTTTGCTGTCGGGAATTAAGGAACTTGCAGTAGCTGTCTTCAGGGCCCTCTACGCTCCCAAATGTGTGATCAAGAGCCTCTAGGCAGTCCCTCACACTGACCCCAGGGTCAATGAGCTTCAGAGTGCGAATCACATCTAATGCTGGGCCGGCAAGGCTCTCTATTAGACATCTTCGCTTTTCTGCATCGGGTACGGCCCACTCCTGCAGCATTTCAGTGGTATGCTCTAACCAGGGTTCAAACTCCTCCCCCCCAGCAAATGACCTTAACTTACGACAAGAGTTTGACATAGCATAGGACAGCACAACCTTTTCCAATGTTTGCCCCAGTGCTTTTGCCCAATCATCGGCCGAGGCTGCAGCCCCTGACCTAGAGGCTGCTGAGCCGGGGCCCAACAAACCTGACATAGTAGCCATTACGCAAACAGTAATTTCCTCAAAATATAAACACAATTACTTCCCAATGTAGCGGATCACTCAGCAGGTGCTTGCGAGGGGTACTGACCCAGGGATCCCGGACGAGCCCCCAAAAATGTAACCCTTCTGCCAGTCAGAGTCGGCAGCAACAAGGGCCGGGTTCCGTATCTAGGGGTTCCATTCCAATAACACAATGCAAAACCGGCTCGAGCCCCCACCCAGTGACCTGGGACAAATATATATCACCCCCCCGGGCGCCTCTAAGAGGCAATACTTCCCCTCTCGCAAGCACAGAGTCTGAGTGTAGAAAAACCTTTTAATAACAGAGAGAAACGATGCGGCATTTTGCTGGGGAAATACCACATCTAGGATTTGTAAACCAAACTGTGAACAACGACCCACCCCAGCAAATTGGCCATGTCCTTTCCCTTTGGTTCTTGAGTCCAGCAACCCCCAAAATCACCCAAAGTCCCAAAAGTCCAACAACCCAAAAGTCCAGACCCAGAGTTCAAAAGTTCATCTGCAGAGTGTTACACCCCCTCCAGTCTGGGTAAAATTGGGGAGGGGAGAGGTAAGGGGCACCTTACGTGGCTCGAAGCTGACAGCCCCGTCCCTTCGTGGGGCCTCGCTCAGCTCGGCTCTGCTTTGCTCTGCCATCCCACGAGTCACTCCGCTCAGCCGTCTCTCAAGCCGCTCCAGCTGTCCCGCCAACTGTTCCGCTCCGCCAGCAGCTCCGCGCCGTCAGCCGGCCTGCAAGTCGCTCCGGCTGTCCCGCCAACTGCTCCGCTCTGTCAGCAGCTCCGCTCCACCAGCCGCTCAGCAATAGATCTTCTGGCTCCCCCACTACTTAACACAGTGCTCAGTGATTTCAGCTTTTAACAACTTCAGCTTTTTAGTGATTGCAGCTTGTAGTTAGGGGAGCCTGTGTGCTCATTTGCACACTTAGTCCAGAGTAATTCCAACTCAGCAGCCTGTGATTAGACTCCTAAGGAACTCAAAATTAGCTCTGATATTCCACAGTGGAGAGAGAGAGAGAAGGAAGTGCAATTGACATTTAGGACCCTCAGAAGAGGCCCATGTCACCAGATATAAATACCTGTCCCCAACCTCTCTCAATTCACTGGGTTTTGGAATCCATGTCCCTCACCTAGCAAGTGCTGCTCAGCTAATGGTGAGGCCCTTCATCATAACAAAAGCCCACTGTCCTTGATTCCCATAATCAGGGTAACAACACGTTATTCTTCCTGCCCCAATAACAGAGAGACTGGGGCTCCCACAGCAGTCAAAGTGACCATTTGGGCAAGTGGTCCATCATGCTTTGCAGGGTGGGTGTGTCCATGCAAACAAGATTAGCCCCTGACATCCCTGACATCCCTTTCCACAACTCACCACCAGATGTCAGGGTAGAGCTCATCCTGACTCTGCTTACACCTTTATAACTCACTTATCCTCCGCCATTCCCAAGTCAAGGGTCGTATATACTGACCCAATAGCATCTCTTGAAAACTAGAGCCAATAAACAATTTTAAGCATCATTTTCGTTCTCAGTGACCCAGAATTAGTAAAGTTTGACTACATTTATTTCAGAAGCATTTTGGCTGTAGAGCAGTGTTATGGGCAGCTATCCCACAGAGCACCTCTTCTCATTTTGGTGCATTTTGGTGCTGTGGCTTGTGGGAAGGGGGCAGGTGAGTGTGGGGCATTCTGGGTCCTGTCCCAACGCCCCATGATGCATCGGTTCGCACCCCAGCAATCCCTGTGCTTCCATCCACATTTGGCGCCATCTTTCAATGTTTTTTGTGCTGCGCGCTCTGTCTTCCCTTTCCGTCTGCGGGAATGGAGCCCGAACTGCTGAGGAATATGCTGATGAGTCTCGCCAGCACGTCACGTTTGACAGTCAAGTTACTCCTTAAGATCCAAACTGACAGTGAGGACTCTGGTGATGACATCGATTCAAGTAATGCATACGAAACGAGATTGCTTGTGGCATTTACGGACATGCTCACCACTGTGGAACGCCGGTTTTGGGCTCAGGAAACAAGCACTGAGTGGTGGGATCACATTGTCATGCAAGTCTGGGACGACGAGCAGTGGCTGCAGAACTTTCGGAAGAGAAAAGCCACTTTCATGGGACTGTGTGATGAGCTCGCCCCCAGCCTGCAGCACAAGGACACGAGATTGAGAGCTGTCCTGATGGTTGAGAAGCAGATGGCCATTGCAATCTGGAAGCTGGCAACTCCAGACAGCTACCGATTGGTCGCTAACCAGTTTGGAATGGGAAAGTTGACCATTGGAATCGTGTTGATGCAAGTTTGCAGGGCCATTAATTGCATCGTGCTCGGAAGAACTGGGACTCTGGGTAATATGCGTGACATTGTGGCTGGCTTTGCACAAATGGGTTTCCCTAACTGCGGAGGGGCGGACAGATGAGATGCATATTCCAATTCTGGCACCAGCACACCTAGTCTCCATGTACGTTAATCAGAAGGAGTATTTCTCTATGGTTCTCCAGGCACTTGTGGATCACCGTGGGCATTTTATTGACATGAACGCAGGCTGGCCTGGAAATGTGTATGACACATGCATCTTTCGGAACACTGGCCTGTTCAGGAAGCTGCAAGCCAGGACTTTTTTCCCAGACCAGAAGATCACTGTAGGGGAAGTCGAAATGCCCATTGTGATCCTTGGAGACCCCGCTTACCCTTCAATGCCATGGCTCATGAAACCCTACACAGGGAGCCTTGACAGCAGCAAGGAGCGGTTCAACAACAGACTGAGCCGGTGCAGAATGACTGTGGAGTGTGCTATTGTACGTTTAAAGGGCCGCTGGCACTCTCTGTATAGGAAGCTGGACTTGGCCGATGACAGCATCCCCTCAGTTATATCCGCGTGCTGTACCCTCCATAACATTTGTGAACTTGGAGGTTCAACACTTGGAGGCTGAATTTGAACAGCCAGAGAGCAGGGCTATTAGAGGGGTCCAGGGTGGGGCTGCAAGGATTAGGGATGCCTTGAGGGAGCAATTTGAGGCTGAAAGCCACCAGTAATGTTTGGTGCCCTGCATGGCAGTGAAGTGCAGTGGTTCCAATGTTAGTAGAAATCCTTGTTTGCTGTGCTGACTTGCAGTGCCTGTTGCTTTCCTGGGCGAAGGTATCTTTTACTTTATGCAATAATAAAGAATGTTTTCAAAGCCAAAATATCCATTTATTGAAAAGAAACACAACTGCTTGGGAAACAGAAAGGGCAAGGGGGTAGGGTGGGGAGGGGAACGGTACAATCATAGACTTCTGTATGTCCTGTTATCATACTCAGCCTTCCTGTCTGGAGTGCTGTGCAATGAGTTCTGCACTTCAGGATGGCTATAATGCATGGTGATAGGGGTTGAGTGCAGTGGGTAATGGTCGTAGTTTGCAGGGTGGTGAAGCTATAGGTGTTGGAGGCAGCTGGTAGCGGTAAAACCCGGATGTTGGGGAAAGTGGGTTGGAGGTGACATGGGGGCACAAGGGAAAGAGTTTTGGGACAAGGGCTACAGGGGGGAAGTGGATACGGTAGTACTCCATCTGCATGGCTACGAGCGCCTGGATAGAGTCCGCTTGGCACACCATGGTGCTTGTCAGCCAATCCGTGCTTTGCTGCTGGAGCACCGCTGTTTTCTGCCAGCGCTCCTCATTCTGCTGGCAGATCCTTCTTTCACTCTCCCTCCACTCCTGCACTTTTAGATTCTCATTAAGTGACTGCTGCATTACTTCATGCAGCATGTCTTCTTTGCTTCTTCACGGCCTCTCCCTGATTCTTTGCAGTCTCTTGGCCGGTGATAACACAGACGGCTGAGATCTCAAGGTTGCATCTGTAAAGGCAAAATGCAACACTTAACAGAGGCACCATTGTTCACACCAGACAGAGCAATGATTCCCCTGTACTTAAGGAGGGCAAGCACAGTCTACACAATAGCATAATTTGCCTGTCCCAAAGCGAGCGCGCACAACCCACGGGAGCCCCAAAATGGTGAGTAAGCACAGGGTCAAGGGGGACTGATTGTTCCATGGCTGTACTGTCCTCTGGGTTTCTGTGCCTTGGGGAGAGCCAACAGCTGCAGGGGCACCTACACTGAACACTGTCTCCACATTTTCCACAGGAGTTCGTCCTGGAAGATATCTCGCTGCTGAGGGTGACCTGGGAAGCAAGGGAGGGTCTTCTACTACAATGTGGCTTCCGCCCTGGCCCATATGCAGCTTGCCTGTGTGCAGCCATGGTTGCCCTGCCCCTCACGGCACAGTGGCATGGACATGTTAGCCTGACTAGGACAAGGACCACTGGCTCTCCCAATAAACCTGCACAAGCGTATTGCCCAAGTTCTGGATGAGACCTTTGAAGAGATCACTGAGGCCGATTACCGCGATGTGAGAGCGCACATCAATGCCCTATTCCACATCTAGGCATGCATGCAGCCCTAACCCGTCTCGCCCCAAGAGTCCACACCGAATAACTTCCTTCCCCCCAAAAAGCTGCTTCCCGGGAACCTCCTCTTGTGTTTGTCCTTCCCCAAGCACTGGCTGCCGTGACTGGCTACCTTTCTCCTGGCTTGAGAACAGCTCCTGGCTGCATGCATCTAGGGATTCCGGGGTGTCTTCCTCCACCTCAGCACCCTCGTTCCTGCTTTCCTGCTCCTTCTCCTCCTCTTCCTCCTCCTGCCTTGTTGGACTGGGCTCTGAAGTGTCCATGGTGGTCCTCGGAGCGGAGGTGGGGTCGCCCCCAAGTATCGCGTCCAGCTCTTTGTAGAAATGGCAGGTCACGGGGGCAGAACTGGAGCGGCCATTTGCCTCGTGGGCTTTGCGGTAGGCGTTCCACAGCTCCTTCACTTTAACCCTGCACTGCACTGTGTCCCGTTCATGGCCCCTTTCCATCATGGTCCTTGATATCTGCCCAAATGTATTGTAATTCGTTACGCTGGAGCGCAGCTGGGACTGGACAGCTTCCTCCCTCCAAACACTGATGAGGTCCAGCACCTCGCCATTGCTCCATACTGGGGATCGCCTGGCATGTGGAGGTATGGTCACCTGGAAAGATTCGGTGAGAGCACTCCATGCCTGGCTGAGCAAAGAGGAAGGGGATTTTCAAAATTCCCAGATAATTTAAAGGGCAGGTCTGACGGTTGGTCACCTGAGGGCAGGGCAGTAGAGTTGAAACTGATGACCAGAGTGTCTAGAACAGGCATTGTGGGGCACTTCTGGAGGCCAATCAGAGTGCATTAACAGACCAGGGCATCCACACTGGTGCCACAGCACTCCAGTGGGGGCGCATCAAACATTATTCCTCTTGCCGAGGTGGATTACCAGGAGTGCTCTAGCCGTGGAGTCAGCGCGCTCTGCGTGCCTTCCCAGAGTGGATGCGTCATGAGTTAGAGCGCACTGGGCTGCTTTAGTGCACTCTAACTTGCAAATGTACCCAAGCCCTTAGTAGCTTAAATAAAGCATTTGGTCAACTTCTTGAGAAAGGAATGTGTAAGTTAAGTGCCCAATCAAGAAACACTTAATGAACAATAGATCTTGGGAGGCTCCAATCCACATAAGAAGTCTACACGAGGACATTCAAGGTAGCATGTGAACAATGGCTGTTACCTGTAAGTTTTGAGTCATGCATGGACATATGACTTGCCCATGTGACTCCAAATCTCCATTTTGTAGCAGGATTGTACACGGGAAGGGAGGGGTGTCCACCCACAAGAGAAAATCTATTTAAACCCCTGGAAGACCCCTCTATTTTGTCTTCAGCTGGCTTAAGAGAGAGCCTCTCCACCCTCAAGGATACCTGAAAGAAACTGAAACAAAGGACAGTAACTACAGGGGGTGTGAGTGATTGCTGGACCCAGACTAGAAGTAGACTAGTCTGTAAAAGGAAGCTTACTGGAACACCACTGAGGGTGAGGTTTTATCTGTATTCAGTTTTCTTACTGTATTAGACTTAGACTTGCGTGTTTTATTCTATTTTGCTTAGTAATTCACTTTGTTCTGTCTGTTACTACTTGGAACCACTTAAATCTTGCTCTCTGTATTTAATAAAATCGCTTTTTACTTATTAATTAACCCAGAGTATGTATTAATACCTGTGGGAGGCAAACAGCTGTGCCAATCTCTCTATCAGTGTTATAGAGGACAAACAATTTATGAGTTTACCCTATATAAGCTTTATACAGGGTAAAACGGATTTATTTGGGGTTTGGACCCCATTGAGAGTTGGGCATCTGAGTGTTAAAGACGGGAACACTTCTTAAACTGCTTTCAGTTTAAGCCTACAGCTGTTAGGGGACGTGGTTCAGACCTGGGTCTGGGTTTGCAGCAGGCTAGCGGGTCTGCTCAAACCAGGCAGGGCACTGAAGTCCCAAGCTGCCAGGGCAGGAAAGCAGGGGCAGAAGTAGTCTTGGCACATCAGTTGGCAGCCCCAAAGGGGTTTCTGTGATCCAACCCATCACAGATTCACTTCTGTGTTTCTTGTCAGGAGTGGTACATCTTGCACCCACAGTTTAGCAAGTTTCACACCTCAAGTCTGTGCCTGGTGCCACTCCTGACAGAGAGGGGAAGCACATTCATTGAGAGCTTCTTTTCCATTGTGATAATGTTAGACACTCTGTTTTTGTTAATGTTTTAAGGTGGGTTCCAGGGCATTAGGAAAAGTACACCAAAAGTGACACTGAAGTACTTGTATCAAACTGCTTGAGTCGACTCGTTTACATCCTGGTCTGCAAAGCATCCCAATTCAGGCAAGTACATACTTAACTTAGGTCACTTGAAGTCAATGGGCCACAAGCATGTGCTGAAGTGCATTCCCAAATTAGGGTCTCATTCAGTGATACTTTAGTGCTTCTAGAGAGAAGTCTGTAGTTCAAGTTATTAGTAATAATAATCACTTCAGTCAGTAAGGCATTCCCAAAGGTTGATCATTTGTATCAATTATGGGAGTGTTAAATTTTTCTAGTTACATGCGTTTGTTTCATTTGCTTTTATTTCATACTGTCTGTTTGAAAATAATTTTTCCCATGGACTATCTCCTTTCCCCTTATTTTTTGTATGTTTTGAATGGAACTTTAAGCAGCTTTTTGCTATTATGCCTTACGACTAAACAGCTTTATGCGTGCACTAGCATACCAGCTGATGTCTATACTGTACTTTGTAAAGCACATCCGTTCTAGTTGGCATGCTATATGTCTTAGGTACCAAAATGTCTACCCAAATGTTCATAGCCTTACTGATTAGCAAATAGCATCTGCTTTATATGTGTATAGTCACCTTCAGCCTGTGTTTTAAGTCACAGATTCCTCTAACAATTCTCATAGCATGAGGTTTGATGTAATATTTCACTGTACTTAGATTCTAATCACTTAACTCAACAAATTAAGAGGAACATTAAGTCTATACAACTGCTTCACTGGGAGTTGAGTGCTGTTCCATATTCTCCAGATTACTTTTTACTTTCATTTCTCTCTTTTGAGGTTTCACTATGAGATGCTTTGTGTCCAAGATCTGTGAAGATGTTCAGAAGATTCCTTGCTACTGGAAAATTAGAGTATTTTCCATCTCCAGTACTACTTTGTACTTCACAGTCTCTCCCCAGCTCAACCCTGCTGAGTTTGCTTCCCTCTGATTCTGAGGGAAGTTTCCATAGACTTAATTCAAATTCTCCATGCCCCTGGAGCTATTGAACTCTAAGTCCTACGTGGTAACTTTTATGAACATGGCATTCTTATGAGTCTAAAATCAAAATATTCCTTACATCAGAGCTGTTGGGTGGACATGTTACATGCTTTATTTCTACCCAGTCCCTTGTATATTTATGGTTGTTCTTAGCTATGTTTAGTTTATATGATTGAGTTCTTTTAACGTAAACAAAAAGTGTTTAGAAAGAAAATGTTCCAAAGTGGACCACATGCTTTCCTCTTGCATGGTATTTTTGTTCAGTTACCCAGCATACTGTGTCAGTGGAACTGGGGTATTTAAAGAAAATACACATTATAAACTCCAGGGAATATTGATTTACACAGCAATGTTAATGCTTAACAAATGGCCTTCCTGATCACAAGTAAACAGGGACTGAGGAATTTTAGAGGTCTGTTTTAATTTTGTATTTTCTTTAACATTGAAAAATATATGTAATAGTATGGCTCTTTGTTCTATGCTGCCTTATAATTTTTATGAGTTAGAGAGCTGAAGAGAAGTGATTCAGTCTGGGGACTCAGTTGTGAATTCTATAATATCTTCAGTTTTGCCCACACAAATCATTGAGAGAATTTGAGTTTCCCAGCTTGTATAGCTGTTCTCTAAATTCACATGGCTAAATCACCATGCACCACTTTGAAAATTCACCTTTATATCTTTCACATAGCTGAGAATAATTGATTAATCCTATTCATGATAAGTAGTGCTAAATAGCCTACAGTGGTTTTGGGTTACACAGATGCCTTAAACACTGAGGTCTGGTAAGGATATACCATGGGTTGCTAGCTATTATAACAATACTAAACCAGTGGTATCATTTTAGTATTGCTTAGGACTCTGCGGTGGCTTTTAAAGTAAGCAAAGTGTTGCCAGAGAGGTGCAGGACCTGACTGGCAGCTGCATTTGGTTTGTGGACTGCTCCAGGTACACAATTTCTAGGGACCCTGCTTAAGAGACTCTTACAGGTCCTGTCTGGAGATTCAGTATGCACTTCCCTAGAATGTCCACTGATGCACAGGAGGGGAAGGCTTTGGCCATGCCCCCGCTGTACCTCAATGATGTGTAGCACTTCTTGTAATTCCCCCTAGGTCTTGCACTCAAGGAGCAGGCAGAGTGAGCTTGGTTCCCAATAAAAAAATGTACCAAAGAGGAGGAAAGGTACCCAGGACCTTCTAGCTTACCTACCTCTTGAATAATCATGACAGCCAGGATATGGCCTTTGGTGTTTTATGATCTTCTAAGATGCAGAGTTCTAGCTCCTTAATTAAAGTGGTTGTGCTTATGTTAGTCATATGGAATCCATCTCTTGGATTGTTGAATCCAGTCCCCCTGAATCAAGCAGGAAGGACCCTACACTCCTTACTCCCGCAGTTTATCTAACATTTCCTTCAACACTTTCTGAGACACAACTACTTCATTAATGTTAGTTGGCAGAATGTCAGTGGTAGGTAAATCCTGTCTTACACAAAACATAGTCTCTGATACACATCACATACACAACCCAGTCAAGTTTTGCAGAGGTTCAGGGATGAAATCTTGGCCCCATTGAAGTCACTGGCAAACCTTTTATTGACTTCATTGGGGTCAGGTTTTTGCCCCAGATGTCTTATTTACTAAATGTGTTGAGATTAGTCCATAATTTACGTGGAGCAGGGATTGCTAACGAGGGAGGTCATTTAGAAGTCATACCATTTTCACAGAGACCTTTGAAGGCCTGAACTACTCATGTTTTGTCATGACCAGTGTGACGCATGCCCCAGTTGAGAATCATCTTCTCATATCTTTTTCCATAGCATCTTGTCTTTTGTCATAGTTATGTTTTCCACTTTACAGAACAGATTGTGGGTAGTGTGGGGGAAGTACTCCTTGAACATGAATCCTCACTTACTCCCCTGTGAGGGAGGTAAGCATACTTAGATTGGAAGCTCTTTGGAGCAGGGACTATATTTTTGTTCTGTGTTTGTACAGCACCTAGTAAAATTGGGTCCTGGTCTCTGATTGGGGTTCCCAGATGCTATGATGATACAAATAATAAATAGTTATTATCCTGTTCAATTTACAGATGGGGAAACAGAGGCAAAGAAATGTTAAGTGACTTGTCCAAGGAAAGACAGGAAATCTGTAGCAGAGCTGAGTATTTGTTGTTTGACCCATTCTGCTATAACTAGTAAACCGCCCCATCCCCTACGGAATATAATATACCTTATATCCAGCTTGAAAAGTTATAGATAATGACATTTTAGAGCTAATATTTGAAAACTTACATGTCTGGGTATAACTGACCCCATTTTAGCTGTCATCCAGGTTTGAACATGGAACCTGGAGAGCTAAAAGCATGAGCTTCTACCACTTGAATGAAGGAACAAAAGATGGGGTTTTCCAAAGCACCTAGTTGGCAGGTGTAGCAGAATCATTCGCATCTTACATGGGCCAGCCACTAGAGGAGAATAAAGACCCATTTACTTCTAGTATGAGTTACATGTGCATTTTCTGTGTAAGAACTGATGTCATCCCAAGCACATAAAGTACGCCCCATACGCCCTACCTTGCCTTGCCAGTCACTCTGTAAAACTGCAGGCAGGTTGAGACTGTAATGCCATGAGTCAGTTTAATAGTGATGCTAGTAATAATACACTGTGATTCTACAGCAGCAAAGGAAACCAACATCCACTGTGAGGTAGGTAAGAGGGAATCTTTTCACCCATCGCTGAAGTGCAGCCACTTCTGTAGTAGAATCTAGCAGCTGTCTTCAAAGCATAAAGCAATGCTACATGATGTGAGAGGATGTGAAGAACAAATTCAAACTGTCCCCAGTATTTAGGCATAAGCACATTACCTGACTTGGAGTTTTCTCATGCTCTCACAGAAAATGGCAAATGAGAAGCGCCTAGTTGTTAGGCTATCACTGTTGCATCCCCTTCAAAGGTCATCTATATGTGAAGACAATGGATTAGTGCTAACTCACTCACTAAGCCACCACCATCACTTCCTGCAGCATGTAGGCATCTCCCAGCCAAGTAACATGTCAGCTGGGCACGGCTTCTTTTAAGATTTGACAGAATCATAGCCTGACATGGTGTGGTTGTAGGAGAAGTAGCTGTTTGTTTAGTGAACCGTAGGGTTGGTGGTTAACACAAAAGATAAATTAACCAGGGTGTAATACAGTGAGATTCCCTAGGCGTACCCTGGGTTGTGAGGCACCTCATCACCACCTGTCCGTAGCAATGTCTTCAATGGAGCTAAGATCTTGCTCCAGGTTTAAAGCACCAATGTTTTTGTAAATGCGTTACAGATTCAAGATAGTTAGACTCCATTGTTTTAAAATGTGCAGGCATCCTTGAGAGTGGAGCATTTGGAGCAATATAAAGAAGTAGCAGAGTAATTTGGCTCTTTGTAAAAGAGAGTGATCAAGTAGGAAGCTCAGGTAGTAGAGCAGAAGTAAAGTGTCAGAGCGGAGAGAGGAATGTGGGTGTATTTGAGGTCTTGTCTTTGCAAAGCTTTATATACTGCATGTTGGCCTTGCTGTATTGCAACTTTCCTGCACGTGCTGTGTGCCCAGAATAAGTGTTTTCTGTTACGCTTTGGGAGGTAAGATGAGTGCTGAGCAGCACTAACTCCTGATGTTGCTTGTGAGATATGGTGCTATCTCTTTGTGTTTCTTAGGCTCCTATCCACGGAATCTCTCTTCTACCCTTGTGTTTTTGTTTTGTAACGTGTTTGTTGCTGTTCAGTT
The DNA here is from genome assembly GCA_033296515.1 of Macrochelys suwanniensis. Lineage (NCBI taxonomy): Eukaryota > Metazoa > Chordata > Testudines > Chelydridae > Macrochelys > Macrochelys suwanniensis. The sequence continues at coordinate 81,923,518 of CM065781.1, forward strand.
CTTTAGATCTAGGTTGCTCATCTCTTCCCCACCTCCCCCCTTTAATTTCTGCTAGCACCTCAACAAATGATGTCTTTGTTTGGCTTTACATCTGCAAATGTTAACATATCCATATCACATCAGAAATGTTGGTTTAGCATGTGTCCAGCTGCCCATCTGTATATTTCAAGCCAGCAGTTTTGCTGTGTGAGTAGGTTTCTCTTTCAAAGTATGCTAAATAGACCCATGCTGATTTTCACAGTAGGTCAGCCTGCAGTTTGTATGTATGAAAGCATTAGATCAGCAAATAAAGATGGTCAACCAGCAAGATGTAGGTTTGCAGATTCATACAGTATTTATGCTGTTAAGTGACATGGAAAACAAATCCACATAAGCCAAATTTGCCTTTAACAAAGATGATTTGTCAGACTCTAAAACTAATCGCAGTTTGCCAACCGCTAGGATGAAGAATTAAAATGTATCAACCCAGCTGTACTAGGAAGAAGAAATCTAAAAATACAGTATCTATTAGAATTATTATAGTTACTTGCATCATCTTCACAGTATAAAATTATATAAATAAATGGCTTTGTATAATTTATGGCAATGTCTACTTTAAGCTTGTATGTATTGATTAACACATTTCAGAGTCTGCTGTATGCAGAAATTTCTTAAACAAAATAGAATTTAAATAGTTTAATAAGAGAAGTTGGCATTGATCAGTCCAGTTACATTTATAGAACAACTGTGTCCCTGTAGGTATTGATAGAATGTGATGAAGCTCTTAAAGGTACTTTATAGCCCAATAAATAGGTATAATTTGATGATGACTTATTGTCACACAATCTTGCAAATTCCAAATAAAATTGTCTTAATAGAATCATAGAATATCAGGGTTGGAAGGGACCTTAGGAGGTCATCTAGTCCAACCCCCTGCTCAAAGCAGGACCAATCCCCAATTTTTGCCCCAGATCCCTAAATGGCCCCCTCAAGGATTGAATTTACAACCCTGGGCTTAGTAGGCCAATGCTCAAACCACTGAGCTATCCCTCCCCCCAATATTATTATTATAGTATTATTATAAGCTTCTTTCACAGAATATGTTAGAGGACGGGAAAAATAAGAGAACCAATGAGGAAAGGTTAATAAAGATTCAGCCTTAAGGTTGCAAACAATTAAGTACCAAATGGTTAAGGTATATAGAGATGAGCAAATAATAGAGTATTCTTGATAGATAATCTCTGCTGCAGCACAGGAAAATGGAATCTGTTTTCTTTACATAGAACAGTGCAACAAACCAACATAGGCTACATTAAATATTATTGATGATAATGTTGTTAGGGCTAGATTCCAGGAGAAGGCCTTTGGACAAAGGACCTTGAGTTAGAGATTTCTGCTTTGTGTCACTTAATGTTGTTAGAAAAATCATGCGTTTGATATTTAAAAATAAATAATTGTTGTTCTCTGTGAAAGGGATAATTAACAATTATCATATGATTACTTCTGAGTCCCACTGTGAGGCTGTATTTGAAGTGTGTGTTTCTGCCTCCTGCTTCTTCTGTTTAAGTGAATGGCAAGTATAACTTGTTTCCTAGCAGCTGGATTTATGTCATTGGCATCTCAGCAGGGTGGCTTATTCAAGGAGTCATTACATTGTTTGTATTAAATCTCTTAGATGTTTATGGATTTCTTTTGTCTGAATATTCTTCAGAATAACTGAGTGTTTCTACAGCAAGTAAGGAAACCACAGTGACATGGATGTTCTCTTTGCCTTGATGCGTGGCATAGCTACCATTAACAGCATATATGCTGATCAGTTGAACAGTATAGCCCACTGTCCTCCCACCTCACGATCTTCACCTATCACTTTTGGCCAGAGGAGGGTAGGGCACAACTCATTGCAGAGTGCATCAGCTGGCAGTGGGACATAAGGATGGTGGCACTTGAACAAAATGAAGCATTCCCACCAGGGGGTGGAATATGCTGCCTCCATAGTGCTAGTGCCACAGAACCAAGGAAATGAGATCTCGGATCCCTAGAATGGCGATGTGTTTTACTGCCACTAGCCCACCTGTCCAGTCTGTGCTGTAGTATCTTTAACAGATCTCAGGAATATTTTACTAAGGTTGAGAGTCCCACTGTAACAAACAGTACAAAGTAAACCTCAAAGCAAAGAGCACAACACTAGAGCTTTATTTTCAAACAGAGAATGATGAGCCCTGTAGATAAATTTGTGCACTGGAACTAATATTGAATCTGAAAGCTTATGCAGCTGAGTACAGGAGGAGCCTGACTGACTGTCAGCTTTAATTTATCATTCATAGTATATTTCTATATTCATCTAGTAAAGATCAGAGTGTCTGAAAGCCAGGGGGCTCATTTTAAATCAGTCTGGGTCTTCATGACCGTTTGAAAAATGTGTTTTGTATAGGAAAACTTTTTCTCAGCACGCAATGTGGCTTAGTGCCAACCATTGAAATAGGGGAGTCTCTCTAAGTATGGATGTAGAAGCCCTCTACACTAACATTCCACACAGCGATGGACTACAAGCTGTCAGGAACAGTATCCCTGATAATGCCACGGCAAACCTGGTAGCTGAACTTTGTGATTTTGTCCTCACCCACAACTATTTCACATTTGGGGACAATATATACCTTCAAGTCAGCGGCACTGCTATGGGTACCCGCATGGCCCCACAGTATGCCAACATTTTTATGGCTGACTTAGACCAACGCTTCCTTAGCTCTCGTCCCCTAACGCCCCTACTCTACTTGCGCTACATTGATGACATCTTCATCATCTGGATCCATGGAAAAGAAGCCCTTGAGGAATTCCACCATGATTTCAACAATTTCCATCCCACCATCAACCTCAGCCTAGACCAGTCCACACAAGTGGTCCATTTCCTAGACACTACTATGCTAATAAGCGATGGTCACATAAACACCACCCTATACCGGAAACCTACTGACCGCTATACTTACCTACATGCCTCCAGCTTCCATCCAGGACACACCACACGATCCATTGTTTACAGCCAAGCTCTAAGATACAACCGCATTTGCTCCAATCCCTCAGACAGAGACAAACACCTACAAGATCTCTATCAAGCATTCTTAAAACTACAATATCCACCTGCTGAAGTAAAAAAACAGATTGACAGAGCCAAAAGAGTACCCAGGAGTCACCTACTACAGGACAGGCCCAACAAAGAAAATAACAGAACGCCACTAGCCGTCACCTTTAGCCCCCAACTAAAACCTCTCCAGCGCATCATCAAAGATCTGCAACCTATCCTAAAAGATGATCCCTCACTCTCACAGATCTTGGGAGACAGACCAGTCCTCGCTTACAGACAGCCCCCCAACCTGAAGCAAATACTCACCAGCAACCACACACCATACAACAAAAACACTAACCCAGGAACCTATCCTTGCAACAAAGCCCGATGCCAACTCTGTCCACATATCTATTCAAGTGTTACCATCATAGGACCTAATCACATCCGCCACGCCATCAGGGGTTCGTTCACCTGCACATCTACCAATGTGATATATGCCATCATGTGCCAGCAATGCCCCTCTGCCATGTATATTGGCCAAACCGGACAGTCTCTACGCAAAAGAATAAATGGACACAAATCTGACATTAGGAATCATAACGTTCAAAAACCAGTAGGAGAACATTTCAACCTCTCTAATCACTCAGTAACAGACTTAAAGGTAGCAATTTTGCAACAGATAAACTTCAAAAACAGACTTCAACGAGAAGCTGTTAAACTTGAATTGATATGCAAACTAGATACCATCAACTCGGGGTTAAATAGGGACTTGGAATGGCTTGGCCATTACGTTAATTGAATCTATTTCCCTTAAGTTAACGATCCTCATTCACACCTGTGTGTCAACTGTCCGCAATGGGCCATCTTGTTTATCACTTCAAAGGTTTTTTTCCCCTGCTGTTTATAGTTCCTCTTAATTAATTAGCCTCTTAAAGTTGGTATAGGCACTTCCACCTTATCATGTTTCTCTGACTGTATAAATATCTGTTCACTGTATGTTCCATTCCATGCATCCGATGAAGTGGGTTCTAACCCACGAAAGCTTATGCTGAAATAAATTTGTTAGTCTCTAAGGTGCCACAAGTATTTCTTTCTTATTTTCTTTTTTCTCTAAGTATGGTCTCACTAACAATGAAGTTAGAGAGTCTTGACACTGCAGTTGCAAGTGTGATTGAAGCTCAGGGAGGCATACCTGCGCTAACTTTAATCTAGCTTGCACAGCTAGAAATATCAGGAAGATGTGGCGGCACAGAGCCCGGTGTGGACAAGCAACACAAGTAGGTACCAGGGTTCTGGGCAGACGTGTACAGCCAGTGCTGAAACCTGTGCCACTGCATCTTCACTGCTGTTTTCACCCACCCTAGCTAGATTACAGCGAGCACAGGTATGCCTGCCCAAGCTGCAGTCATACCTCTGCTTGCAATGTAGATGGACCCTGGAGAAAAGCCTGTGAATATGTCTAAAAGGTACTGGCCAAATAAAAATCACAAATTCCCTTTGATGGTATTTGAGGGGAGGTAGGAGTGGGGGTTAATTTGTTTTCTGCAAACATTGCTTGGTATGAGTGGCTTTTGTTCACAAGAATGACCTTGAGTGAATCTCTTAATCTGTCTATGCCTAACATCCCATAATGGCAACCTAAGTAGACTATCTTTCTTCAGTCACCCCATGGGTTCATGTGTCTGACCGTCTTTCATTCTGGTTCTCCCCTTGCACCTCCAAGAGAGTGTGTTTCTAAATGCTACAAGTTTTCTTTGTTTCTGAGGGAATACTTATTACAGCATTGGTGGTTTTTATGCCTTTCCTGGTGAAACCAGTTTGGCAGGCTGGCAGGAGACTGAGCCAGAATTGTCAGAATAAATAGTTGTGGCATTGACTCTTAATATCTCTTAAGTGGAATCTGATAGGTGACCATCTTGATCCATTTCCTCCTCTTTTCTGCCTACCCCATCAGACAGACCCTCATCTAGAAGCATTTTAAACCAAAATATTCATTCAGAAAACACCAGGCCAACACACAGTATTAACAAATTATTACAGAGCAGCTCCGTGTTCGTCAGTGTGACAATGAGACACTTGAATGTGATGCACAAGAAAAAGGGAAGCCATTTATGAGAAGGGGACAGTGCAGCTGGGTCCATACTATTTTCATGGGACAGGAAGGGGGAGGAGGACTATAATGGAAGCAGGAGGAAAGGCAGGCCTCATCTGTTGGGCTCTTTCTGCCCCCTTCTTCCTCCTTTACTCCTGTGAAAAATGTGTGAGCCCCGCCTTCTCCATTCCTAATGAAAATCTACTATTGTCTCCTTCCAGGCAGTTGGTCTCCTTCTCATAGGCCTCTCCCTGCTCCTTGGAAGGAAAGGGAGCAAAGGGCGCAGAGCTGTTGGAGGAAGGTTGCCTCCTTCCCTCATCTTCCGGCTACTAGAGTGAAGTTCTGGAACAGCCTTCCAAGGGAAGCAGTTGGGGCAAAACACCTATCTGGCTTCAAGATTAAGCTTGATAAGTTTATGGAGGGGATGGTTTGATGGGATAACGTGATCATGGCAATTAATTGACCTTTGACTATCAGTGGTAAATAGGTCCAATGGCCGGTGATGGGATGTGTTAGAAGTTACTACAGAGAACTTTTTCCCGAGTGTCTGGCTGGTGAGGCTTGCCCACATGCTCAGGATTCAGCTGATCACCATATTTGGGGTCGGGAAGGAATTTTCCTCCAGGGTAGACTGGCAGAGGCCCTGGAGGTTTTTCACCTTCCTCTGCAGCATGGGGCATGGGTCACTTGCTGGAGGATTCTCTGTATCTTGAAGTCTTTAAACCATGATTTGAGGACTTCAATAGCTGAGACATAGGTGAGAGGATTATTGCAGGAGTGGGTGGGTGAGGTTCTATGGCCTGCATTGTGCAGGAGGTCAGACTAGATGATCATAATGGTCCCTTCTGACCTTAAAGTCTATGAGTCTATTAAGGGCCAGATTTTAAAGATATTTAGATGCCTAAAGATGCAGATATGCATCAAGTAGGATTTTCAAAAAATGTTTCAGTGAAATCAGTTGGAGTTAGTCACCTTTTGAAAATCCCAGTAGGCATGTGTCTGCATTTTTAGGTTCCTAAATACCTTGAAAAATCTGGGCCCAACTATCTAGAGAATAACTGCTGCTCATGTCTGTTTTCTAGGGTTTCTGTAATGCAGCTAAAGGCTTTACTGCTGAAAACAATATGTTGCTGGGTTTCTGTGATGATAACTTGAAGGCAAAATTCTATTATTTGCCTTACATGCTTTTCCTACTCAATAGTACAGTCATGTCATAGACATGCAGTAACTATATTGGAACATCAAATATTGCATGGAACATATTGATTATACAGCAGAAATTATTAGCTTACAATTGTTTTAGCTGAAACAAAAATCTGCTGGTTATGGAAGCTAATATAGAATAATAAAATATTAATATAAATAACAAGGTAAAATAATGTATTCTTATGTAACATTAGCGTTGTTTTTAGTTTCATTGAATTAACAAAATCAATCTTTATTTCTTTACTTTATTAGACAAATCAGGTTTGTCATTTCTTTGGCAGCCAATGATGATGTATTTGATTATTTGTTTCAGAGAAGGTTTTGACAGGTCACATTTAAAATGTATCCTTCATGGCTCAGTGATCAAGGTATAATTGAGCTTTAAATAATACAGTCAAACATGTCAATCCTAACAAGTTCCTTGAAAAGAAAAATCTGTTAACCTTTTCTTAAGACTGGGGCTTCCCATACTGTAATCTCTCTGCAGGATTGTAAAGCAGATGATTGACCATATCTGTCAGGGTGCCCCAGCTAACTTGTATACCAGTTGTCTATATACAAGCACCATCTGTTTAAAACCTTCTGCTACCACTGTAGGTTCACCTTTGAAATGGTCGTAGGTCAGCACATTGCTGTATCTCTGTGTGGTACGGTGACTCGGAAGCAAAAGTCATAAGGGAGGATGCAATGCTTTTACCGCTGGATGTATAATGTACCCCTGAATTGCCATTGGACTTTCAGAAAATGTAATACTGTTTGCAGTGTACAGACTGAGAAACAGAGACAATAGGAGGACACCAGACCTCAGACTTTTCTTTCTTTACAGCCTAAACATATTTCTTTATAGTACAGAATATTTGGCGATTGCTTTTTTAAATTAGGGAATGATTCCTCAATGTTAAAGATATTCAAGCTACAGTATATCAGGTGTCAGTCAGTTTCTGCCTAAACCAGTGAGGCTGATTCCACAGTGAAATGAATAAATCTACTTTACTTTCCCCCTTTGCTGAAGTAGTTTCAGAAAATCTTTTTTCTCATGTTAAGAAAAATGCTCCAACATCAGGAGCATCACAAGTGAAACTCTTATTGTAAGGTCCCAGCAGGGAATAAACTCCCACCAAGCAGAGAATAATGGAACTGGTAAAATGAGCAAACGTCCTCGCCTATGGAATCAGAAACTCTTTGGAAGGGTATTATCCTTTTATTCATTTGCTAAACTAGCCATCCACTTTAAGGGGAAGTTGGAGTGAAAATGTACATATATTTCTTATCATGCTTTTCAGAGCATTCCTGCTCCACTGTGTGTGGATTAGAGATCTAAATCTGCTGCAATTTCACTGAATCTTTCTGCATCTCATTTAACCATTCTTAAGTTTATATGCTGGTCAAAGCGGCTACCTCTGCATATAGTAATAAGTGGTGTGTGAGCCAAGTCAAAAGAAATGTCCTGACTGGCCTGAAGATTAACCTTCTTCAGGAATTCAACTGTTCCTTAAGAGTACTCAGAAAATATTTGACACCTGTATACTGAGGAACATAGGTGCCAGACTGGGTATGGAATAGATAGATATAGAAAAGATGTGGGTGAGGTGTTTACAGGGTTATTGGTTAGAGTGATATTTCCAAGTTTCACAAGCGCATTCTAGTCAATTGGTGCTTGAATCATGTGACCTATGTGACAGGCCTAGTAAAAATAAATTTTCTCCTCTGCTGCCCACAATTTCTTGCCCATGTGAGTTCCCTCTCTTATCCTATTATAGCCATTTTAAAGTTATCTGTATCCAAATAATGCCAGTTAGCTCCTAAATACCAGGATCAATCTCTCATAGTCATTGGAGTGTGCCAGGCAACATTTTGGAGACTGAACTAAGGGACAAAAACCTGTAGTCAGAGCAATTTGTTATTAGCAAGGCTGATACTTTAAACAAGACACACACTTTCTCTCTCTCTTGTACCTATAATATATAATTGTTTTTATGTGTATGCATGCATACTCAGCTACTTAGGTGATCTCCGTTACTCCTTGAAGTGGTTAAGTGTCGGAGACTATAATATACTAGGAAATTCTTTTGTCATTGTACAGTACTGATGGGCTCACAGAAAGAGAAACACTGTAGGAACACTGTAGAAGATCTCTCCACCATGCTTCAGAGATCAGGATTCTAAGGGTATGTCTACACTGCCCAAGGTTACAGCGTGGCCGCAGTAGCGAAGTGATGTGGGCAGTGTAGTCACGCTTTATTGCCGGGGGGAGAGCTCTCCCGGTGATTAAAAAAAAAATAACCACCCCGAACGAGCGGTGGTAGCTTTATCGCCGGGATAAAGTGCTGTCTATATTGGCGCTGTTCAATGCTAAAACTTGTTGCTCAGGAATGTGTTTTTCACACCCCTGAACGACTGAAGTTTTAGCGCTGAAAGTGGCAGTGTAGACACAGCCTAAGATTCACTCTGCTGTCAGCCCATCATGCAGAGTAAGGATAATGAGTGAAGCTTGATTGCAGTTCTTATCCTCTTACTTTTACTCCTGGGATATTGAATATACCTTCTAGTAGAACACGTACAACAAAACAAATCTTGGATTCAGTTCTCATCATGTATTCATCCATTCTACTTTAGTATGTATGTGAAAAATTCAGTAAAGCCTGTGATTTCCACCTATTGTATCTCTTCCCAGGATACCACAGCTGAACGTTAGGATGATCATTATGTAGAGTCAGCTATCATCATACAAATCCACTACTTTATAAAACAAAAAGCACATGGTTCTCGACCTAAGTCAGTGAGGATTTCGTGGAATAACACAGCACACTCAGAACAGTGTATCCATTTTAAAGTTGGAATGTTCCGCTGTGAATAAACAGAGTAGAAGGTTTCAATTTTTAATAGCCCACCTTCAAATGATGCCTGCAGCCATGCCACTCTGGGCTTTGATCTTGTCAGATTTAGCAAGCTGAACAGACTCAGAACTGCTTTGTATATGGATGGAGACCAGCAAGGAATATCCAGCTACTACAGCTAGTGATGTAGGTGATTTAACAAATACTCTTTTTCCCTTGAATGGGAATGGAACCAGTGCCCCAACTTAGTAGTAAAGGTCCTTTTTGCTAGCGGTGCCATCTGTTAGATAAAATGAAGCTGGTGATGGTACGTGATCATTAAAGATTATGGCACTTTATATAAGAACAGGAAACTAATGCTATCTTGGCTAGATTTCAGTGTGGATAATTACATTTTGCTTACCTAAAAATCTTCTGCCGTTTCTACTGGTTATGGCATTTCTCTTCACAAAGTGTTCTGAACTACAGAATGTTGATGCTGAAAACTGTTACACAGCTACTGAATTCACTTCAGAAATGGCTGCATTTTACATATGTAGTTTGCAAAAGGAGTTAACAGTGAACTAGTCCCCTTGAGGGGAGAAACCAGTCAGCTTTAACATTTTACAGTAATTGAATAACATCAATATAGCTAAACTGATAGTGTGAGTCCACACTGCTGTGCATGCACTTGTTTAAGATGCCTCATGTGAAGCACTGTGTCTGCACAGCACTGTTTTGGTACAGGTGCATTATATTCTGGGTGGGTATCCCAGGGTGCCAAGTACTGTGTCGAGCAATGTTCCCTCTAATTTTTGACAGGCCGTGTGCGCAAAAATTTTCTTCTATGCAAGTTGTTGTGCTTCTGTGCAAATTTTTGTGCGCGTGGTGTTTCGCTGTGTGCTCAGGGTTTAGGATCTGTGTGCGTGTGCACACGCGCACAGCTTAGAGGGAACAGTGGTGACAAGTGTCTGTGCATTCTGGGTGATTTTCAGGAACATGTTAGTTTTCATAATTTGTACTTGTAATGAGCTCAGGTCACAAATAGGTGCTTGTGGGTGTGTGCCAGCAAAATTTAAAGAGAGCGGGGACACCTGGTCCAGATGAATTCAAAAATTCATAGCAGTAGGGTGCACACAGGAAACCTGAGAGAAGACCACTTCAGGTGTGAACTGATGCTGTGTGGGGTAGTAGAAGGGAGGACTACATGACTCGTGGGGTGGTAGTATCAGAAAGGTGAAGCATGCACGTGGACCTTGGTCCAGTATAACTCCCATTGAAAAAAAATGAAGTTGACTCCAAAGCAATTTAGTGATTTCATTTTAAGTGGTGAGACAAACTGGTATAAGATGATTTGTGCCTAGACTCAAGGCAATTTCTGCTGGAAAATGTAAACTATATCCATGCAACTTTGCCATGTCGGCAAGCCCTTCACTGAGAATGAGAAACTCAGCACATCCTCATCCGATCTCTAGCTATGCCCAGCAGAGCCTACCTTCAAACCCATGACAGAAACATGGAAAGGGTCAATTAGTGCTTGAAGTTAGTATGCCAGCTTCTTTGAAACTAAGCAATAGCTTATGGAAGTACAGACTCAGATAATTTTAGGTGTATGTCTGAGGACAGAGAAGTGTTCCCATAGGGCAAGTAGGAAACAAATAAATAAAACTAAAATAAAAATCTTCCTTGCATATACTTGCAAGGTGGTGGATCAAGTTCTTTCTTTGACATTATATTCCTGAAAATGAGTGATGAGTGTAGGAATAACTTGCATATTGACTTATGATTGGTGAAAGGAGATAGTTTCATCCCTTGACAATGGTGCTTTTTAAGTGATTATTGGGGTCGGACATAGGCAAAAACTTCAATAACATCAATATAGCTAAACTGATAGTGTGAGTCCACACTGCTGTGCATGCACTTGTTTAAGATGCCTCATGTGAGCACTGTGTCTGCACAGCACTGTTTTGGTACAGGTGCATTATATTCTGGCTGGGTATAAAAATATATAGCAAAAATTGCAATAATTTTTATGGCAATAATTTTAACATGTTCTATTTTATTGATTTTCATGTCATTGATTCTCCAGAGATAGCTTCATCCATCCTTTTATGCATACAGAGTTAATCAGGTAAATGCAGTATAGGGACATTTTTAAATTGACTACTTTTAGCAAGGAATAGGTTTGCTTCCAAAGTCATGTGTATAGTTTTGCTGCGTTAAACACCTATATATGCCATTCACTTTGCTTAAAACGATGCCTATAGACTCCTTTTGTGGGGAAGGAATGCATAAGCATTTCTTTCCTTCCCTTTCAGTTAGTGTTCATTGCAATCCATCATCAGATGCACAGTTCACATGCCATTCTTTCCTTATTACTGATAGTGATTAGAGCAGCTGTGTGCCAATTAATATAGTCAATAGTTGGACTTTATATGAACCCAGCGCAGAGATGATTGTGAAGTAGGGACCAATTTTTCTTTCTTTAGTGGAGTCTGGTTTTAAATTTAAGTCGCAATGATACTTTTTGCTTTATTCTCTCTGTTGCCCTGGAGTTGTGTTGAAGTTACTAATGCTCATCTCTGGTTAAATTAGAGCTGTTTGATAACCCCAAATTATTAGACAATGTTTGTGCCTACAGTGGGAGTTATCCTCCCATGTAAAGAACATACTAGTTTTGTAAAACTAGTTTCAAAAACCATAATTTTCCCTGCTTCGAGTGTGAGCTATTGACTCTGAAGCATCATTTTTGCTGGTCATGCTGACCAGTATTGGCCCATGGTCACTTGTGGCTCCCCATTGCCTGTCTGTTTCTACCTATGGTCTCTTGTCTTGTGCTTAGATTGTAATCTCTGTGGGGCCAGGATGGTCTTTTTCGTTCTGTTAGTAAACTGCCTAGCATAGTGGGGCCCTGATCCAGAATAGGGGTCCCTAGGTGCGAGCCCAGTACAAATAGTAAATACTACTTGTGGTAAGGGGGTAGGGATTGTTTTGGGCTAACCAATGGGAATGGAAAACAGCTTGAAACTGTGACGGTGAAAATTCTAACACAGATCCTTCCAGTGTGGTCGTGTGATTAGAACAAAGGACCGGCAATCAGAATTTGTGTGACTGTTCCTAGCTCTGTTCCCCCCCCCACCCCCTTTTCAGAATGAAAATGAAGGTGATATACAGGAATCCAAGGGTCCAGGGAAGGGATGTCTGCATTGGCTACCCAAATCCTGACAGCTCCCCAGACAAAAGCTGCGGAATTGTATTTTCTCCCCCTGGAAACAGTTAAGCTACTGTATTACTATGTCCTAGGTCATCTGATTTGAACAAAGCAGACTGGTGTGATTTGGGTTCCGGGGTCTCCAGTAAAACTCCTGATTTTTCTCATCCATTCATGTGTCAGATGTTTGAAAGAAGAGCCTGCCCCTGTCTGCCTGACATGATTAGTCCTGAAAAGTTGCTGCTCATCACATTGATTTCCAGTATGGCTGGAAGCAGCAGACAGCCTGGTGCTACCAAAATGTGCTGAATCACTTTCCAACCTTAGTTCTCAGAGGTTCATAGCAACTCATTTAAAATGGGAGATTAGCTATAGTAAAAATGCACATGTCCAGAGCACTGATTCACCACAAATTGTTGGGCATTGTCCAGTACTTCTTCCATTTTCACTAATAATGTAAGTCTCTTAGGCCCTTGTTGGTCCATTTTTTAGAGCAGTGGTCCCCAACGTGGTGCCCGCGGGCACCATGGGGCCCGCCGGAGCATTTATGTGTGCCCGCCTACCGACAAGGGAGCGCTTCCGTGGGACAACCCACCGCCGAGGAGCGTGGCCACCGGACAATGCCTCTTAGAAGCGGTAACGCCAAGAAGTGTCACCGCTGCTTTTTCAGCGGCATTTCGGCAGCGACGCTTTTCGATGACGCCGCTTGTCGGAAGCATTTCGGCGGCGACATTTCTTGATGATGCCGCTTCTCAGCGGCATTTCAGCGGCTGGTCGTCCGGCGCCCGCCACACTCTTCTGAGAACATGAAGATGCTACTGCAACGGAAAGGTTGGGGACCACTGTTTTAGAGTATGTCACCTCTGTCCCCTCTCCCTCTGAAACCATCTCTAGTTACAATGCAGTTTCACAGAAAAGGCCTTGACTTATATAAAATACATTTGCAGAAATCACTACAACATAGAGATATTAGTGGCTATTGGCCAAATCCTCCCCACTATTCTGTGTTGGTCCTGAGTAGCTGGATTTGGCATAGAGGAATCCCACATGGGAGTGAAAGAAGCTTGCAGCTCTTTAGCCCTTGCTCAACGGCGGGGGTGGGGGGGGGGAAGGCTGGTGGATTCACATATCTTTGCCCAGCCTATCTCTGCCCCACTCCCCAGCCTGGCTGTGCAGACACACACAGAGCCCCTAAGGAGGTGGACTCCCAATTAGGGGAGTGGACTCTGTGGGACTCCCAATTAGGGGAGTGGACTCTGTGTAGTTTCCTTGAATCCTGACTGCACCAATGCAGTGGAACTGCACTGGTTCTGTTGCAGGTGGAGGTCCCATGGGAATGCAAAGGAGGGACCAGGATTTGCCACATGCCTTCTTGTGGCCTAATCTTATCATCAGCCTGCCTATGGTCCTTAATATATGGTAACCATTACCATAGTGTCTGAGCACCTCGCAGTCTTTAATGTGTTGACCTTCAGGAGTAGAATCAGGCCCTAAATGAAAAGAAGCTGAAAACAAACTGCTTAAGTTGAGACAGTTCCCTAAAAGGGGAAAGGTGCTGCTCAGAGCTGAGACTTGATGAGATCCTAGAAGCCCACTGAGTATTAGAGCCCGACATGATGTCTCTTTTATTACCTACTTGTCAGAAGACTCGGTGCTGGCTGTTAGTCATTTAAACACTAACGCCTTTGATCATCAAATGCCAGATGCTTTTACATAATGCAGCATTACAAGTTCTTTGCATTTTATAAAATTAAAGGGCGCTGTGCCCAGTGGTGTGGTTACTCCTCAGATGAGTCAGAGGATTTACTGTTTAACTGACTAATAGAGTGCCTGTTTTCTCAGATGTTTTCAGTACATTATAGTCTGAACAGCCTTCTTGAATCACTGTTTTTATTTGAATTCTAGAATGTCAGAAGTATACTGCAGTATCCAAAAAAGTAATTGAAAGTGGTAGACTTGTTGGATGCATATGGAGTATAATTACATTTTGCAGTCAGATCTGTGAAGTTGTTTTCTTCTTCTTAATTATTATTGTTTATTATTTCATTACCAAATTTAATGCTTGTGAAAATTACCAGACTTGACAGCCCTGGAGACTGGGGTCTTGTATATAGCCTGGATAGCAACAGTACCTTGCTAATAGGCCTCATCCCCAATTTATAGGGGACCCAAAGGGTAGTTCAGGCTCCGGAGCCATTCAACTCTTGACCATTCTGCTGAGACTGCCAACAAATAGTGCCATTCATGGTGGTAGCTTTGTGAGATGGGACACTTGTCCGCTAGCAACTGGGCTCTATGATCCACTAAGTAATTTCACAGGGGCCACTCAGTAACCGTTATTAGGTGATGACTTTCTTTCACTACCAGTCTAGACTGGGATTGAAATGGTGACCTGATTGTGAAAGTTTCCCATTACCAGTCCCAAGCCATCTGGTCTCTCAGACATGGAATATTACACTGGTACACTAACAATGTAACCAAGAAGACTTGTAAATATATAAGTGGACTGGAGGCCTAGTGGTATTACCACTAGACTTGAGTCCAGTGCTCGCCCTAAGCAAGGAGAAAGTGCCTCATATCACTCACCAGCCAATTCCTATAGAGTATTATGGTCTGCACTGTGATTCCATGGAGAACTGCTTGACCAGAAACTGTCCATGATATGGGGTCAAGGTTGGCCTTAAACACAGCCAAAGCAAGCAGACATGTGAAATGCTGCTCCTTTGTGGGCTTTACATCTCATGCAAGCTCTAAAATTTGCAGGTTGGCCTTGTCTCCCTCTCTGGCATTAAAACCGGTGGTAGAGCTGACTTCCCCTTCAAACATCTTAGGGCCTTGCTCTCTTGATTGAGGGTGGCCTACACATTTTTTAAATTCTTATTTTCTACCCTTCTGGCTTTACAGGTACAAAACAGTATAAGAAAAACAATGGAATCATTCTAATATGCATAATATTACACACACAATATGGAATGAAAATAGAATGTGTGGTTTTTACTTCGGGCCTATTGAATTGTTGTGTTGTTTTTTTGCCTGATCCTTTTCTGTCCCAGTCCCGATAAATTCCTACCTGTAGTAGGACTTTTACCACCTCAACCATCTGCTCAGGACCTCCTTATGTACTACTTATTCTAAATAATTTCTTCTGCAGCATTCAGGTTTCATTGTAAGTTTCTCATCAAAGTACTGATTTAGCCCTATGCTTCTTACTTTGCGAGAGCTGATAATGTTGCAGCTAGAACTTGTGTGACTGCAGGCTATCAACTGTGCCCAGCAAAAAGGTATGTGGATTAAGAACAAATAAATATTTGTCTTAGCTTTAATCATCTATATGCATACATGGCAATATCATAAAATGGGGATGATGATGATGAAAAGTCTTATTTGCACCAAGTCACATGAGAAAGCATTTGTTTAAATATTTCATTTTGAACTCCCCCTTGTATTTTTATCTGTCCTCTTCATAGCCAGGCTGACAACTGGTTGAGAACCACTGAGCTTGCCTCTCTCTGCTGTTCTTAATCGTCTGGAACTCGGTAAACAATGGTTTTGTTCTAAAGGGCCTTTTCTGGCATTCCTTCAAACACAGCAGACATTATTATCTCTCTTTTTATGAGGGATATAGCGGAAAGACAGCCCTGTGTAATTTCCCTGATGATATAAATCTGATAAAGTGTCCCATAGAAGGCTGATTTACTGGAAAGGGAAGTCTTGATTTAGTTGTGGATGATCAAATAACTCAGCCCTAATGTTCACTGAAGTCACTGAATGACCAAGGGAGTAAGTCGCTTGGGCCAAATCCTGAAGCTGATAAGGATTCACATTTTGGCATTTAGCAGTTGGCTCAGGTAAGGAGAGGTGGAGCCGCTCTGGCCCAGGGGAGTGCAGGAAGAGATTGTGCCTCACCTACTGAAAGACCTGACATGAATAGGAAACTGTACATTATTTAATATGGTGCAGCCTAGTCCCGCTGCGTGCCTGGCAGCTACCCAGGAGTAGAAATCCTCTTCATAGCCAGGCTGACAACTGGTTGAGAACCACTGAACTTGTCAATGGTAGTTTTGTTTCAGTAAGGACCTCAGGATTTTGGCCCTTAACAGCTTGTTTGTGTATACTGACCTTGGTTCTCACACATTATGGATGGGATTTTCAAAAGCACTTAGTATTGGTCTAACTCTGCTCTCATTCAAGTCCAGGGAAAAGCTCCCTTCAGTTTCACTGGGAGCAGGGTTAGACCAATGCTATGCACGCTCAAAAGTCCTACCCACCTCAGAAAATATGTACGGAATTGGAGAGTCAGTGTACTCTACTGAATACTCTGGAGTGGGACTCAGAAGACTTGGTTTCTATTCCTGGCTCTGCCACTGACATTGGACAACTCACTTCACTTTTCTGGGCTTCTGTTTTTGGCTTAATATAACAGCTTAGAATAAAACCCAAGTTTAGTAACTGTGGATATTATGGGCAGTGAATAAGGGGAACATTCTGCATCATGTGACCGTATAAGCACGTTAGGTTGGTGCTTCTGAGTAACAGTGTTGAGAAAAAGCTTCCATCCTGTGTAAGAGTCTTTAGAAACCAGACATTATACCATACTAGGGGACTCAGGATTTCACAGGCAAACTTTAGTAAAGCTTTTGATACTGTCTCACATGACCTTCTCATAAACAAACTAGGGAAATGCAACCTAGATGGAGCTACTATAAGGTGGGTGCAAAACTGGTTGGAAAACCATTCCCAGAGTATAGTTATCAGTGATTCACAGTCATGCTGGAAGAACATAACTAGTGGGGTCTCACAGGAATCAGTTCTGGGTCCGGTTCTGTTCAATATCTTCATCAATGATTTAGATAATGGCATAGAGAGTACCAAACTGGGAGGATTGCAAGTGCTTTGGAGAATAGGATTAAAATTCACAATTATCTGGACAAACTGGAGAAATGATCTGAAGTAAATAGGCGGAAATTAAATAAGGACAACTGCAAAGTACTCCACTTAGGAAGGAACAATCAGTTGCACACATACAAAATGGGAAATGACTGCCTAGGAAGGAGTGCTGCAGAAAGGGATCTGGGGGTCATAGTGGACCACAAGCTAAATAGGAGTCAACAGTGTAATTTTGTTGCAAAAACAGTGAACATCGTTCTGGGATGTATTAGCAGAAATGTTGTAAGCAAGACACGAGAAGTAATTCTTCCGCTCTACTCCGCGCTGATTAGGCCTCAACTGGAGTATTGTGTCCAGTCCTGGGTGCCACATTTCATGAAGGATGTGGACAAATTGGAGAAAGTCCAGAGAAGAGCAACAAAAATGATTAACGGTTTAGAAAACATGACCTATGAGGGGAGATTGAAAAAATTGGATTTGTTTAGTCTGGAAAAGAGAAGACGGGGGGTGGGGGGGGTGTTGGACAAACTCCTGTGTGGGATGGTCTAGATAATACTTAGTTCTGCCATAAGTGCAGGGAACTGGGCTAGATGACCTCTCAAGGTCCCTTCCATTCCTATGATTCTGTGCCATTCCCGTAACCATGAAAGGAGATGAATGGGGATATTTACATTAATTTATTTTATTGAGTGAGGTTTCATACTTTCCCACTGATCCACCTCTGCACCTTTTTTTATGTGGTTGAACTTATGGTAATGGGCTCCTAAATTCGCACAGTTGAGCTGGGCTGCTTCTGGGAAGAACGTTGGTACCAAAGGATGGAGGAAGCTGGTGGAAAGCGCCAAATCAAAATAAATATCGGAGACAGACTTTCTAACCGCTGGCAAAAGTTTCTCTTTAGGAAGATATCCAGTAAGTTTTTCCTTTAGATGTTGTGCAATATTTCAAGCCTATTAGAGTTTGTGTGAAGAAAAATTATTGGTTTGAAGATTTATTTAACAATGCAGGCTGGAGCTCTAGTGTTCAAAAAATCAGTATTAAGAATATTTACAGGGCTGCCAATTAAATGGAGATCCTGAAGGTCATTACTAAATGTCCTTTTGGAACAGCAGGTCTAGTCTCTAGGGGTATTTTGAAATTCAGGTAGACTTGGCACAGGCTTTTTCCCTTGGATCATTGTTGTTCAGGGGCTTTTTTTATCCCTTGTATGCTTCCTTTTTTCCATTTTTGATGTCCTGTGGAAAATCCTGACCCCCATGTTACAATATAGTAATTTATCAGGCCAAACTAGACTAACTGCAGTAAAGGATGATGGGCTTAATAAAACAAATGCCACGTTGCTAACCCAAGGGGCATCTAATCAAGCCAAGCTTTTATACAGTAGTGGCTTTCAGGCACTGATCTCGTGCAGTAAGATGAGACAGTGACACCACAGTAAGGAGTAGATTGTACCAGATATGGGTGTGTGGGGCCTCTCCATTCCTTTGTGACTCTCATCTCCACAAACATTAAGTACAGTCAGAGTCCTTGTGCTCAGGGGAGCACATAGATTGGGCCTTTCTAGTGTCCTCAAGGGTGCAAGCCACCTCAAAGGGAGTGGAGGAGGTGGCAGAGTCAAGGCTAGAGGATGGGTGTGTTTGTTTTGTTTTGTTTAAAATTTCCCAGGAATTTGTGTTTAGTACCAAAAAAAAAAGGGGGTAAAAATCGGTACAAAAAATTAACTGAATAGTTTTCTGGATAAATATTGGGGGATGGCAGGCCCAGGTTACCAGGCTGCCATCTCTCCTTCCAGAGTGGCGAGCTGGGTCTGGGGAGTTCTGGAACTTCCAAAAATTGGTTAAAAAAACACACCAATAAACAAATGATCGCATTTGTAAAACCCGAGAATTTTTGAGTAAAAATTGGTAAAACTGAAAGCATGGGGGCCTTACCAATTCATTACAGAGGACAGCTGTTCCACTGTCCCAGATTACGTAGTTCTTATGTATGACATCAGGACTTCAAAGCAGGAAGAGCAGAAGGACTTGAGAGGGTCTTCCAAGAAAGATGTAAACAGTAAGAGAAGGTTAAGGGGCACGAGGGCATGGTGGCATGAGCTTATGGAGTGCCACTTTGGGCGTTGCTTTACCGTAGTGATATATGGATTATACATAGACAGAGGGAAAGGTCGAGAGAAACTTTGAGCTGGAGCTTGCCATTAAGATTTGCATCCTAATTTTCAAATAAATCTGTACATACTTTAAAAATTTTTAAAAATGCCCCCTCACAAACAATCTTTTTGTGTACTTCTGTCTTCCTTGGTAGATTAATAGCAATTGCTTGTTGTTTGAGTTCACCAGTAGCAAACACCAAGGCGCTGATAGAGCCATTCAAAAGGAATAGTAAGCTGAATGGGAGGTGTTCAAAGGCACACAGGGCAATTAGGCGCCCAACTCTCATTGATGTTGACTCCTCTGAATTTGAATTTCAGGCCTCATTTTGAAAGGTTTTATACACAGCTTACAGTTGGATGCCCTAATGTATACTTTTAGTGTAGGATCCTTTGCAGCAGCTGTAGCTGTATTCAGGGAGCTGTATTAAAAAAATAAAAGGCAGAAAGCTTTCTTTTTAGGTTAGCAATTTACAGATTTCTTCTTTGCTGCCTAGTCTTCTCATGTATATTCCATTCTTATATTATCTGTGTTGTGATCTAGATTTTTTTGCAATTCTAAAGAGAAGCTGAAACAGGAGGTTAGTTTTCATGTTGCCCTTTTATCTTAAGGGTACGGAATTCTACGTTTCTAGGGGAACTGAAAAATGTGTGCAGATTTGCAATAATCTGGTAAGGATTGAAAAGGGACTATGCTGCAATAAACAGAGTTAAAAGTTAATTTTTGCCATGACTTTCTGGACCATGTTTTGAAGGACCGCCCATCTGTGGTTGCACTGGTTGGTTTAAGCAGTTACAGCTCTTGCACAATCAAATTAGGAAGTAGCATCCAATTGACTTTGTACATGTGATTTTGATAATTGTATGTGCACATGGATGCAAGTGCAAAATCTTCACATTCACAAAAGGGAAGTTCTTTCAAAAAGGAGCCCTTTGCATAGCACTTATCATCACTTTGTATTGTTGCATATCCGCAGACATGCTCTGGGATCTTCTGGCTAATCAAGAACATTTCCTTGCAGGTTTTTAGAGGTGTTTTCTAAATCATTCCAGACTCCCTTCATAACAACATTCTTTTAGGCAACATATGTTTTCTGGTGTTCGGCAAAGATGAAAGATTCATGTGCATAGCAGGGACACTTAGGGAGAGTTGGATTATCCCAATGGAAGAACCATAATTGCATCCTATGGTATTTTTTCTCCTTTTTTTAATTAAATGATTATTTTCACTGCTACCTGATACTAATATTTGTATTTGGCATTTATATGGCATGTTCAGTGCTCAAAGCACTTTACAAACATCCTAGCAGCCTGATGAGTCTGAGGTATGAGATCATGGTATCATGTACATTAGCTGATTGCTACATAAATGGATCAAATGAGAAAAATACCAGGGCAGTGAGCTGAAGACAAACCCCTCAGTTTGGAGCATAAAAATTCTGCGATCATTCAGTAGTGTAATGGTTCTATTCTTTTCCCTCCCGGCATCCTTTGTAGGCCATATGTATTTAGATTGTAATTTTTCAGGGCAGTGGGCTGTTAGTCTCTGTATGGTATGCTGATATAACTTTTCAGTGTGGACCAAGCTTTAATGTATCATGTGTCTCATATATTAACAACAATTTTTCTACTGAGGCAGCCCCATTTGCCTGCACAGTCTGCGGCCTAACCACTGCTTAGCTTGTTGCTTTGGAAAATGTTTGAAATAATCAGAGCGTGCAAGGTATGTTTAAAACAAATTCTGTTCTCTTTCTGTCTCTCCCCGCCCCCCAAAAAAGTTCCTCTGGTCATTGGAGTCATGATCTTTGCCTGAAGCATGTTCTATACTACAAAGTTAGGTTGATGTAAGCCACCTTGCATCAACCTAGTTGTGCAAGTGTCTACACTTAAATTTGTCTCCCACCAATGTAAGCACCCCAGTACACCACTTTCCCGACCGATGTTGAGCCATGGTTGTATTGAGGTCAATGCAGACTGAGTGTAGACACTCTGTTATTTATGTTAACCCTAACAGTCTTCCAGCAGCTGTCTCACAATGCCCAACACTGATCGCTTTGGTTACAGTTGTGAACTCCACTGCCCAGGGGTCACGGAGGCCTGAAGGTCCCCCCCCCCGCCCCCGCCTTAAAGCCCTATGGATTTTTGAAATGCTTTTTCTTGATTGTCCAGCTTGGCGAACAAACCTAGCAGCTCTCCATTGTTCTGTGCAACTGCCCAGATGACCAGGCTGGATACACACTCCAGACTCACACTGGCTTGGTATAGACAGGAGATATTGCAGTCACAGCCCTGAACCAAGCACAGAAATGTCAACATATATGAGCAGATTGCTCGGGGGATGCAGGAGAAGGGGTACGACGGGCCAGCAGCAGTGCCACATGAAAGTGAAGGAGCTGCGGCAGGCATATTAGGGCTGGTCCACACTAACCCCGCAGTTCGAACTAAGATACGCGGCTTCAGCTACGTGAATAGCGTAGCTGAAGTCGAAGTATCTTAGTTCGAACTGAAACACACTTACCTTGGGTCCACGCGGCGCAGGCAGGCTCCCCCGTCAACTCCGCGTACTCCTCTCGGCAAGCAGGAGTTCCGGTGTCAACGGGGAGCGGCTCTGGGATCGATTTATCGCGTCTAGACAAGACGCGATAAATCGATCTCAGAAGATCGATTGCTTACCGCCGAACCCGGAGGTAAGTATAGACGTATCCTTAGAAGGCCAGGGAGGTGACCAGTCAATCCAGGTGCCTGTGCTGAGCCACAAACCTGCAGCTTTTTTTTTTTTTACAAACCCTGTCTCTTGTGCCCTCCTTCCTCCAGCACAGCACTCCACCATCTCTGTGCATCTAGAGCAGAGAGAATACATATGCACCAGCAGCAGACACAATTTTCTACAGTCTGGGTCCTAGTGGCACCCCTCTCCCCTCCACAGTCTGGCACCTGAGGCGACTGCCCTGAGTGGAGGAGAATAAGGAGAAGGGTGGGAGATGTGACCAGGGGGTCCATCTATGCTGTGAGCCAGGAGCTGTTTGAGACTCCACCGCAATTCAGTCAGTCCTGGCAGTTGAGCACGGGTGAGCCTGATGCAGGGGATGGAACCTCGGGTAAGTGTATAATTGTATTTTTCATTACAATGATATATTGATGGTGCCCCCAACATAACAGGACAAAGCAATTGGCTTTTCATTAATTTACTCACATCAGAAGAGGCAGGAGTACAACAAAGAGAGGTAGTGTTATCTGCTTTTTATTCCCCGGTAGAGTTAGGTGGGAGGGGGTCATGCAGAGCAGTTTATGTACATAGGGGTATCCCTTGAATTCTCCTGAGAGATCTTGATGAAACTTTCATGGAGCTACTCTGCAATTCTTTTTCAAAGGTTTCTGGGAATGGCAGCCTTATTTCTTCCTCCGCAGTAGGACGCTTTCCCACACCAGTCAGTGGTAACTTCAGCAGGCACCACTGCTGTAGACAGGCTAACAGCACGCAGGCCTGGATAGCTTCGGGACCCCAGCAGTAGCTGTGTTCTCTCTGCCTCTGTTACCCTCAGGAGTGAGATATCAGCTAAACTCACCACTGCCTGTGGAAAATGGAGCCATCATTTGGTTCCATTGCCCTGTACTCATAGTTTTATGCAACTGAGCAATTCCTTCCTCATTTCCCTCACCCCTGGTGGGCCATAGCCATTCACAAGCACTCCAAAGCAGAAGTGTCAATAAGCATTAGGGTTGCCAACCCTCCAGGATTGTTCTGGAATCTCCAGGAATTAAAGATTAATTTTTAATTAAAGATTATGTCATCTGATGAAACCTTCAGGAATATGCCCAACCAAAGTTGGCAACTCTAATAAACCCATCTTGGTTAAAACTTTAGGGGAGCTAGAGAAGGTAGTGTCAAATCTTAACTTCTACTTTCCGTTGTGACCATACTGACAATGGTACCTCTGTGTTTATCCACAGCTGCTGCTATTGCGGCCTGGGGGAGGGGTGTCCCCCTGTATACCTGTGAAATGCCTGAGCCAGGTAAGGAGGAGAAAGAAGAGGATTGCATCCCTCTCCCTACCATTCCACCCCAGGGAACATTAAGAACAACCACAACTTCATATACACTGATCTATGAAAGCTACAGTTATTGTATGTGTAGGTGAAATGGACATGAATGTTCTTTCCCCTTGTTAAGTTAATTTATTAAGTTTTTAATGTATTTACTTTTCAACTGAACAGTTTTCTTTGCACTGATACTGTTACTAAATAAAATTCTATTTGGAAAATATTTCATCTTTATTAGTTCACAACATATGCAGCAGAATGCCTAGCAGCACTGAAAGCACCCACTTACTTGTTACTGTACAGTATGACACAACTCATAGGATCAGCGGCAAACACAGTGTAATAATTATAAATGTACAGCAAGCAGCGCAAAATTAATAGGTGCATTGATAGTGTTATATTCCTAGATGTATACCAAGCATCACACAATCCCCCAAAACAGCAGGGCCAGGTAGAACACAGTACACCCCAACATATTACTGTGGATCACTCTTTCAACGTCTCCCTGATCCATATAGCTCTGCATTGAGCTCTTCTCATAGCCCTTGTGTCTGGCTGTTCAAACCCAGCAGACAGCTGCTCGATCTCCACCCCAGCAGCAACCTTTCCCCCTTCGCTTCACAGATATTATGCAGGACACAGCAGGCAGCTACAACCATTGGGATGTTTTTTCACTGAGATCCAGTCTTGTGAGTAAACAATGCTGGCGTCCCTTCAATCTACGAAAAGCACATTCAGCTGTCATTCTACACCTGCTGAGCCAATAGCTGAATCTTTCCTTGGTGCCATCGAAGTGGCTGGTGTATGGCTTCATGAGCCATGGGAGCAAGAGATACGCTGGGTCCGCCAGGATCACTATTGACATTTCAGCGTTGCCAATGGTAGTCCGCCTGTTGGGAAAGAAAGTCCCTGCTTGTAGCTTTCTGAGCAGGCCTGTGTTCCTAAAGATGCGAGCATCATACATCTTCCCTGACCAGCCAACGTTGATGTCGGTGAAGCATCCCTGATGATCCACCAATTCTTGCTAACCATAGAAAAGTAGATGTACTCTGTTGATGTACTTTGTGCCAAGGTGGTCTGGTGCCAAAATAGGAATATGTTTGCTGTCTTTTGCTCCACTGCAGTTCGGAAACCCCATTGCTACAAATCTATCCACTGTGCCCTGCACATTTCCAAGAGTGTCAGTCCTGTTTAGCAGGAGATGATTAATGGTCCTGCACACTTGCATGACAATGACTCCCACAGTGGATTTTCCAACTCCAAAGTGATTTCCCACTGCCCAGTAGAAATCTGGCATTGCAAGTTTCCATAGTATGATCACCACTTGCTTCTCCACTGTCAGTGCAGCTCTCATTCTGGCGTCCCTGCACCGGAGGGCTGGGACGAGCTCAGCACACAGATCCAGGAATGTGGCTTTGCACATCTGAAAGTTTTGCACCCACTGCTCATCATCCCAACCTTCCATTACAAGTCCCACCAGTCAGTGCTCATTTTGGGGGCTCAGAAGCAGCACTCCACCATCTACAGATGCTCTGTGAATGCCACCAGCAACCTTGAATTGGTTCTTACTGTCTCACTGTCTTATAGCAATCTGTCCTATGAGCACTGTCATGTTCCCCACTGATTTGTTGGTTCTTAGACTGCAAATACTGGAGGATCATGTGTCCTATGCTTGCAATGCTTATGACAATAGTGCAGAGCGGTGCAGGCTCCATGCTTCTGTCAGATGGCAGACAGCAAGGAAGTCCATGTGGGTTTGTGGAAATTTTATTAAAGGCACAAAAATTATGGGTGGAGACAGTTGCATGCTGGGAAGTTGCCCCTTGGTTCCGTTCACCACTGTGTGACTTGTTTGTACCCCACCATGTATTGCCAAAACTTCCCAAAAGACAGTGCGCTGGATGGCGATGGGTTGCACACTGGGATACCTACCCGTGATGCACTGCATTGTGCATCGATATAAGCCCTCCCGGTGAGTATGCACAGCACCAACACAAGGAGCTATGTATACATGCACACAAGTATTATACCAACTGTGTTGGATTTATACTGACATAACTGGCATTGATCAAAGTGTAGACATGGCCTCAGAAACACAAGACAGGAATCTGGATTAATGGATCAGGTGGGATGCACCCGCTTCATTCTCCAATCCCCGTAATATGTTGGGAGGGAAGAAATTCCTTCCTGACTCTCTAAATGTAGTGATCAGTTCAACTCTGTGCATGCAAGCAAGAATCACCATGGTTAAGCATCTAATCCAGTTTATCCCATGGGATATCACTGGTATACAAGTAAGCATCAATTTTTATTTTCTTGAATCTTGGTAATTTGGATTCTGCCATTCTTCCTCAGGCCAAGAATTCCATGTGGTGCATTGATTAGCTTCTCAGGGGAAAATAGCCCCTATGTTAAGATTAAAACAAAGGTACTTTAATTTTAATTTCTAGAAGTGTCCACATGTTTTGTGTTGCTGCTTAGTTCAAATTTCTCCATCCCCCAAATCCTTGTGATCTCCCTTAAGGTACTTATATAGTACAAGAAGATCCCCCCTGTAGCCTTCTCATCTTCAAACTGTATACGCTTAAGCTCTTCATCCAGTCATCATAGCTAAGACCCTCCATACTGTGGTCAGTTCTGTAGCTTCTTTATGGATTTTTCTCCAGAACTTGTACAAAACTGGACTCAGGAATCTAGCCAGGGCCTCAAACATGACCTTTTATGGTGGTATAGTAACTCCCTTCATTTTGTTTAAAAACAATCCTTTGCTGCTCTGCTGGAAGCAGACAGTTTCTCTTAGCACTGAAATAATGTGCTCTGAGCTCCTGATTCTGGCAAGTACTCTGGTGACACATTTATGCCTGCATTGCAGTCAGGTAGCAGGGCTGGGGAGTCCTGCAAAAAAGTGATCACAATAATTCAGCCAGGGCATGCATTAGGGATCAGAGCATCCTAATGGGATAGCAGCTGCCTTAAGACATAAAATCAACTCAGTCCTTAGTACAAGCTGAATTACAATGCAGAAAACAGTTTTTGTTTGGACCCAAAATATAGGGTTTGAGTAAAAACAAACAAACATTTTTCTTGTCTTCAAAACTCAGTAATAAAAATGGTTTCTTTGCACTGAAGCTTAAGAAAATTATTCGTTGTATTTAGACATTTCCTTGCAGCATTGTAACCTAAGTAAATCGCTTTACTCCTGCACAAGAACCAGGAAGTGAAACTTACGACTCTGTTTCCTTTGGGCCAAGCTGGGTGATAGGTGAAAGGCATGAAAGGTGATAGATTTTAAATAGGTGTCATTTGTATTCTTATGAAATTTTTAAAATAGGGTTTATGACCTAACATTATCCCATATTTTTATTAACGAGAAACAAAGGAAAGGAAAGATGAGGCTGACTGTGCAGCCAGGGGTGCCATAGCAACTGCCACATTCAGTGTGTCTTGTGCCTTTCACCAATTTTTTTTAAGACTATCATGGTTTTGGTGACAAATATTGGGCTGTATTCTCAAGTCAGTTTTCCTAGTGATCATATCGTTTTAAAAAAGAGCTATAGCCTCTCCCTACTTTAGGGTGACCAGCTGTCCCGATTTTATAGGGACAGTCCCGATTTTGGGGTCTTTTTTTAATATATAGGCCCCTATTAACCCCCCTCCCCCTGTCCCGATTTTTCACATTTGCTGTCTGGTCACCCTACCCTACTTCGATATTAAAGTAAAAGAATATGCATCAGGTGGGAACCTACAGTGATAGTATGGGATCAGGATGAGAGATTTAGTCGGGGATTAAATGAGAAAAGCTGAAGGACTGGGGGTGGGGTAGACCTGTAACTGTGGTAGAAAAGGCTGACAGAGGTGTGTCACAGATCTGAAGTACTGCCAACCCCAGGTGTTCAAAAATCACGCGTCATTCTCCCCAAGTTATGACATTGTCTTCAAAATCATGATAAAATGAAAAAAATGATTTTTGGGTTCTTTTTATTTGCCCTTTTGTTTCGGAGTCTTTCACTCAGGTCACATTTTCAGGTTTTTCTCTGTGTTCATGAGGACTAGAAATTTACTCTGCCCCTTCCCACCTTCCCCCAACCCCCAAAGAAAGCTGAGATTCTCACCTAATCACAGGATTCCATGAGCTGTGGCCTTAAGAGACGCTCCCATATCATGAGACTTGTGATAAAGTGGCTAGTTGGCAACACTGCATTCATTTGGAGGGATGTTGACCAGTGGAGCTGGTCATTTCTTTTTTGGAGATAAGATTCTCATCTAGAGTTGCAGCTCCAGTGCTTTTGTAGCCATGGGGCCTGTGCCTTTAAGAATACAACAGACTGTTAGGAATGCCATGCACAAATAAGATACAGAGCAAAAATAAATCAATCCCTGACTCTGTCACCGATACCTAGCTGTAGCATCAGATAAGCATGAGCACAGGGCCAAAATATAAGGTACCAAGGGGGATGAGGAATATGTGATGAAAATTTGCTCCTCTATCCTTGCCCTTACCCAAAGTCAGGCCTTGTTACTTTCAAATTTAATACAACTATTAACACTGCCTATGCTTTTAACTATGTAATGACAGCTATCCAAGCCCCTAATTGTTGATGCTTACAGTTACCAGAAGGAAGAAAAAGGGTGGGTTTCCATTGATCTCTCTTCTTTGATGTTTGATTAAACCTATTATTTTGTTTGATGATCCTCTCCACCCACAAAACTCTTAAAACTCTCTGAGCACACGCAACCTATAATCTAGTCTCTCTTGGGTGCCAAAAGCTTTAATGCCAGCTCTGCACAAGCATAGCCTTGCCACTAAAAATGAAGCATCGTGGAGACAAGGACATTTTCGGGCTCCTGGGACAGTGACTCTACCAAGCGTTTGGGTAATTTAGCTAGTGATTCAGCTATTTGAATGACCCATCTCAGTGAGCTGAGAGCTCTATAAAACTACAGCTCAATTTTCTTCAGGTTTTAGGATGTGCCAACAAATTAAAGAAGGGCCTGAGCTGCAAAATGTATGTCCGAATCCAATCTTCTCCAGGATTTGGGGCTTTTCTGATCTGGAGTTTTGTATCTGGGTCTCCCCTACCAATAAAAAACTATCTTCTTCTGTCCTGGTCAGTATAGCTATGTGGGGAAAACAGATTCAAAGAGACATTAATGAGATGGGTAAAGATTGTATGTTGGGTCCAGCCTGGTTAACCCTATGGCCAATGGTCTGTGTAACCACATGAGACAGGGATTTTGGTCCAAAATGGGGTCCGTTGGCGCACACAGGCAGGGCTTGGAAGTGCTCTTAAGGGAGCATTCCCAGGTACTAGGGGAGAGAGTTACTTATACCGTCTAACTGAAATAGGAATGGTGCTGATGGGCTCTGAATGGGAGCCCTTAGATAGGTAGAACTTTGAGTGGGAAGTAACAACGAGGAGGATGCTGGGGCCCTTCAGAGACAGATGGAGAAGATCTTTCCAATAGCCCCTAAAAGGGTTAGTTGGAAGAACTTTCAGAAGAACTAATCAGGAAAAAGATCTTGGAGTCATCATGGATAGTTCTCTGAAGGCAGTGTACAGCGGCAGTCAAAAAAGCAAACAGGATGTTAGGAATCATTAAAAAACGGATAGAGAGTAAGACGGAGAATATCTTATTGCCCTTATATAAATGGTACGCCCACATCTTGAATACTGCGTACAGATGTGGTCTCCTCATTTCAAAAAAGACACTGGCATTAGAAAAGGTTCAGAGAAGGGCAACTAAAATGATTAGGGGTTTGGAACGGGTCCCATATGAGGAGAGATTAAAGAGGCTAGGACTTTTCAGCTTGGAAAAGAGGAGACTAAGGGGGGATATGATTCAGGTATATAAAATAATGAGTGGTGTGGAGAAAGTGAATAAGGAAAAGTTATTTACTTGTTCCCATAATATAAGAACTAGGGGGCCACTAAATGAAATTAATGGGCAGCAGGTTTAAAACAAAAGGAAGTTTTTCTTCACACAGCACACAGTCAACCTGTGGAACTCCTTGCCTGAGGAGGTTGTAAAGGCTAGGACTATAACAGAGTTTAAAAGAGAACTGGATAAATTCATGGAGGTTAAGTCCATTAATGGTTATTAGCCAGGATGGGTAAGGAATGGTGTCCCTAGCCTCTGTTTGTCAGAGGGTGGAGATGGATGGCAGGAGAGAGATCATTTGATCATTACCTGTTAAATTCACTCCCTCTGGGGCACCTGGCATTGGCCACTGTCGGTAGACAGGATACTGGGTTGGATGGACCTTTGGTCTGACCCAGTACGGCCAATTCTTATGTTAAGGATTGTTGTTTTCATTTTTTTACTTATAATTCTGAAATACTGAGGCCATTGAACCTATCAGTCACTCACCTACAGTAAACAGAAGAAGCTATAGGTGTGTCTGAGAAAGTCACGTTCTGAGCACAGGGCTGGATTCAGCAATAGCTAGTTTCTAATCCCAGCTCTAATACGGACACATTTTGTAACCTTGGAACAGTCACTTAAACTCTCTCAGTCTCTGTTTCCCTTGTAAAATGGGGATAATAGCACTGACCTGCTATGTCTCACAGGGTGTGATGAGGCTAGCTTTTGTTAAGGGCTTTGAA
This sequence comes from Macrochelys suwanniensis, assembly GCA_033296515.1. Classification (NCBI taxonomy): domain Eukaryota; kingdom Metazoa; phylum Chordata; order Testudines; family Chelydridae; genus Macrochelys; species Macrochelys suwanniensis. The sequence continues at coordinate 81,953,565 of CM065781.1, forward strand.
AGGAAAATTCTATATAGTTGCTAAATATGTTGATTTACTCTTAAAAAATGTTCTGCCCACCTCCCAGCTGCTGCTTGGAGCTTACTGAGCTGCTGTTCAGCCACCAGTACAGTCATTATAGGCATTTAATGCAGGCTTCCGACTCAAACAGCTATTTAAGGCCCCACTCTTTTGGGCACTGAATGTAGCACAAGCACTGCAGCTCACAGATCAGCTCTGTGAGCTTCTTCAGTCTCCTTATCTGTTCTCCTCCCTCAGCAGGAGCAGAAAGGGAGAGAATTTTGTGCTGCCAAACCCCACACGCTTTCCCCCCTGCAGCAGAACTGGGGTAGAAAACCCCAAGGATAGGTCTCACATAACTTGGGGGTTGGTCTCGATGTTGTACCGTGAAACTAGTTTCTTGATAAGACACTATCATGGTTGACAGGTTCCAAAATGTAATTGGTATCAAAATTCATTTGGTTTACAATTTGTCTGCTGCCACCTTCCCTGCCCTGAATTACTGGAACTCCCGACGTTGTGGGCAGCAACGCTGTGAAAACCCCAGCATTGGAGCTGGATGCCCTGGCAGCAGCAAACTCTGAGTACTGGTTTGCCTGTGATTGTTCCCTGTGCTTTTCCATGGCTCCGTCATGCCCCTCTCCTTGCCCTCCCCATTCACGTGAGCAGGCAGGCAATTGCAATTCCTGGATTGTTTCCATTTCTGTTTCAGCTCCCTGCCAAGCTCATAGGAGCAAGGAAAAGCCCCATGTGCAAATACAGCTGTCAGAACAAACCGAGGGTCGACATTTTTTACATGGTCAGGTGACCCAGTTCAGGAATGGGAATTTTTCTCAGTGTTGCAGTCTTTTTTGGAGACACACACAGATTTTTTTTTCAGTAATGGGGGACAGGAGTGTAATCTTATTTGCAGTGTTGTTCTAGCCATATTGGTCCCAGGATATGAGAGGGACAACGTGGGTGAGGTAATATCTTTTATTGAACCAACTTCTGTTGGTGGAAGGGACAAGTTTTTGAGCTTCACAGAGCACTTCTTCAAGTCTGTAGAAGACAACTAGTGTCCAAGCTAAAGACAAGATGGGACAGATTGTAAAATATAAGCAGTTCACACATGTTGTAGGAGACCACTTAAAATGAAGTGGGCAATCTGCAGTCATAGGATAATGGAGGTGGGTAGTAGGCAACAAGGTGTATTACTAGTTATTGTAAGGAGCCATAACCAGTGTCTCTGTTAAGTTCATATTTTTTAGTGTCCAGCAGAGTTATTAGTTTGTTTCCAGTCATAAGAACATAAGAATGGCCATAATGGGTCAAACCAACCACCTAGTCCAGTATAATGTCTTCTGACAGTGGCCAGAGCCAGATGCTTCAGAGGCAGCGAACAGAACAGGGCATTTATTGAGTGGTCCATTCCTCTGTCATCCAGTCCCAGTTTCTGGCAGTCAAAGGTTTAGGGACACCCAGAGCATGGGGTTGTGTCCCTGACCATCTTGGCTAATAGCCATTAATGGATCTATCCTCCATTAACAGTCTATTTCATTTTTGAACCCAGTTATACTTTTGGCCTTCATAATATTCCCGGCAATAAATTCCATAGGTTGACTATGTGTTGTGTGAAGAAGTACTTCCTTTTGTTTGTTTTAAACCTGCTACCTATTCATTTAATCAGATGACCCCTGGTTCTTGTGTTACGTGAAGCAGTAAATAATATTTCCTTATCACTTTCTCTACACCACTCATGATTTTATAGACCTCTGTCATATCCCCGATTCCCCGCCCTTAGTCATCTCTTTTCTAAACTGCACAGTCCCAGTCTTTTTAATCTCTCCTCATATGGAAACTGTTCCATACCTCTAATCATTTTCTTTTGTCCTTCTCTGTACTTTTTCCAGTTCTAATATATCTTTTCTGAGAAGGGGTGACCAGAACTCCATGCAGTGTACAAGGTGTGAGCATATGGATATTTATGGTGTAATTTTGATATTTTCTGTCCTTTTTATCTGTTCTCTTTAATAATGGTTTTTAACGTTCAGTTAGCTTTTTTGACTGCTGCACATTGATCAGATGTTCTCAGAAAACTATTCATGATGACTCCAAGATCTCTTTCTTGAGTGGTAACAACAACTAATTTGGACCTCATCATTGTATAGTTGGGATTATCTTTTCCAATGTGCATTGCTTTGTACTTATCAACATTGCATTTCATCTGCTATTTTGTTGCCCAGTCTCCCAGTTTAGTGAGATCCCTTTGTTACTAATTCTTCAGGCAGTTTTGGACTTAACTATCTTGAGTAATTTTGTGTCATCTGCAAACTTTGCCACTTCACTGTTTACCCCTATTTCCAGCTCATTTTATGAATATGTGGAACAGCACAGGTCCCAGGACAGATCCTGCTATTTATCTCTATCCACCTTGAAATCTGACCATTTATTTCTATCCTTTGTTTCTTATCTTTTAACCAGTTACTGAGCCACGAGAGGACCTTCCCTCTTATTCCATCACTACCTACTTTGTTTAAGAACCTTTGGAGAGGAGCCTTGTCAAAGGCTTTCTGAAAGTACAAGTGCATTATATCAATGAGATCACCCTTGTCTAGATGATTATTGATACCCTTAAAGAAGTCTAATAGAGTGGCGATGCAAGATTTCCCTTTACAAATGCTGTTGACTCTTCCCACAACATACTGTATTCATCTAGGGTTCTGATAATTCTGTTCTTTACTATAGTTTCAACCAATTTGCCTGTTACTGAAGTTAGGCTTACTTGCCTGTAATTGCCAGGATTGCCTCTGGAGGCTTTTTTCAGTGTCACATTAGCTATTCTCCAGTTAATCTGGTACAGAGGCTGATGTAAGTGATAGGTTACATACCACAGTTAACAGTTGTGTAGTTTGATATTTGAGTTTCCTCAGAACTCTTGGGTGTTTCATTTAGTAATTTGTTCCAAAATCTCCTTTATAGATGCCTCAATCTAGGATAGTTCCTCAGATTTGTCACTCAGGTGAGGGAATTTCCCTCACATCCTCTGCAGTGAAGACTGACACAAAGAATTCATTTACCTTCTGTGCCACAGCTTGTCATCTTTGAGTGCTCCTTTTAACACCTTGATCATCTAGTGATTGTTTGGCAGGCTTCCTGCTTCTAATGTTCTTTTAAAAAATTGTTCTTCGTTTTTGTCTTTTTCGAGTTGCTCCTGAAATTCTTTTTTGGCCTGCCTAATTATACTTTTACACTTGATTTGCCAGAGTTAATGCTCCTTTCTATTTTCCTAAGAAGGATTTAACTTCCAATTTTTAAAGGATGCCTCTTTGCCTCTAACTGCCTCTTTTACTCTGCTGTTTAACCATGGGGGCATTATTTTTTTGGTCCTCTTACTGTTTTTTTTTTTAATTTGGTAGTATACATTTAGTTTGAGCCTTTATTATAGTGTTTTTAAATAATTTCCATGCAGCTTGCAGGCATTTTGCTCTTGTGACTATTCCTTTTAATTTCCATTTAACTAGCTTCCTCCTTTTTGTGTAGTTTCCTTTTTTGAAGTTAAATGCTACTGTGGTGGATTTCTTTGGTATCTCCCCCCCACCCCAAGAATATTTTCTACTCATGTGGGTTCTAGGATTAGCTGCTCCAGGAAGCAGTAATTAAGCTAATCCTTTAAAGGTGTTGTGCAGTTTTCCTTTGAGGATAAAGACTGAGAGGTCAGATATAGATGATAGCTTTATGAAAAGTGTCCACCCAACAAGTGAGGTGATGTTTTTTGTCTTTTATCATTTTTCTGTGCAAGTTCATGAGAGTGTACTAACTGTCTGGTTTCACCCACGTAGATGTTGGGGCATTTGATTAACATGTTGTGATAGGCATGTGTCATACCCATGGATCTTGAAAGGTGTGTTGTGGAGGGTATTGATCATCGTAGCAGTGGAGATATGTTTGCAGGTTTTGCATCTGTTGATCTGGCAGGGTTTGGTGTCACTTTTGAGTTGGTGTGTCCTGACCTAAAGGGATCTTGCTTCTGATGATGAGCTTGGTGAGGCCAGAAGAGTGGGTTCAGGAAATATTTGTCTCAGGATGTGGTCCCCGTCAAGTACAGGTTGTATTGTTTGGTGATACCCCATGTGGGGTAGTACATGAGAAGTAGAGGTTTGCGGACAGTGGCGGGTTTTTCTTTTTTCTGTGTTGAAGCAGGTTCTCCTGGGATATTTGGGTGGCCTGTTCCATGATGTGATATGTTTCTTTGGTGTAGTGTCCTTTTTTGGTGAAGGCAGTTTTAAGTGTGTTAAGGTTCATATCCTAGACTTTCTGTTTGGAGCATATTCTGTGGTATCTGAGTGCCTAGCTATAAAGAATAGATGTTTTTGTGTGTTTGGGGTGGTTACTGGATCTATGGAGGTAAATGTGGTGATTGGGTGGGTTTCTTGTATGTAGTTGTGTTTAGGGTTCCATTGTTGAAGCTCATCGTGGAACTTGATACTGGTGTGGGAGTATACTAGAGAGTTTGATGCATGGGTGATGGTGGTTGAAGTTGTGATGGAAATCTGAGGGAGTTTAGGTTGTCTGTCCAGAGGATGAAAATACCATCAGTGTATCTCAAGCATCACTGATTTTGTAGTATATTTTTCCAGAAATTCTTCCTCTAGGTGGCCCATTAAGGGTTTGGCATATTGGGGAGCCATCCATGTACCCATTGCTGTTCCCACAATTTGGGCAAAGTTTTTGTGTTAAATGTAAAGTTGTTACGGATGAGTTTGGCGAAGCATTTGGGGTGGATTTCTGAGCATTGTTTATCATCTTGTAGACAGTGGCCTCCCTGAAATATCTACAAGACAAAGGACAACACTCAGAAATCCCCTCCAACTCATTGCCCAGCTTATCCACATCCTGTGGTCTCCTGCATGCTGTGTGAACCCCTTATGCTTAACCATCTGTCCCACCTTGTATTTACACTCTAGTGGACACTATAGTTTCCTTCTCCAGACCTGAAGAAGAGCTCTGTGAAGCTTGAAAGCTCATCCTTTCCTCTAGCTGCAGGTGCTCCAGTAAAATATATTACCGGGAGTGTATTTTGGCAGTTAGAGAAAATGACTGGAAGGCAGGAATCCTGGGTTCAGTTTCTGATTTCCTACTGGCTCACTGGATGAACTTGGCCAAGTCATGTGGGGCTAGACTGTGTGATTAGCACACATCATGAGAGTTATGGAGCTGAGCTGAGGCAAAGGGAGTTTCCAAAGGGGTTGTGCTTCAGGGCAGTGCAGTCTCTCCCTTATCTCCCTGACAGGGGGCATGTCCCTTAGGATTCTATCCTGTTCTATCCTACATAGGACCTTATACCGTGCTCCTCATCATCATGTCTGTGCACCTTCCAGTAGTGTATTAATCCACATGGCTTCACGTGATGGGTCAGCCTTCTTCCTTTGGTACACACAGCTAGCTCTGCGGAACAGTGCTCTGTGCCGGTGGCTGTGCCGGCTTTTTGAACTTCATACACCCTTTGAGGTGCAGCCTCTGTGATCTCCTGAGTAGTACAAGGACTGCACCTGACGCCTGTCTTTTCAGAGCAGGGGCAAAAGGTGAAAGTCGTCTTGTCACCCCAGCATCACCCCACAATGTAACCCTTCTCTGTACCTCATTTAATACATCTTTCAGAATGGGTATAAAAGTACAAATCATCATTGTAGAGGTTACTCAAAATATGTAGAGTATTTTGAGCAGCTTGTGTAAAAGGACAGATAGAAATGCAAAACTGTACAACAGGTTTTCTGTAGACCCCATAGTATAAATCTGGGGGTCATTCATACTGCTCTATTTCCCTGCTTCTCCCACTCTTTAAAAAAAAAATCTTACTTAGCTGAGCTCATCTGTGGCTCTTGGAAGCTGGTATAGTCTGTTGACTCATTCTGATGGGAATATTTGCTCCTTCTTTCCCTTTGTGACTTTTTCCCTGCCTCAAAGGTGCACACACTGTATTTTAGGCTGTTCAACAAACCGATGTTCTGGTACTTTTCACCATCACTGAAGTAACTGGAACTTTTGCCTGTATGTTGTTTTATGATCAGAGAGCACCTCCCATCCGATATGACCATTACTATTTAGCTGACAGAAGTCTTCCACCTCCATTCATGGCTGAGATAAGAGTTTGTTATATAAAATGAAAAGAAAAGCTACCATTGGACATATCAAGGTAAGAATAATAGTGTAAAATCCTCCACGAAATATAAAGGGGTCAATTTCCCCTCCTACAGTGTGTGGAGCTCCCATTAAAATAAATTATGTGTTACAGGAAAGAGTTGCTCAAATTCATGGACCAGTCACCATTACTAGCGGAGAGACTTTGGAAATATGGCTTTGAATGAATGTTACCACTGATAATATTTGTTATAATTTATTATTAAGTTTCAAGAATATGTATTAAGTGATATTGGAATTGCACTGTTCTGCATCAACTCACAAACAGCTTGGGTAGAAAGAAATCCATTATTTTGCATCAGTTTTCAAAAACTAAACCATGTCAGGGTGAGGGAAATACTTGGATGTGAGATTTGCAAGGAACACCTGTTGGTGGAGGAAGTTTAGTAGTTGTCATTCTTCCTTCTTAGTCTGTACTGTGCTAACAACCTAGCCATGGTGCTAGGGGGGTGGTATTGATAGGGAAAACTAACTGCTGTCACAACCATTGTCTCTAATCTTATTTTCATGTATTTATAGTGTGTAAGATAATGTTTGTCCTCAAGTGGGCTCTCTTGTTGGCCTCTTGGCACGAAGGGCTCATTTCATATTGACATATTATGGAGCAATACTCTTATCACCCTTAGTACAGGGGCTGTTACTGCTGCTTTACTAGATTTCATTGAGTGAGTTTTCAGGTTGGACCTGAGAGCGCTAATTGTCTTGATTATATTCTAATAAAATTGTTTGGTGCTATGTTCAGACCCCTGCGTATCATGAACTCTAAACAGTGATGGAGCTGAAATGTAAGACTTCTGGGACAGTTTCCAGCCTTACTTTATGGTGATTCTTTCTGTATGTGACTCCATTAGTTATTTGTGTGGGGATGAAATATTGTTTTAATATCCTGGCTCTTTGTTTCTTTGCACTGTTTTCACCAATCAACCAATGTCCTTAGCTACTGGATTTGCTTCCACATCATTATATAGAGAAATTAATTTTCTTTGCCTCAGTTATCTGCTCCTAGCACAGCTCCTAGCACATTCACAGCTTCAGACTTTGAAACTGCTGCCCTTTTGCTCTTGATTTATATCTGTTGAAATGTCTAAGGGGAAAGAGGATATATTTATTATGCTGTTTCGGATCAGGCAACTGGGAGGGTTATCTAGTGATATTTGAAACTTGAACTTTTCCACTGTCCTAAATTCAGGGCAGGGACTCAAAACACCGAGGGTTAAAAGAAAAATAAACCATAAATTGTCATGTTTTTTCCTGCCCTCATCAGCATTACCTCCATGACCCTCCCTAGTTTTCATCTTATTTGTCTGTGGCTCAGTTGTGCTTTAAACAGAAAGCATCCAATCAATGCAGATTTCCACATGAAAAGAGACAGCTGTTAATGTTTGTTTTTATAGCTTTATATTTTTGTTTTTACTCTTCAATGGCTACAATTCCCTCCCAGAAGCCTGACAATATTTTTTCCCTAATGATTTTGTCTTTTTCCACTTGGCAAACTTTAATTCCCTGCCCCACTTCCAACCTCTTCCCTGCTGTGCTTTGTACAGAGATTAAATTAACAGGGTTGTTTTGTTTAGCTACTACATCATCAGTTTGCATAGTTCTCCCTGGTATGTCAAAACACCTCTGTTTATGGGCCAGCCTGGAGGGTCGATGTCTGCTGTATAGATCAGGAAGTTACTAATATGCTATTTTTTGTGGACCACGTTAAAAATAGTAGCTGTTTCAAAAAAAATCTTGCAAACGGGGAGGTGATTTTTTTAAACATTCTTTTTTACTGCAGTGAATTTAGGCTCATGAAAATTGCCAGATTGACCAACCCCAAAGAATAAGGCCTCTTACTTAGGCACTGAACAGAATCAATAGCAGCACAGCTTCCCCACACTATTGTGATGTATATGTCACATCTACACCGGAAGCAGCAGCCCACGGCAGTGAGTTTTGGAGCTGGGTTCTTGCGGAGCTCCTGGTACGGTGCTAAAAATAGCCGTGTAGACATTCAGGCTCTGAAGCCCACCCCCTCCCTTGGCTTCAGGTAGGAGCATGAAAAACCCTGAGACAAACAGGTTCTGCAGAGAAAACCCTAAGTACAGCCAAGACTGTAGAGAAAGCTTAAACTAAGTTTTATATTTTGATTTTGTTACTGAAGTTAATAATAAAATCCCAGCCCCAGGAAGTAGAAAGTTTGGACTCTATAGTGTGTGTGCAGTAGTGGCGCCAGGGTTTTTGCCACCCTAGGCAGCAGCGCTCCTCCACCGTAATCGGCGGCGCTTCGGTGGCAGCTCCTTTGAAGCTGCATTCTCGGCGGCGTTTTCTTGCTGCCGAATTGCCGCCGGGAAATGAGTCGCCGCCGAAATGCCAGCCCCCAAAAACCTGTCACCCTAGGTGACTGCCTAGGGTCGCCTAGTGGAAGCGCCGGCTATTTGTGTGTGTGTGTGTGTGTGTGTGTGTGTGCGTGTGTGCGCGCGCGCGCGCACATATGCGCGCACGTGTACGTGTACTTTCACTTTCTTTAGAGCAGGGTGGGAACTCCAGCTACTTACTGGCATTTTTAGACAGGAGACAAGTCTAAAGGGCTGCTGTGTCTTTGTTAGTGTTTGGATATAATAGATTGTCATGCACCCAGCAAAACTTTCAAAATGTGCATGAGATGTTATCTTTCTACATCTGTCTCCCTCCCCATTGTTTCTTGTTCTCTGGTTGTGTCTGTATAAATGGGATGGCCTAGATCCTCAGCTGCTGTAAATCAGCATACTTCTATTAATTTAAATTTAAACTGAGCATCTGGCCCTGCTTTGTAAGCACTTTTGGGGCAATGTCTGTCTTTCTCTTTGTACAGTGAGGCACCTTGCGTGCTTTGGAACATTATATTAAATTATATACCAAAGCTAGATTAGCAGAACATTTGAGTGTTGATTTTGCAACCTTAAAGTTAAGCAATGCCAAAATTAAGGTTGCCAGTGCTACCTTAATTCATTTCCCTTGTGAGTATGCATTATGCTACAGTCTTTAATTACATGATCACATATTAATTTTTCCACAGGACGCCTGCCTGATTAAGAGCACAGGATGGACCTGCTCTGAGGATGAATCAGGAATGCGAATCAAAGGAAGCTGTTGTCTGTAAGATCCCTGCCTCATTTGTTGCAAATGTTGAAAGGTGTTTAGTTAAGGAGGCAGGCGGGGAATGCAGGAAGAGAAGGAAGGTCTCATGGTTAACGCAATTCAGTGCTGCCCTGGAGAACGAGTTTATCCCTGCTTCTCCCACAGAGTTCCTACATGATGCTGGGCAAGTCACTTAAACCAAACTTTTCACACGTATTCAGTAATGGAGAGTACCTCATTTTTTGGGTGCTCAGTCTGAGACCTGAGGTCTGATTTGCAGACGTGCTGGCTTCTCACAGCTGTAAGTGAAGTCAATGGGAGCTGCTTTTTGAACATATGAAGTCCATATAGGGCTAAGTACTCTGAAAAATCAGGTCCTAGGTGTCTCAAATAGAATGCTCAAAATTAATGATACCTTTTAGCTTAATCTCTCTGCCTCAGCTCGTCATCTGTAAAATAGGGATAATACTTCACAAAGTTGTGAAGGAAAATTAATGAATGGCGGTGAAGCACTCATAGTGATGTATGCCATAGAAAAGCCTATGAGAAAATGAATAATTCTGTATTCAGAGCAGAGTTTGAATAACATGCAGTAGAATAGGGCATCAGGCCACACATTGAACAATGAGAATAAAACAAAATATCGAGTAGCTGTTTATTAATTGAGCATCGTCCATTCCGGATACTGAATGAGGCACTGGTCCCATGGAAAACAGCATGTGTTCATGTCATTAAAGACTGTGTCATACAGTCAAGGGGGCTGAATTAATTCTGGCATTTCCTAACTTTTGAGTGCTTGACTTTTGAATCTTAATGTTATTTGAACACATATACATATATTTTTGTGTGTGTAATTGCCTAGTTCTTTTTTTAATGAAAAACCAAAAGTCCATTATGTGGCATCATAATTACACTTTCCTGATTCATCATCAGGATTGGAACCTGTAAAGTACACAGTCCTCTGCCATTTGAGCTAATTGATAACAGTAGTAGGTTGTCATCCTCTATGTGGACCTGCACTAAAGGGGGATATGAGATGCACTTTGCCAGTGGTTTTCTTCACAGATATTTGCTGACAGCAGAGGAATGGTGAGACTAGAAATCTTAGGTTCCATCCCTGGCTCTAGAAGGAAGTGTGATCTAGGGAGCACAAACTCTTCTGTCTGTTTCCCCAAAGCTTGATCTCTTCTGCCCTGTTCCCTCCAACCTATCCCTGTCACAATCCAGACTCTTCGCACATCTGGGGTCTTGTCCCAGTGTTATTCCCCTTGTCTGCCCACTCCCAGTCTCCACTCCTCAGGCTTCAGATCCCAGTCACAATCTCTTTGCCCTACCAGTCCTAATGTCCCTCTCCCATCTCGCAGTACAGTCCATAGCCACCAATTCCCAGTCGCAGTTTCTCTTTTCCCACTCCCACCTCCATTCCCAGTCTCCCCCGGCTCTGTCCCATCTACTTCTTTCCCTCCTCCCTGGTCCGGGTCTTGTCCCTTTTGAATTTGAGTCAGGTGAACAGCAGGGGAGGTCACTGAGAGCACACAAGAGACAGACTCTCTGCTCTCAGCTCCAGTGTCCAGACCCCAACTCAGCCCAGAGCTACGAGGAGGAGCTATTGCAGGGAAAGTCCAGCTTCTCCTTTGTAGCACTGGGCTGGACCATGCTTAGTTCTGTGAGGGTGGCTCATGCGCAGGAGCTGTGAGGGGGTGGAGCATGCTCAGTGAGGATGGAATCTTTGAAGATTTTAGCTGCTATACTCCAAGGAGTCTTTACTGAGTGTGTGTGAAATCAGATTTTTTCAAAGGCTTATAACTTGGCCAAATTTGGGCAGATATTCACAGGAATGGCAAAAAGCTCATCCTTTCCACAAAGGCCACCTGCCTGCCAAGTTTCACTTTCTGGCTCCCAAGTATGAGAGATGTTAGAACTTCACAAGGAAGAGGTAACCACATTTTTTTTTAATGACAAAACAACGTTAAAGTTTGGCAGAGTTATAAGCTGCTGAAGACAGCGTCTTATAATGGGAAGCGTTGGGCAGCTTTAATAATAGGTGGTTCTACCAGCACTACACTAATAATAACCTGGAACTCCTTTAACTAAATATTACCAGCTGGACTGCAAGTTTCCTATCAGTAACACTTAAGTGTTGTAGACACCACCCCACGTAGCCTCCCTGAACTCCCATGTTTGAGTAGCCAGTGCTAGTGAGCTTATAGTGCTGAATTCTCATTGAACTTTCTAATGCAAGGTTAAAGCTTGGGTATTTGCAATGCTCTAATTTTTATACAGTATGCTAATTACTCTTTTGACTTCGAAATGCTTGTTCAGCACAATGTAAAAGAAATCTGAAATGACATTGCGATGCTGTGTTGTGAATAGCCTCCAACCTTTTCCAGGTTATAGTTTTCTTAGGCCTAATTGAACATCAGCACACACACACACACACACACACACACACACACACGCTCCACTGTCTTATTTTCTCATTGCTCCAGCCAGAATGCTGTCCAGAAGAGGTGTTTTTTTCATAACACAGTGTTGCAATTAGGGGGGGAAATTTGGAAGTGGATGCAGCCGTCTGAAGATGAAAAGAAAACATCAAACAGAAATGTAGAATGTTTAGCACTTAAAAAAAAAAATAAAGTTGGGAATTAAGCAAATACAACTAAATTGGATTGAGCTGGACATTAGATTTTACTGCAGACCCAGAGCCTAAATATTCGGAAGGATTTATGCATGATGACACCCCATGTACAACATTTCTGTTCTGATTGGGAATCCTAAGGCAAATGGTTGGCAGGCCAGTCTGTGGGGAATGTTGCATGTAAGCAGTAGCGTAGCCAGGGGGGAAGCAGAGGGAGTGGCTGCTCCCCCTGTGAGCAGAAGTGGCGCCGCCCGAGTCCCGCTGCTGAAGCCGGGCTCAGGCAGGAATTTAAAAGGCCCGCGGCTCCTGCACCCGCGGGCCTTTTAAAGCGCCTCCTGAGCCCCACTGCCCGAGCGCTGGCGGTGCTTTAAAGGGCCCGCGGCTCCCCACGGCTGCAGGAGCCGCGGGCCTTTTAAAGCACCACCCGAGCCCGGCTCTGGCAGCGAGGCTCAGGCAGTGCTTAAAAAGGCCCACGGCTCCTGCCACTGCGGGGAGCCGTGGGCCTTTTAAAGCGCTGCCCGAGCCCCGGTGGCGCTTTAAAGGGCCCAGGACTGCCCGCAGCGGCTGGAGCCCCGGGCCCTTTAAATCACCGCCAGGGAAGCCGGTACAGTCCGGCACGGTGCCGGCTCTTGCTGGTACACCGTACCGGACCGCCGGAGGCGCCCCCAGGTGAGTACAGGAGGAGCGGGGAGGCGCCTTTTATAGCGCCGCTCCCCCTGTGCTCCGGAGCTGCCTACGTTACTGCATGTAAGGTAGGAAACTCTGCTACTCCCCAAAGTAAATATTATTACTTTTATTATTACAGTTTTAATAATAATAATTCTTAATAGTTCATCTTTAAATTGCTGTAAAACATTAATCCTTACAACAAGCCCATGTATACCAGCTCTACAGATGGGAAAACTCAGGGAGAGAAAGGTTAAGTAACTTGAGCAAGGTGATTGCTGGAGTCCGTTTCAGAGCTAGGATTGGAAGTCAGGAGTTTGTCTCCTTGTCCTGTGCTCAGACCACTAGATCAGGGACCTCCTGAGGTCCCTTCCAACCCCGATATTCTATGATTCTATGATCATGCCTGTTCACACAAACATTTTGTAATTGCAGTTCACCACCTTGATCGATTGGTCCTTCAGCAGTCATATAGATTACGCCGATCACAACATGTCTTCCATTCTTCTCTTATCCTGGCTTTGCTTCTCCATGTGTGGCCATGTAAGGCACGGGTTTAACTGCAGTTAGCACAAAAAGATTACTAGGACCGATTCTTGTTTTAGTTACAATGAGGGAAATTTCCATTCATATCACCCAAATCACATATTAAGAGGAGATTTTAGCCTCTGGTCCAAATCCTATAGGAGTGCTATTAATGATGCAAGATAACATATCTTTAAAGATTACTTTTTAAATGACCTATATATATTTGACACCCTAATTTATTGATGCCACTGGAATAGCATATTTTAGACCCATAACACTGGTGCGTTCTCACAGAGCATCTCTTGCACCCTTCCATCTGTTTCTCACTGACTGCTTTTTCAGCGGATTCCAACTATGTAACACTTTTCTGTTGCTAAAAACAGAGATATATGGATGGTTCTGGTATGGATCAAGCTCCTCGGGAAGCAAGGGATTTAAAGCATTATTAGTGATCCAATCAGATAGCAAAGATACTTCAGTGATGATTTGGAATAATTGCTAGATAGATAGATATAAACATCATTGTGGAACATTGTTAACAGTAGATTTTGTGTTTTGCCAATTAGATTTCAGACTGAGTTAAATACCCATCTGTTTTCAAGAGGGGAAGAATCTACGTCAAAGTAATTCTTAGCAGATAAAAGAAATTTTGAAATTCAGCTCTTGTAGCATCAATAGTATATCCCTTTTTGGTTTGTAAGACTGGGGGTGGGGGCCTGTGTCACCTGTGTCTGTAGCTGTAACCTGGGGTGCCTTGCAATGTCTTGCTTCTGTAGCCTGCCTCCAACCTGGACTGCTCAGAAACAGCTTCCAACACGCCGGTCACGTCCAGATCTGTTTGTGTAACTGCAGCTTGCTAGTCACACCTTGGCTCTCACCAGCCTTGATTATGCATCAGGGTGACCCAAATATATTCCCATTCCTGGATTTCCCCCCAGAAATGTATGTCCTGTACTGTCCAGCCCTCTCCTGGATAGTTATCCATTATTCCTTTAAGGAAATACACAACAGCTTAATAGTTTAGAGTTACCCAGACACTTTAACTTACACACACTGGATCAGATAAAACAATGAAACAAATGAATTAAACTACAAAGAGACAGATTTTAAGAGAGTACAAGCTATGAGACATAAGTCAGAAATGGTTACAAGAAAAATAAAGATAAAACGTTTTCTAGTGTGTAACTTACCAAACTATATTAGATTCAAGCAAAGTTTCTCACTACATGCTTCCAGCAGCATTACTGACCAAACTCTTCAGGTCAGGACTCCACCCCCAGAGTCCAACACCTGTTTCCTTTGTCTTCTCAGGTGCCGAGAATGAGATGGGCAGGGAAAAAGAGGGGGTGTCTTGGGGTGCTTGCCTTTCCTTTTTGTAGTTTTTACTCCCTCTTTGAAAAGCATTTCCAGCTGAGAACCAGGAGACATGCAGTCTGCTGGAAGAAGGAGATTCCATGCTGCTGCTTTGCTAAGATGCAGGTCTTGTCCCTACCCCCTTTCATTGCCAAAGACTGGCCACTTTATAGGTAATGGCCCATTAGCTTGGTTGACAACTGGCTGGAGCATCAGCTTGCCCTTTGTCTTTGAGAAACTGGTTCAGCCACTCCCCAGACTTATCTGGAAAACGTACTTCAGTGATGGTTTTAGCTTAGTTCATAACTTTACCTATAATGTTGCTATATTCACTTTACCATATTACTGATCAGCAGGTTGAGTTTTCAAATGATACCTCACAAGGCATACCTTGTACAAAATTTATTACAATTGTGTGTAGGGTGTGGACATGGGTATATTCCATCACAGTGTACTAACCTGGACATGAGTAGAGCAGAGTCTACAATTAGTCTTGACCTCTAACAAGCCATCTTGCGCTATGTCAGGAACCAATTGAAAAGAGAGAATGGAGGGTAAGTTTCACATTTATTTCAGAATCATTGATTTAGTATTCCATTCCAGTCAGTAATGCATGGTCTGTACTTTTCATTGTGGACCAGCATGGAGGCAGCTTAATTTAGATGCTCAATGGACTGAAAAACGCTGTTTCTAACTCCAAATCAATCTAACAAATACTGGAACTTTTGCCATTAGGATGCAGGAAGCCCCCTCCCACCCAATCAAATTAGGATCCCTCTTTTCTGGATAAGAGGAGTTGGTGTCCGGTGCAAGTGTAAGTACGTCTTCTATAATTAATGTGCACCTACAAATACTGCAGGAGGAAATGTAAATACAGAAAACTGGACCTTTCAGTGGTGTGCGTCATTTCACCATTTGTTTACATGCATTAGGTTTTAGTCAGCTCTCCTTTGGGGAAGTTACAATATACCAAACTTGTGGGATGTTTTGGCATTGATAGCTCTTGTGGATATTCCATGTCAGACATATCACAGGAGTGGGTTTTATGATTCTAAATGTGATGGTTGGCATGTGATGGGATGCTTAAGATCAAATGTAATCCACTAGGTCTGTGCAGCCAAATGTTGAGCACCATGAATTCAGCACAGCATCATGGGAAAAATGTAGATTGACAAAAAGGCTCAGAGTAGAATAATATGCCACCCTCATTCAAAACTGTGATTAAATTTTTAAAAAACATAGCTGTTGAGGAAACCAGTCAACCATCATATCATCCTTTGGTTTGAGATGCAGCAAAATATTTGTACAGACACTACTCAATAACATTGACTTTGGTTGTGAGTGCTTAGTTTTCACATTTTTAATTTCATTATATAATGGGCGGGGGTCAGGGGTATCAGTTGTCAATTCTACAAGTGGAAAATGGGAAAGGTAAAAGATAAGTGAGCACAAAAAGCAATTCTTCAGATCCAGAAAGCAACTGGCCATTGGGCCCTGTAGTGCTCACAGCTGTGAACACTCTGATTTGGGGGAAGTGGAACTGGGGGAAAAAAGAAAAAGAAAAGAATACAACCCAGCTTTCATTGAAAAAAGAATTCTAACCCTTTTCTTTGCAAAGAGATCTTGAAAACTTAAACCAATGTAAATAGATTACCAGTGTTGAAAGGTACAAGCAAAGAATTTTCATGTAAAATGAGTCAGTTACATTAGGGTGTATCTCAGAACCATTTCTTTGACCCGCTACGAAATCCCTACCAGACACAGTAGTATAATCACAATGGATAGGAGTTGGTTACATTTGGGGAGAGGGTGGCAAAAATTGTTTTACTGGCCGGATATGCCATCACATTCATCTGAGACGGTGAGCTAGAGGCTCCTCTCATGCATATAAATTCAGAGTAAATCCATTGAAGTTCCTAAGTGAAATCTTCGCCTCATTGAAATCAATGGCAAAACTCTCATTTACTTCAATTGGTCCAGGAATTAGATGGCCAGTGTCTTTTGAAGTTGCATTTTCATTTTCTGTAAAAGTTACAGCAACATCCAGTGTTATTTAAAGGAGCTCTGGAGACACGCAGGCAAATGTCCTAACAATATATTTTGCGTAGACCCCATAAAGCTCTCTATTTCCTTTTCCATCATTGCTGATTATCCAGATAGTTGAGAGAGTCTTTCTACACATTTCTCTCTAAGTAGCCTGCTCCACTTTCCTGCTTCATTCAGCATTCACTGATCCAGTGTTTGTACAATCACAGTTCATCATCATGGAACGGTATGATGTGCAGCAAGCAACTTCCAGTTGAGCGTAGTTCCCAGTGGCTGTGCTAGGGGAGGCTTTCCTTTTTTGGGGGGCTCCTATGGAAGAGCTGTTACCTACTGGTCAAGAAGGTCCAGGGTTTGAGTCTCGGCTATGGAACATGAAGGATGTACACTTGGCAAGTCCAGGATGTGGGGGGACTCTACTAATTGTGCTCAAGTATCTGGCTGCCAGTTGGCAAGTATAACAGGAAGCATTTGTGATGGCTCAAGCACTGGGTTGTGCATCATTGAATGAATTGGGCAGGAACTGTCTGAATGGACAAGAGAACTTCTATTTAACAAAAATTCCTTGATAATCAGCAGTTCTGGGAAAGGAAATAGAGAATCAGTGCTTGAGAGTTTAATGGGATTTTGATAAATTATAACATTTTTAGGGCCAGATTCTCAAGTTGGCATCAGTGGAGCTACACTGATTTATGCCAGCTGAGAATTTCTCTCTCCATTTTTTTCCTTGTATGGTGTCAGTGATGCTTTGATCTTTAGGAAACAGGGTATATCTGAGTCCTGTACTTGACGGACTGGCCATTTTGATGGGATTTATTTGAAACTTCTAGGGTTGCTAATGTGGGAGGATTTCTGGCTCTAGGGCTAGGTTAGTATAAATGAGTGCTGCCTCTCTCTGCCAGGTTATGATCTCCGTTTCCTAGCCTGTCTTCCAGATGTTCCCAGCACTAGGCCCTGACTGCTCTCTCAGGCAACAAAGCAGCTGGATTTGGTGCACATAAGCAGAGAAAGGCAAGGTTTGAGAGAAAATGTCAGGGAAACAGTTTGGCAACGAGACTATCAACCCGTGAGGATGGGGTTCTCTTCCAACATTTCTCAGGGAGATCTGTGGAGGTAAGAAGAACACTAAAGGGGGAGTACAGGAAGGATAAGAGAGAGCATCCAAGTTTTTCAGCTCCTGTTGATTTGACTTGATCCTGAGGGTTCTTAGGGTTAAGGGTAGTTTGATATTTGGCTCATTGTCACTTTCTTTCTGTGATGTGTGTGTTACTGTGAGCCTAGTCACCAATGTTTTCTTAGCTTTCCCAAGCAGAGGAGGCTAGAGGCAAAGTCATGTCAGACATAAAATAACATTTAAACTAGTGCTGTGAATGGAGGGGGAAGAAGGGGGGAAGAAGGGCACATCTGTGCATAGGATAAGAATGCCCAGACGTGTATCTTTTGGGAAGATGAGATTTGCAAGGATCACTCTAAAGCGGTGTATTGACATAGTCATTCCGGATGCTGTTAGAATATGGAGTTGCTATAATAATGCTTCACATCCCTGTGGCGTTGCAGATCGCAAAGCACTGTATAAACAATAATGAACAAAGCTTCACAGCTCCCCCGTCAGGTAAGTGATATTACCTTATTTTACATATAGGGAAATTGACTTCGTCAAGGTCAAACACGGAGTCTGGTTGAGTGCCTGGGTGTGTGTCTGGAGCCTGTTAGGAACATGATTGTGGGATATCTTCTGAGAAGACATGATCACGGGTCCAAAAATGACTGGAGGAGAGTGAAATCACAGGAGTGGCTGTTGGTCAAAAGGTGGTTGGCATGGTAGCTAATATTTGTGCAGCTCATCATGTACAAGTAAAGTACTTCCAGGATTTCCACTAACTACAGAGATCAAAAAATGACCAGATAAACCGATTAGGGAAATTTCAGGGGTATTGTTGAATGGGTTGGCTGGACAAGTTGCTTGGCTGCAACTGCAATACCTGCTGTCCTCACTGGCACTACCAGGTGCAGAATGGCCTGATATAGGATGCAGTGGTCAGGAGTATTGCTCAGAGCAATGGTGGTGCCAATACTTCACAGTGCTGCTTGTGCTGTTGCAAGAAGTTTTGTGTGCAAACATGATAGGCCTGCTTTGCACCTTCTGTAGCAATTTACACTTGTGCAAAGATGATGTAAAATGCCACCATTATGATTTCTTTGTTCATACCCACTTGGCAGTCATTTTGCACAGGTGTGAATGACTGCACAAAGTGCAAGGCGATGGAGAATCAGCCTTGTGGGTGTAAAAAATATTCAAAGGATTTGCAAAGGCGATGGCAGGACCAAAATTCTGTAGTGTAGGCCAAGCTTCAATGGCAGAGCTGGGAATAGATCCACAGTCTTCTAATTTCCCCTGAGCACTATGCAGAGAACTCCCATGCAAAGATTGATTTCCCTGGTGCAAGACATAGGGATGCCAGATCAGATAATTCATGTACATGCCTGTTTTCTAACCACTGGGCTATGCTCCCTCCCTCGGTATCATAGCAAAAAAAACCTGGGGCTTGATCCTGCAACCCTTATTCATAGAAGCAATTCTTATTCACATGAGTCTGGACTTCAAAGGGACTTCTTTCATGAGTATGACTTGCGGTATTAGGCCCTTGGTTTTTAAATAATATGACAAAAGTTTGATTTAACTATTAAAAATGCCTGCAATGCCAAAAATAGTCCCTGGCAGAACTCCACTGAAGTTAATGGAATTATGCCAGGGATGACTTTGCCTACAGTCCATAGGAAAACTAGTCTTCTGGCAACTGTAAATTTTGAAAAGAGAGCCTTTGCGGGAACAATATTGGTGGCAGATGATGACATTTTAGGTAGTTTTACACAGACTTAAGTGATTAGGCTAAGATTTGAGAGAGTTCCAGAAATGCCTCAGGGAAAAATAAAATATTGATAATGGTATCTTTAACCTTGTGAATGAGTTAAGCTCAGTCATCATTGCTGAATTATCAGCACACTTAGCCAAGGCATTATTATTATTTATTATTATTGTTATTTTTACTTTTTCTGATTCCCCTTTCACTTACACTGGTATAACTCTGTTGCCTTCATTGAAGATGAGGATTTTGCCTAGTGAGAGAAGAATCAGACCCACTGTTTGTAAAATGTCCTATAAGGAAGAATAAAAAAGGAACATACAATCCCTGCACATTGTGTCCATTTATGTTTGTCCGATTTTGATTGTCATTTCACCCCCCCTTCATGTTTTGGATGGAGCTGAAATCAACACAGCTGTTTGTATTTAACAACTGCATATTATAAAGTTTCTTGTTATGCCTGAAACATCCTGGTGCACCAGCACCAGTGTTTGCTTTCCACTCAAGTCTGAGGACAGTGCTTCTTGGTTAATCTATACTGCACCAGCAGCAGAGGGAGCCCCAAAACATTAATTTTGCATAAGTCTGGTGGAAATAACATCTCTCTCAGTTTCTTAGGGTCCAGTTGGATCCACTGTGGGAAACTTGATATTTTTTTTCTGTTCACTGATTTGTTTTTGCTAATACGTTAGAGCTAGTCAAAATATTTTAATCTCAACTGTTTTTCACTGGAAGATTGGGTTTTCAGATAAGTGAAATTTTTCACTAAAAATGTCTCTTTTTCCACAGAAAATTTATTTATTTATGTCAAATAATCAGATGTCCAAAAGCCAAAATATTTCAGCCAAAAGCCACACTATTTTGATTTGGAAATGCAGCTGTGGTGCCTCATGTAGCTCAGTTGCCTCATGTCCTCATTGTCCTCTGTGGCGATACCATGGCCAAGGACACCTCTCCTCTGCAAGAGAGGAGACCATCATGTATCATGGGAGATGTAGTCCAATCAGAGAACTCAGCCTCTAGAGAAGAATGAGAGTATGAGGCACACAAATGACAACTCCCATCAGGCATCGTGGCAATATTTCCAAATTAAAATATTTCATTTTTCAGGAAAATATTTTCAATATTTGAATTTCTTTTGAAAATCACCCCCTACCCCCCCCCCCCAATTTCTCAACTGGCTTTAATTAAGAGCATTGTTCATAACATTTGAAATGCATGAATAAAAGCCAAATAAAAGCCAGGACAATTAGACTCAGGAAGCATACATTTATACTGCAAAAACAGCATTAAGTTTGACCCATATCCATCTTCAGTCTAATTTATGACTTCATACGGAGTCCCCTCCACAGATTATTTTTGTTACTGTCATGAGTCATATGGTAAAACATACTACTCGTGCTTCAGGTGGTGGAGGATCTGCACAGTGTGACCCCTCATGATATGGGAGTTAGGTTTTAACCATTCTAACTCATTTTTCCTTAATACAGAAAACAGTTCTACACCTTAAATACACTGAAGAGGCCGCTTGGTCATAAAATTAATTACGATCACTTATTTTAAGGTCCTCCTGGCACCAATGTTGCCACTAGAGGTGAAGTTAATGATTAAAGCTTAAACTACAGGAGAATTGCTATGCTTGTTGCTTTTTAAAAGGAATTTAATCATCTCTTATTCTATCAAAGGAAGCACACAGGAGGTAGACACAAAGTGTATGAACTGACATAGTTCCCACAGAGATTTTGGACACCAAACCATGTTCTTTCCAAATTCCAAATAGACTATTGGAGGGACAAAAAGAAAGGAAGCCCTTATGAGTATACTGTAGGTTTGTCCAAAGCCACAAAAGTTAGAAAGTCTGGCAATTCCAAGTTAAAGACTTGTGGCCTCAGAGTCTAGGTGCTTCTCCAAATTCAGTAGATACCTCACTGGGATGAGAGAGATTAAACAAACACTACATGAGTTTAGGAACAGATTCTCTGAAGCTAGCACAGGGAAGTGTTCATTCTACTTGTCACCCTCTGAGGATTCTTGCTATGAAGGGAAGGGATTTAAGTTTGTGGCACCTTCTTGGGCTCCCAGAAGCCCTGATCATCCCCTTCTTGGCTAGTGCTGCCTAGAAGACTGCTTCAGTATGCCACACAGCAGCCAGGGGGGGCATCCATGATTCTCTGTTCATGGCAGACGTTCCATTCCCTAACTCCCCTCCTTCTTGGGAAGCTGCACTTTGACTTGCTGCCTAGTTTTTGAGTTCATATAGAAGATTCACCCAAAGGACCTTCACAGACAGGTGATGACCATGATCACTGCAGGACTGTAGGAATGAACGAGGGGACGAAGAAGGGTGTTGTGCAGGGGAAGGAGGGCCTAGGCAGAGCTGGAATGGGCCTTGCACAAGAGAATTGAGTTAAAAGGTTTCTTGCACTTTCACCTTTTCCCTTTGTGTGCATGGGTAGGGGCCAGTCTGACACATGTGGCAATCTCCAGGGAAGATAAGGTTCATGGTTTCTGATCTGGATGATTTCTGATCTGGATGATTTCAATTGAAATATCATCTTTTAATCATAGTTTATTCTTTCTTTAGTATTGGAAATTAACAAAGGTATTGAAATTGGATGATGGACAATCCCAGCCTAAATTGTTTTTCTAAGGAGGCTAAGTGAGTCAGATGCCCAACTCCCATTGACTTTCTGTTGTAAATAGGCACATTTGAAAATCCAAGCCTTAAGGAACAACTGAAAATAACTAATTATATCCAAAGATGGTTCAAGGCAGAGGGATCAAACCTCAGGTTTTCCACCTTTGCAACTGTTGCCTGTAATGTGACGTATTAAAATGTTATGACATCATTTTGTGACATGATGGCATTGTGTCTTGCCAGCAGGACATTGGGTTGAATCATTTGGATCTGGTAAAATAGTCACAACAGAATACACACACACAAAGAAGGGGGCCTAGATTGCAAGGATTAATAATAGAAGTTTCTACTTTTAGGTTCCCAGTCCACATGTGACCCATAAACGAAGTGGAGACTGTAAGTTATTTCCATTTGTTGGCTGTTCGGTGGCCTATGTGGAATTCAGGTTAGATCTTGATGGATAGGTAGGTGTCCACATCATTAAACCACCAAAACAACTGGCATTCAGCAGAAGGCCTGGATTGGATTCTAGAGTTATTCCAGTAGGTAAAGATAGAGCCAGTAGGGAGTATTCTGTGGAAACTTGACCTGTTCTTGTTCATGAGCATGGCCATTCTAGGGAATAAATATAGGATTCCTTCTCTAGGGAATTCAATCTACCATCTTTGACAAACATGACATTCAATAGCCACTAAAAAGTAGCACTAAAAGGATTGATTTTTCTTTACTCAAATTAATTTTGTATATTTGTTTGTATCTGCAGGCAAGGTAGTTAGCTTTTCAGGATGCAGACAGATCCCCGAAAATTGGCAGAATCCGATGAAACTGGGGGAAACAGCGCTGAACCTAATCAAACTCATAAGCAAAAGACAAAAAATAAAGATATAAGTTACCTTTTCTGCTTCTTCAATACCTTATGAATATTGCAACAAAACTAAAATTAGCCTTGTATTTGGACTCGGATCTTCTGCAGAGGTTTTTTGTTTCTTTTTCTTTTCAATCTCTGTTTCTTTTTGTTTTAGCTAGAAAGATTTTCAGCACTGAAACAATGCATAAAGTATTGTAACATTAAATAAACGTTAGCTCCCACAACTACCAGTCCTTTCATCTGGTAAATCTGACATTGGTTTTCAAGTTTTATGCTTTGAATTTTTCGTCACAATAATTTCTAGCCAGAAGCTGTGCTTCATGCTGTGGCAGGAGAGAAAACATAGGAAGGCCTGTCTCTATGAGATGGAAGAACAGAGATGTGCTGTTTGTAATCTGAGATTAGTGGATAAAGAGACTAGATGGAAAATACATTTACTGATAAAAAATTACCCACTTAGAGTAAATGCAAAGCATCCCACAGAGCCAGTGTATTTGAGGGTAGGGGTGCCAAAATCAAAATAAATATTTAACATGTTGACTTTGTGCAAAATTATAGAAGCATCACATAACTCACTTTAATTATGGAGTCAGTAGCAAGTGCTAAGCAGGAGACACAGGAGTTTGCAATGATAGCATGTCCAGGCTTTGTATTTGTCTATAAATAACCTACTTGATATAAAACCTCTTGCAAAAATACTCCACAGTTTAATATGATCTGATCTTAGGCTATCTGTTCAAAGAGGCAGTCTGTAGGGATTGCTTTACATACAAATGTTAGGTGGGAAGTGTTGTGGATAGTGGTTAGAACAGGAGATGGGTTTTATTTTTAACTATGACACTTGCCCACTATGTGATCTGGAGCAAGTCGCTTAGCTCTTCCAGTATCTTGCTGCAAAATGGGACTAATCATCCCTTACAACCTTTGTCAACTGTTAGCCAAGATGGTGGCCATCACGCCAACTTGCTAGGAATTGAACTGGACACCTCCAGAGATAAAGCATGAGATGATACAACTTGAGCTAAAGAGCCCAGGCTCCCCAGTTTGAGGCTGTAATAGCTCATGTCTTCTATGTATCAGGGTACAGCATTACACGTGGAGATCCTTAAATGCAAGGTGCTATACATGTGCAAAGTGCTAACAGGTTAAATTAGTAAGCCCTTATTCAAACAAACTCCTTTACATTTTCAGGGGGAGTTTTCCTGAATGAGGAGTGAGTAAAAAATGAGTGATGATTCAATCCCATGTGTTTTTATTTGAAAATGCTTTTTAAAAAAATATGGATAGGAAACTCTAATGCAGCAGTGTCCAATAGAAATTCGATGCTAGCCACACTGCTAGCCACACTTGTGGTTTTGAATTTTTCTTATTAGCCACATTATAAAAAAGTCACATTAAGCCACATTTTAAAAAGCCACATGCGTTAGCCACAATTCAATAGCCTATTAGCCACATGTGGCTAGTGGCGAAGGTATTGGACACTGCGGTCCGCTGCATGCATCCTTAACATTAGCACAGCTCAGTTGTGAGTGCTGCTGCAGAGCTGTTACAGATCCTGCTTTGTACTTGAGCACAGTCACACAGTTCCCGGCCAGTCACAGGAGTTGAAGCCACTCCTCTTTTGCAGAGATATTTTGTTTCTGATTTGAGTTGGGAGGACCAATCAGAGGGCCGCACTGTTTCACTGTACTGTCAGATTGCAACCTTCCCCTACTCCAGCTAATCTCTGTAGCCTTCTTTGGTGTAGGCACAGCAGGCTGCCTCTAACACACACAATGTATTAGCAGTAGTGCTGAAACCTGTGTCAGTGCCGATGTTTAAAATGAGGTGGTGGCTGCTGTCTCTCCTGTTTGACCGCTGAATTTTTACTCCGTGTTTCACGATCATCATTGGAAGAGCTGGGAAATTTTGTTGCCACTGGCATTTTTTTTTATTTAAATGTCATCAATGGTCGTTTCTCCTTCTGCTCTAGCATCATTGTCCTGTTCACAGATATTAAGACTAAGAAGCTTGATTCTCTAAGGCTCGTATCCAAGGGCATCAGTCATTAACACACTGAGCTACATCTGCTTCTTGGCTAAGACTGAAGAAAGACATCTTAAGCTGGAAATCCTGCTTGCTCCCGCTCTCTCTCTCTCACACTCACACACACAGGAAGCATATGCAGCAGCAGGTTCTTTTTTTATTCCAAAAGGCTGCCTCACTTTGGAGATGCAGTGACAAGATAATGAAGTAAAAGTCTCCCGTTTCCAAGAAAGAAAATTATAGGAGTCAGCAATCGAAAGGGAAGAATAAGTTAAATAGCAGTAGCAACAGAAGAGGAGTGGAGGAGGACAATGGTTGAGAATTAAAATAAAATTAGAGGAAACAGGTGGAAGGCTCACAAGACACTGAGATAATTTAGGTTTAAAAGTGTCTGTTTCCTGCATTCTGTTATTTTCTAAGCAGTTTTTGGAGATTCCTAAGCAGTGCTGCTTTACCATAGCAGCTTCCCAAACCTGCCTTTTCACTCTCCCTGGCTGTTGCTGCTACTACTGTTGCTGCTGCTGACAGAAACGTGTTAGGAAAGCAGAAAGAGAAAATGCCAGCCATCCTGGTGGCCTCCAAAATGAAATCGGGACTACCTAAGCCCGTACACAGCGCTGCTCCCATCCTGCATGTCCCAACGGCCAGGACCATCCCGCAACCCTGTTACCTGAAGTTTGGGAACAAGGTGGAGGTGACCAAGCCATCATATTCCAGCCAGATCCCCCTCAAATCACCTCATGGACATGAGAATGCAGGGGATGGATTCCCCCCCAGGAAGAGTAGCTCTCTAGAAAATGGATTTGACATACAGGTTAGAAAAGTGTGGTGTTCTGGGAGGTGTGTGTGTGTAGAGGAGGTGATGTGTGGTGGGGATGTTTCTATTTTTGGTGGTGCCATGTGGTGGCAGGGGGTGATCTTGTTTTTTTAGTTGGTGTGATGGCGGGGTGTTGGTTGTTAGGTGTGCTGTGTATTTGTGTTTGCTTGTGTGTTGGCTGTTTGCAGGGTTAGTATTTGTGGGGTTTGTTGGAGGTGGAAGGGATGGATGTTGGTTATGGGGTATGTGATTTGTATTTATAGGGGTGTTGACTGAGTGGGTGTGTTCTGTGTTTGTGCTGGTCTCTGATGGTGGAAGGGCTGATAGTTGTGGTGGGTGTATTGTGTATATGGGGGTGTATTGGAGTATTGGTTAGTTGTGTGTTTTGTATTTGTGATTGTGTGTGATGATGGGCAGGTTGACATGTTCTATATTCAACTGCAATGTACAAAGAATATATTATCAGTCAGATTGTACCCTTGAATGCAACTGACTACTTAGGAAATTCATGCTAAATGGAATTTTCCATCTTTGATGACATGTATATGCTGTCTAGAGACAGCACTTCATTTTTAATGTGCGGTATTTAGGTTGCACTTAAATGTGCATCTGGGTGGTTCTTTAAATATGTCGCTTTCCATGGTGAGAGAAGAAATGTATGTTCCTCCACTTGTTTTATTTTTGCTAGTGTACATGCTAGTTTATTTCAGCTTGGATCAGATTGCCTCTGTACTGCTGATGCCCCAATGTGCTTGATAGCAGTGTAAGCACATAGTACGTTAGGTATGGTGTGAGCAAAGCAGATGGTCTGCTGCAGCAAACTGAACTGATTAACATTATATAGAGGTTACTGTGTAGGCATGTGGGGTATTTTGAAAACAGCTGTCCATATCATGAACCTCCTCTGCAGGCATTTGAACCTGGGAGAAGGTGGGTGATGCACTGAAAATGGGGTATTTTTGAAAGAATCTTAGCTTTCCCCTCTTTCCCCCAGAATACTGGGTCATCTGTGCCATCTAGGGATTGCACACTGTGGTCTCATAACCTCTTCTCTTAGCAATAGCATGACTGCTGATTGGGTGCATTTGGCCTCCTGCTCTGCATTTTAGGATTTGCTGCATTTTTCTGGCAGACAGGGTGACGTATCAGGCTAGTCGGGCCAGACTAATGTGACTGTACCAGTTCCTGAGGGATTGAAAGCAGAAAAGGGAGACATGCTAGTGGTGTCAGGGAGGTGGCAGCAGACAGACTGACCTTTGCATCACATCATGCTCTTAAGAAAGGAACAAATGCTATTTCTTCTAATCCTTGAGTTTTCCCTTCTAATTCCGAAATGTCAGCAAAATCTCTGCATACGCTGCTTGCTATCTCGCTGAGACATGCCTTGGTTTCCGTATTTTTTTCATTGCTGCATAAATGTTTATTATTCATAGGTATTGTCTCTTTATAAATAGTAATTTAGGCATAAAGAGACTACTAGAGTTGGGAGGATATGATGTATTTTAACCCATATATAGATGTGAAGCACGTTTGTATATCATGATACTGAATTGTGTTTTATAGCAGGGCAAGATTTTGGCAACAAAATGTAGGAGTTACTTATTGAGTTTGGGATAATTTTTTGCCATAATCTGTGGGAGAAATCCTGATTTATTAGCAATGCCCAATGACTTATTTGGGTCCAAATCTCAGCAGATGACTAGCACCTCTTAGGATTGGTCCGGACTGTATATGATTACGTATTTTTTGTGTTATGTTAACTGGGTTAAAGCTCTGGTAATCACATTTCTTTTATGCTCTGTTTATTGGTCTCCCCCTAATTACCTCCATGCCCATGTGGGTATTATGCACGGCTGTTCCCACCCAAGATACTGACTCAGGACATTGATCTACACCTAATAAGTTTTTTCCAGACCAATTATATCAGAGCTACTGTTCTCTTCTCCCTCCCCCACTATGAGGGTTTCTCCTGTCAGATGGCAATGGTATTTTCCTCCTAAAAAGCCTGCAGCTGCATCCAGGTATGAATCATAGGACTGGGAGGGACCTCAAGAGGTCCTCTAGTCCAGTTCCCTGCACTCATGGCAGGGCTAAGTATTATAGAGGAGCCCGAGCCTAATAGTCCTACACAGATTGATTCTAGAACAGTTCACCCGGGACTAAATATCTCTAGAAGGTTCCCAGAGCCTACTTCTAAGGAGTGAGTAGCCATGTCCACAGCAATATTTCTATCTTAGGTACACATAGAGCCCCCACCACCAGAGTATCTGAGCACCTCATCATCTTTGATGTAGTTATCCTCACAACGTACCTGTGAGGTAGGAAAGTTTATAGATGGGGAGCTGAGACAGAGAGAGAGACTAAGTGATGTGCCCAAGGTCACACAGGTAGGCCATGGCAGAACAGGGAATTGAACCCAGGTCTGGAGTTCTAGGCTGGCACTCTTTTCTAGCAAATTTGGCCAGTGACCTCTAGCCAGGGGCTTTGCTAGTGTACCTCTATCCCAAGCCATTGTCTGTGGCTGTTTTAGTGTTGGGCTCCCCTAACTTGACATCTTATGTCCCGTATGGTACTTTAGAACATGACTGCTGAGCCTCTGACCTAGCTGAAATACTTTTTAATTTGACGATAGTTTCGGCAGTCACAAGTCCTAGGCCTGGGTGCCATGTGCCCTCCTGTTCACCCTACAATTTGCTACCCTCCCTGACTGCCATGATGACACATTTCTT
Source organism: Macrochelys suwanniensis (assembly GCA_033296515.1). Taxonomy (NCBI): domain Eukaryota; kingdom Metazoa; phylum Chordata; order Testudines; family Chelydridae; genus Macrochelys; species Macrochelys suwanniensis. The sequence continues at coordinate 81,982,016 of CM065781.1, forward strand.
GTGGCCGGGGATTGGCAGCTTCCCTCTCCTCCTAACCAAGCCTGCTCTCCGATCCGGCCAGCAGGTTGCTCTGAAGGGCTGCAAAAACCAGACTTTTCCCATTGTCACCTTACGGCAACCTGTAGTGTAAAGTAGCCCGGGGAGTGGCAGCCATGAGGGCAGAAAAGTGGTCTGGTTGGGCCTTTCATCATGTCCTGTCTGCTGAGTCTTTCATCATGTCCTGTTTTGTAAATGTTTTTGCTGTGTTGTTGCTCTTTTTATTGGGCAGAATTTTGGCTGGCTGTGTAAATATGCACTTAACAAACTCCAGCAGGCAGAGGAAGCATTGGGAGGCGATTGACTACCCCACTTCCGGCACCTTTGAAACACTGCACAGTTGTTGCTCTACAGGTGCTGCGTTGGAGGAGCCAGGGCCGGGCATATTGGGATGTGGTCAAGGGGTCTGGAATGAGGTACATGTATTAATGGCTGCTATGTGCAGCCTTCCTCCTGTATAGGTTTTACGGTAAGGAAACAGGTGCATATTAATGCGGCTTTTGATGCACAAATTCTCACCAGTTTCTCTCTGTCCAGGAATTTATGCCTTTATCATAGTATCTGAGCTCCTATTTGAAGGATGGTTATGCCTCTTTCCTTGGACTTGGCTCAGTGATTTATTGTGGGGAAGGAGCCCTGTTTAGTGTTTAAAGCAGGAAATTAGGAGTCAGAACAACTGGGTTCTAGTTCAGGCTGTCAAGTCACTTGCATGTTAATAATATTGGATGCCTCCATTTTTGAGTGCATAACCTTAAATATTTTGAACTTGATTTTCAGAGGACCTATGCAGTCATTGTTCCCGCTGACATTAAGTGGAGTTTGGGGGTCACAAAAATTCTGAAAATCAGGCACAAGTCATCTCCAGATGGGAACACTGAAAATCAGTGACCAAGTCTGATTATTTTGACTTTATCTTTCTCCCTCATCTGTAAAATGGGGATAACACTTATATTCCAGGCATGTTTTATGCCTTAATTAGTACCATATACGTGAAATGTAGTAGTTAAAATCAGTGTAATTTTTATAAAAGCAATTTTAGTGCATTTCAGAGGCACTTTCTAAAGAAAGATCCAAAACTCTTAGCTTCAAGTTCTTTGCTAGTTCTAGACTGAAACCTTAAATTGATGAATCACTATAATGTCATTGCTGTTGTATTTTCACTGATTTGTACATTCCATTCATTCTTTTGTGTTTAATTCCCTGTATGGTGAACAATGGCTACCTCCTCGTGAAGTAATACTTACATTGTCTGATTTGTAAATACCTACCAATAAATTATACCCATATTTAGAGAGCATTGTTTTGGAAATATTTAACTTTGTTTCCACAGAAACTTCCATCTAACAGATAATAAGATAGGGATCTGTCCTTTACTAAATGGGATTCACTAGTTATTTTGTAAAAAGTTATTTGCATTTTGAGGAATTATTAAATTTGTACTCATTTCTTAAGACAAAAATCACTGTTGACTACAATTCTTCCGGGGAGGAGAGTGTTTTAGGGACCATCGAGAAGATAGTATTGCCTCAAGAATACAACCAGTTGCAACCTTGCTCTGTTATGTTAAAATTAGGAATCTTGCCTTAAACATAAAAGACAATTATGGATTTAATTAGTGCATTTTTTTTGCTATTGTGTAATCGTCTCTAGCTTCTTGCTCTTAACTCTGTGGGGAGGACACAGAGAGTGGTTATCTGCTAGTATCTGAGAACATTCATAGTTCAGACATTGTTTATTATTATGTTTTTATTAATTTTATCAAAGACACTTGATAGCTCCAAATCACTTTCTCACTGATTGTAAAACTTGATAGGGGGAGAGATGAAAAAGCATGTTGCTGAGAAATTAAACTCCCCTACATTCACAAGAGCACCAGCTATCATACCTCTAGGATTTGCTCTTTCTGCAGGATGACTCTGTAGTGGCACAGTGGAAACACAGAGCATATCTACACAGTGCCTGGACTATGAGGGTGTAAATTATAGTGTGCACTAGCGTGCTGCATTGTAATGGCTCTGTGTAGACCCTGGGAGCACAAGCTAAATGGTACCTAATTCGGGTTAACGTTGTCCTTGTTTTCAGTGTGGCCCTGCAGAACCATCTTGTAGGAGGGGGAGAAGTTAAGCAGAGCCTAGGCCCAATTGTGACCTCAGATATACACATACAGGTCCCACTGACACCATCTAAAGTTTCCTGGGGTTACATGATGGTAGAATTGGGTCTCAGATATGGCCAGAGCTATGCTGAGAATTATAACCAGTAATACTGGTAACACAGACATAAAGGAGGCAAACTTATAATGGCTTTTGATTTCTAAGAAGCAAAAGTAAGAAACTTTTTCTCATGTATAAAATGGAGAAAAAATCGAAGGAAAGAAATAATAGTTTCAAACTTATATTAGGGAAGTTGCAACCATTGGTGGAGGAAAACCCCCCAAGAAATAACAGTGGCCCCAATCCAGCCAAATACTTAAGCCCATGCTTAACTTGGAGGAGCATTGATTTCAGTGGGACTCCTCATATGATTAAAATTAAGCATGTGCTTACGTACTTCCTGAATCATAGACAATGTCTGTAACAAATGTGATACAGGAAGGCCAGGGAGCAGCAGTAATAGAGTGTGAGAGGGGAAATATATAAGCCCTAGGCTAATTAAGGCGTGGTTCCCTGGAGACTAGGGAGGGTGGCTACAGGTTAATTGGAGCACCTGCAGTCAATTAAGGCACGCTCAGGAACCTAATAAAACCCCCTGCTTCAGGCAGACAGAGGAGGAGGAAGGAGTTGGAGCAGAGTGGTTTGGAGTAGAACAGAGAGCAGTTTGGAGGAGTTGAAGCAGAGTGGATTGGTGGTGGAGCGGAGAGCAGTTTGGAGGAGTTGAAGCAGAGTGGATTGGTGGTGGAGCAGAGAGCAGTGTGGAGGAAAGCAGAGGAGAGTTTGGAGAAGTGCTGTGGCGGGCTAAGAAGACCAAGACCCTAGGTAAAGGGACACCTGGCTTGTGCAGAGGGAAGGAAGGAAGCCCCACAAGCAGGAGAGGGAAGGAGTCCAGGGGAAAGTATCACTAGCACAAGTGGTTCACCTGCTAACCTAGGGCCCCTGGGCTGGGACCTGGAGTAGAGGGCGGGCCCGGGTCCCTCCCTCTCCATTCCCCTTCTCTGGGATACTAGTGGGACAGCTGATACCCCAGTTCAGGGGCAAAAAACGGCGCCCTGAAAACCCCCCACAAGAAGAGAAAGTGCGGGATCCTCATAGTGCCAGCAATTTGCCACATGTGGTGTGAGAAGTGGGATTACCGCGCTGGGGACTTAAACCAGGGTTAGCCAAAACAATCCAGTCCTTAAGATGGACGACGTGATCAAGGCCCTAATACAAGCCACCGCCACCCAGCAGGAGGCTACCCGGGTCCAGGCAGCTACCCAACAGGAGGCCATGCAGCTGCAGCAAGAGACCAATCACCTGCTGATGACCCAGGCTGCCCAAGATCGGGCCATGCTGCAGGAACTAGTGAACCAGGTGAAGGCCCTTACGGAGCTGAGCCACGGGTATGATGGGACACGGACCATACGGGCCAGCTACTGTCCACAGAAAATGACCCGGGAGGATGATGTGGAGGCATATCTCCTTGCCTTCGAGAGGACAGCCCTGCGGGAGGCCTGGCCCCGAGATCAGTGGTCAGGAATCCTCGCCCCATTTTTGTGTGGGGAGGCTCAGAAGGCCTACTATGATATGACCGCAGAGGAGGCGGCAGATTACCCCCGACTGAAGGCGGAAATCCTGGCCAGGGCAGGGGTAACGACGGCCTTGCGAGCCCGGAGGTTCCATGATTGGCAGTTCTGTGAAGACAAGATACCACGATCACAACTATTTGACCTAATTCACCTAGCCCAGAAGTGGTTATGCCCGGAGGCTCTCAGCTCAGAGAAAATGATGGAGCTCCTGGTGCTGGACCACTATACAAGGGCACTACCCTCAGGCCTCCGAGCCTGAATAGGCCAGAATGACCCCTCCACCTATGACGAACTGGACACCCTTGTGGAGAGACAACTGGCAGCCCGTGAACTGTCTGGAACCCCAGGAGATGGAACACGGCGTTTCAGGAAACCAGTCCCGACCCGGATCATCGAGAACTCCAGGAAAGCCATAGCTGGAAGAACAGGCACCAAGGAGCAGCCTGAGGCCCCAAAGGGACCTATGGGTCCTGGGGGAGAGGGTTGGAGGAGTGAGTTAGAGGGCCCAAGACAGAGGGCAATCTCCGGAATGAGATATCGCTGTTATGAGTGTGGGGAGTTGGGGCATATAGCAGCACAGTGCCCCAACAGGGAGGAGCCCATGCAATGTAATCTGGGGGATCCCGGAGACCAATGTGGCCTAATCAGCCTGGTGGGGGTTGTGATGGAATCACATGAGTACACCAGGCTGGTAAAGATGAATGGCATCCAGACCATAGCTTTGGTGGACTCTGGGAGTGCTGTCACATTAGTCTCAGGGAAGTTAGTAGGGCAAGACCAACTGAGCTGGGCCAAGAGTACCGGAGTGACATGTGTCCACAGCACAGTAAATTTCTACCCCACAATTCCAATATGGATTGAGATCCAGGGAAACACTACCAAGATGACTGCAGGGGTGGTCCCCAAGCTCCCCTACTCAGTCTTAATTGGCAGGGACTTTCCTGGGTTTGAGAGCCTACTCCCCCCCATCAGGTTAGGGGAGGGAAGTAAACCCCGAGCAGAGTTTGAGGTGCCCATGAATGACCCTACCACAGTTTTTGCTGGGTTTTCCCCAGAGTTATTTTCAAGCCCTGGGAAGTCCCGGAAATCCAAACGAGAAAGGAGGGCAGACAAAAGATTAGGAACCAGGATTTTGGCGGCAAACCAGAGAGCTGCCCTGGTTGGGAGGAGGTCCCATGGAGACCCAGAGACAGCTCCCAGCACAAGCAGAAGCACCCTTAGAGAAGGAGGAGAGCCCAATCCAATAGAATCAGGCCAGATCGGTCCCGCACGTGAATATTTTGGGCAGGACCAAGCCAATGACCCACTGTATGCGAATGTGAGGGAGGAGGTAGTAGAGGTAAATGGTATGCCAGTAGAAGGGAAAACCAAAGGCCCAGGGCCATACTATATACTCAAGCAGGATCTGTTGTACCGGGTAGTGCCAATACAGGGGGAAGTAGTAGAACAGCTCTTGATGTCACGGAAGCAAACAAAGGCTGTATTAGAATTAGCTCACAGTCATCTGTTTGGGGGACATTTAGGAGCAGACAAGACCCTGGATAGAGTCCTAAGGAGGTTCTACTGGCCGGGAGTACGGGCAGAAGTCCAGCGCTATTGCACCTCTTGCCCAGAGTGCCAGCTGCATAGCCCCCGACCTCAGTTAAGGGCCCCATTGGTACCCTTGCCAATAATTGAAGTCCCTTTTGAAAGGATAGCAATGGATCTAGTGGGCCCACTAGAAAGAACAGCCCGGGGCCACCGAAGCATACTTGTAATCCTGGACTACGCTACACGGTACCCCGAAGCCATTCCTTTAAGAAACCCCACGTCCAAGGCAATTGCAAAAGAACTGGTGCAGGTTTTTGCTAGGGTAGGCATCCCTAAGGAGATCCTGACAGACCAAGGGAGTCCCTTTATGTCGAGAGTAATGAAAGACTTATGTACCCTGCTCCGCATCCAAGCCTTGCGGACCTCGGTCTATCATCCACAAACAGATGGTCTAGTTGAGCGATTTAACCACACTCTCAAGAGCATGATCCGAAAGGTGGTGGCCCAAGACAGAAAAGACTGGGGTACCCTCCTACCATACCTGATGTTTGCAGTACGAGAAGTTCCCCAAGCATCTACTGGTTTCTCCCCCTTCAAGCTACTGTATGGACGCCACCCACGTGGCATATTAGACATTGCGAAGGAGGAATGGGAGGAACAACCTAACCCAGGGAAGAACGTCATTGCACATGTAGCCCAGATGAGAGAACGAATAGCCCAAGTGACTCCCATAGTACGAGAGCATTTGGAGAAAGCACAAGAGGCCCAACGAACCTACTACAATCGTCAGGCAAAAACACGGAAATTTCAACCAGGAGAACGGGTGCTGGTGTTGGTACCAACAACAGAAAGTAAGCTCCTGGCCAGTTGGCGTGGACCCTATGAGATCGTGGAAGCCGTTGGGGAAGTGAATTATAAGGTGAAGCAGCCAGACCGCCGAAGGCCAGAGCAGATATATCACGTTAACTTACTGAAACCCTGGTTCGATCGGGAGACATGCCTGGCCGTCCTGCCGGCTCCATCCCAGGCAGATGGCCCACAAGAGCAGGTAAAGATATCCCCCGAATTAGCCCCAGAACAGCGAACAGAGGTAATTGAAATGATCCAGCGGAACCAAGACGTGTTCTCTATACAACCAGGCCATACTACACTGATCCAACACCACATCATCACCTGTCCTGGAGCAAGAGTGATGATAAAACCATACCGTTTACCAGAGGCAAAAAGAGAAGAAATTAGGGCAGAAGTAAGGAAGATGCTGGAAATTGGGGTGAGTGAGGAATCACACAGCCAGTGGTCCAGCCCTATTGTATTGGTCCCGAAGCCTAATGGCAGCCTGAGATTTTGTAATGACTTCTGGAAGTTAAATGAGGTATCCCAATTCGATGCCTACCCAATACCACGTATTGATGAGCTGGTGGATCAGTTAGGCAAGGCCCGATACTTGACCACCTTGGACTTGACAAAAGACTACTGGCAGATCCCACTGGCTGAGGACGCCAAGGAAAAAACAGCTTTCTCTACACCCGATGGCCTTTTCCAATATACCGTCCTCCCTTTTGGGCTCCATGGGGCCCCTGCGACTTTCCAACGTTTAATGGACAGATTACTTGGACCCCATGCCAAGTATGCTGCCGCCTATTTAGATGATGTGGTAATCCATAGCCCTGACTGGGAGACGCACCTGGGGAAAGTAGAAGCAGTACTGGATACTCTTAGGCAGGCTGGCCCCACCGCTAACCTGTCCAAATGTGCAATAGGGTTAGCCGAGGCCAGATACCTCGGGTATGTAGTCGGAAGGGGCCTGGTGAGGCCCCAATGGAACAAAGTGAAGGCAATACAGGAATGGCCTCGCCCGATCCGCAAGAAGCAAGTCAGAGCCTTCTTAGGGATAGTGGGGTACTATCGCTGGTTCATCCCTCACTTTGCCACAAGGGCAGCGCCTCTGACAGACCTGATAAGAGCTCGGGGGCCAGAGATAGTTAAATGGACTGAGGCGGCAGAGGAAGCTTTCACAGACCTAAGGACAGCCCTTTGCAGCCATCCGGTGCTCATAGCCCCAGATTTCAAAAAGGAATTCATCCTACAAACGGATGCCTCAGAGGTAGGACTTGGGGCCGTTCTTTCACAGATGGTGGGGGATGAGGAGCACCCTATCCATTACCTTAGCCGAAAGCTCCTGCCCAGGGAGCAATGGTACGCCGTAGTAGAAAAGGAATCCCTAGCGGTTAAATGGGCCATGGAGATTCTACGGTACTACCTGCTTGGGCGGAAGTTTACCCTTGTGACAGACCACGCCCCACTCCAATGGATGCACACAAACAAGGAAAGAAATGCACGAGTGACTAGATGGTTTCTATCACTACAACCTTTCCACTTCTGGATACAGCATAGAGCCGGAAGCCAACACGGCAACGCGGACAGCCTGTCACGACAACACTGTCTCTCGTCCCAAGTAGTCCGACCCCATGGTGTTGAGCAGGGGAGGGGGATATGTGATACAGGAGGGCCAGGGAGCAGCAGTAGTAGTGTGTGAGAGGGGAAATATATAAGCCCTAGGCTAATTAAGGTGTGGTTCCCTGGAGACTAGGGAGGGTGGCTACAGGTTAATTGGAGCACCTGCAGTCAATTAAGGCCCTCTCAAGAACCTAATAAAACCCCCTGCTTCAGGCAGACAGAGGAGGAGGAGGAAGGAGTTGGAGCAGAGTGGTTGGAGTGGAACAGAGAGCAGTTTGGAGGAGTTGAAGCAGAGTGGATTGGTGGTGGAGCAGAGAGCAGTTTGGAGGAGTTGAAGCAGAGTGGATTGGTGGTGGAGCAGAGAGCAGTGTGGAGGAAAGCAGAGGAAAGTTTGGAGAAGTGCTGTGGTGGGCTAAGAAGACCAAGACCCTAGGTAAAGGGACACCTGGCTTGTGCAGAGGGAAGTAAGGAAGCCCAACAAGCAGGAGAGGGAAGGAGCCCAGGGGAAAGTGTCACTAGTACAAGTGGTTTACCCACTAACCTAGGGCCCCTGGGCTGGGACCCGGAATAGAGGGCGGGCCCGGGTCCCTCCCTCTCCATTCCCCTTCTCTGGGATACTAGTGGGACAGCTGATACCCCAGTTCAGGGGCAAGAAACGACGCCCTGAAAACCCCCCACAAGAAGAGAAAGTGCGGGACCCTCATAGTAGTGCCAGCAATTTGCCACACAAAACACTTGTCAACATTATAATTGTTACTTTCTTTTTGAGGGATTCCCACTAACACCTGTCACCAGGAAATTCAAACAGAAGTCGTCAGCTATTTCCCAGCCAAACTGTGTGCCCTATAATTGTGTTTATGATAGCAGTTTTGATAGCACTTTAATAGCTCTATATTAATGAGTGCCAAATTACAATGAGATTCCTCAGGAATTGTTACCACATAGAAACAAAAAAAAAAAGTATTCATGGTTTATTTTATAGTGATCACTAAAGAGATCACTAAAGAGAGTATAAAGGTCTGTCATGTTCCTCAAGCATTTGTACTGAAGATGATAGATTTACAATATAAACTCATGGGGGTCTTTTGGGCCTTTATTTATTTATTTTTTTTAAGACTATGAAGTGCCACTTGTTCTCAGTGTCCAATTCAGTTTTCACTCACTGTTAATTCTCTATCTAGTCTATTATAGGTTAAATGGTGAACAAGCAGGCACTCATCATGACTATCCTTCTGATTACAGGATAATTGGGGCACTCCTTCAGAATGCCAGTAAATTAGCATCTGGTCACCATAAATACAGTCTTCCAGAAGTTCACTGTCCTCCGTGTGAAAACATCCAGGGTGGGATTTTCGGAAGTCTTTAATGTTGGCCTGACTCTGCTCCCTTTGAAGTCAATGAGAATTTTACCCTTGACTGTACTGAGAGAAGAGTTAGGCCTATGCTGGCTGTTTTTGAAAATCCTTCCTTTAAACTAAATATTCTTCCTATTTTCCATTTTCTAGCTATGTATGGTACTTCTGTGTCCTCCATTACTCTAGTATCTGAGCACCTTGCAATCTTTAATGTATTTATCCTCACAACATTCCTGTGAGGTAGTGTAGTACTATTATTCCCATTGTACAGATGGGGAACTGAGGCAAAGAGAGGCCAAATGACTCGCTCAAGGTCACACAGGAAGGCTGTGGCAGACCAGATAATTGAATCCAGCCCTTTAGAGTCTCTGTATAGCACCCTGACCACTGGACTATTATTTTCCTTTCTGGCATTTGCTTATCATATTCTCCCTGTGTATTCTCACTATGCCCTTCAGGCTTGTGGCCCTGCTTTTCAGTCCTTGAAACTTCTGTTTTCCCATTAAACTAAATTTCTCCAGTGAGTACAACCCCAGTTTTGTTGCCCCTAATTTTTTAAATAATTGTTATGGCTCACCACTTTAACCCTCTTGTTGTTTTTTCAGTATAACTATGCCCAAACTGGACACCACAGTCCAGCCGTGCTCTAACCAGTAATGAGTTCATTGTGGAGAACAATTTTTTTCTTTCTTGTTACTCTGTTCCCCTGTTTTTACATCTCAGTATTCTGTTTTCCTTTCAAGTTGCAGTGGGATATTTCTCTGACAGCTTTAGGGATTTCCTTTCTAGCACGCCTGCATGTTTTGCTCATTTTGTGTTCTACAGAACATCTCCCTTTTAATGTATGTTTTTTGTTTTCCTTAATTCTTTTAGACTCCAAACTTTCTGATTTAGGCTCATGTGCACTGAAACACATCAGCTATTTCTTCACATATGTCCCAAACCTTTCTAACTCTTTACGGGTTTAATTCCATTCCACTATTAGCTGGTCCATCTATTCTGGTAGTACTCAGAGAGAGATACCATCCTTTAATGTATATACAGAGTGAGAGTGCAGAGGTGGTGAAATTGAAAGAGAATGAGCATTCTGAGTGTGCCAGAAGATTGGCCTGACTAGCCCTTCACCTTCCATGAGTATTCTTAGCAACATAAAACCATGCCAGCCCAGATGATGGAGACTGTCAAAGTAATTTTCTCTGCCCTGATTCAAAATGCTGTTGTGAAAAAATTAACAATATGAAATGTAAAAGATATCACAATGGTGGACACTGTAGATTGGGGTTGGCAACCTATGGCGCAGGCCCTTCAGACATTTTAATCTGGCCCTCGAGCTCCCACCAGGGAGCGGGGTCTGGGGCTTGCTCCGCTCCAGCACTCCAGCCAGGGAGCGGGGTCGGGGGCTTGCCCCACTCCCCATGTGCCGTGGTTCCACGTGATTCCCGGAACCAGCAGCATGTCTCCCCTCTGGCTCCTATGTGTAGGGGCAGATGGGACTCTGCACGCTGCCCATGCCCCAAGCGCTGCCCCCGCAGCTCCCATTGGCCAGGAACCATGGCCAATGGGAGCAGCAGGGGCAGCACCTGCGGACGGGGCAGTGCGCAGAGCCACCTGGCCACGCCTCTGCGTAGGAGCCAGAGGGGGGACATGCCGCTCCTTCCAGGAGTTGCTTGAGGTAAGCGCCGCCCGGAGCCTGAATCTCTGATCTCTTCCCGTGCCCCAATCTTCTGCCCAACCCCTGATCCCCCTCCCACCCTCCGAACCCCTCGGTCCCAGCCCAGAGCACCCTCCTGTACCCCCAGCCCCTCATCCCCATCCTTACCCTAGAGCCTGCACCCCCAGCGGGAGCCATCACCCCCTCCCGCACCCCAACCCCCAATTTTGTGAGCATTCTTGGCCCGCCATACAATTTCCATACCCAGCTGTGGCCCTCAGACCAAAAGGTTTGCCCACTCCTGCTGTAGATGCAGGGAGGGGAAAGGAGGCTGTAGGAAAAGAAGGGATAGCCAGATTTCTGTTCATTCCCACTATCAGAAATCTCTAAGCAGGGCTGGCTCTGGCTTTTTTGTCGTCCCAGACAAAAAAAAAAAGGTGGCCGGAGCCCTGCCGCTGAAGCAAAAAAAAGAAAAAAAATGTGGCCGGAGCACCGCCGCCGAAGGGAGGGGGGAGGAAAAGGCGTCCAGAGCGCCGCCGCTGAAGAAAAAAAAAAGCTGCCGCCGAATTGCTGCCGCTGCAAAATCGCATGTGCTGCCCTAACAGCACACAGACTGCCGCCCCTTGCAGATTGTCGCCCCAAGCACCTTCTTGGAATGCTGGTGCCTGGAGCCGGCCCTGCCTCTAAGACTGCACCTGCAAATATTAAAGATTACCACCTCCAAATGCATTTTCTGGAAAATTGGAACTATTTACCTAAAACCTTACTGTCACCAATTTGGCGGGGGAGGGGAGAGAGGGGAGGAGGAGGATAAATAGGGCCCAGACCTTTGTCTATTTTCCACCTGGACACCAAGGTAACAGGCACCTAAAAGGGATGGAGTGAGCCCCAAAATATTCTTTCCAATAGAAGTTTACAAAACCCCAAACACCCCATTTTTGGTGATCTCTGTGTACAGAGGGACAAAAGTAAAAACATTCATTACCTCCCCCCAGTTTTGTTGAGGGGGTGAAGAGGGATTTAGTTAAATGAGACCCAAATCGAAACCACACCTGTTTTTTGCTTTAGAAAACCAAATCCTGACTGAGGATGTTTTGCAAAACTGGGGTTGCTTTTACCCATATCTGCTTTCCAGTGATCAGTGCTTTGAGAATCATTGTCCATGCCATAATCTTGGTTCCAAGATTGTTAATTCAGAGGTGAGATAATGTCTCATTTTTGTCACTATAGATTGTTAATGGTCTTTGGCTATAGATTCCTTTCACCTTTTCCTACCAAAGGGGCCAACATTACTTTTTGATGTCAATAATTAATTTCTTACCAATTTTCCTGAACCTGTAACACAAAATTAGTACTTTGAGAGACCTTAAGAAGATCCAGTTTTGAATAGTCTGACTGATGGGACTTGAATGATACATGACTTTTTCCATTCATCATTTCGGTTTCTGCCTATTCCAGATTAAGGGCCAAATTCTGGACTATAACGCTGGTGTAAATCAAGAGACATCCCCATTGAAGTCAAAGTTGTGAAGCCTTGCTCTGCTTTCATTTATATCAGTGGCTTTAGTGGAGGTACTCTGGATTTATATTCTGGTAAATGAGAGTAGAATTTGGTCTTTAAATTGAGTTTCTTTCGTTGGGGCAAACTGCAGAAAGACAGTTTGACTCGGATTTGTTCCCAAGAGATGTTTACCTGGCTAAAAATACACTGGTAAAATATTATTTTTAGAAAATTTTATATTTGAAGCATATAAATTGCCAGGCTCCATGTGTATTATTAGTCATGAACTGTTGGTACATTTTGTAACAGGGAGCTGCTGGTTTTCCATTCACCAAGTACTGGCATTCGGTCAAACACTTGTCACTTATTTGCAAGCCTCTAATTTTATCTGAAAATTGTTCTTTGTGAAATAGTTTGTAGAAACATTTGACGTTTCTATAGTTATGCAAAGAATGGGCATGGAAATAATTGCTAGAACATAATAAGTAAAACATTAAAACAAATTGATAAAACAGGTTGCTTTACATTTAAATCAGCCTCAGATCCCAGTTCTTGCAATGGTTACACCATCTTATTTTTTCCCCTTGGAAGTATTTTTAGGTGTTGACCATGGATTATTTTTCATCCTATACTTGGCTTATTTTAGAACTGGAAGCAGCATGTGGGAAAACAATAAATGAGAGGAAAATATCTAGTTTTCAGATCTCAAAAATATTGCTACCTTATTAAACTGCCTTTACTAGTTTTGTCTCTGTGTTGGTACCATTTTGGATTGTGATCTCATCAGATCTCATAAATCTTCATTTCCTCCTAGACCACCTCTTATATCCTACACTGTGTCCAGTCCCTTGTCTTGAATGATCCTTTGACCCCCTTCTCCCATTCTCCACTCTGTCTTTTTTCTCTTCCCCGCCAAATGGCTAGAGCAGCCTCCTTATTCCTGAGTGTCAAGCAACCTCTCTCTCTCTCTTCAAATCTGTCCTTATGTACCCTTCTTTTTGTTAGTCCTCCACTGCTATGATTCCATCTGCTCCTATCTTCCTGTGTTGTACTTTGTATCACATCCATCCTTTTATATGGTAAGCAGCATACATCAGGGACTTTGTTTGGTTATGTGTTTTGACAAGTGCCACACACACATGTGGTACCGTGCAAGTACTGAATAGCAGTTTGGCAGGAGATAGTGTCTAGGCATGGCAGAAGGCGCATGGATTAAGCTGTTAGCTAGAAAAAGAACTCAATGACTCCTTCCCAGGAGTTGGTTTGCTTGTGAGTTTACTTTAATATTCAAATAGGCAGGGTAACTGTCAGACTAAAATGACCAAGATTGGGGACTACATTTCAGCTTTATTAAGAACCTAGTGGGTCTTAATTTGGTAATAATGCTTGGAAGGAAATATAGCCAGTGCTGTGAATCATGAGACTTGGTGGAATGGGTTCATAAATCCTTCAGTCCTTAATTTGGAATCAGTAGTTCTTCCATTCCCAAGACTACTCAATCCAATTAGTCCTTCCTTCAGAAGCAAGGCGGGAATAGAGATGTGTTAGAGATGTTTCACTTGACACCTTAACCCACACACTGGATAGCGATACATACAGATGCAATTTTGACAGGGAGGAGTACATTGGAGGCTCAAGAGAATGGGGCCTAAATCGTAGATCCAATGGCAATCAACACAGTCAAGTCCAGAACAGTGTGGCTCACTTTTCTTCACTATAGGAGTCTGGCCAGACATATTCAGACAGAAAGTATCTCCATGACGATGGGTATAAACAGTCAGGGAGGTACCTAAAACTGCTGCATGGCTTTGGAAGCAGTTGTTCACATTGCTTGGACTTTGTGGGTTAAATTGTGTTTGGAGGAGGGACTGGTACAAGGGGAACCCTCCTGGTCTTCCCATATCCACCCTCTTTTTCTCCTAATAGTTGGCCAGTGTTGTAACTTGGCAGTAATTACATTTTCAGAATTGGGTAAGAGAAAATCTCCTATCATGCACAGCTGAGGACATCATTTCCCTGTTTTGGGGGCAAGAGGAAGTGGGAGAAGATACGTTTGTGGTGTTTAGTTCCTTCAGAATCCATGTAGCACATTATCTGCATGTCTTTGATTCTTCTTCTTTATGTGCTTTTCCTCAGACGGAGAGGTATTTGGGGCAGTGAAAAGGATGACAGTGATATCTCAACTGAAAATGCTTTTTTTGCTCTACAAGAGAAGAGGGGAGTCTTTCAACGGAGAGATCTAGTTTTCCACTTAGATAAAGTAGTGGTCAGAAATTGCCTTCTGTTTTATTCTATTCACCATCTACTAGTTCCCATTGATTATAATGAACTTGTTGGTAACAGCACTGATTAACTTTTGGATCCATGTTGTTGAACTAGATCAGGAGTTCTCAAACTTCATTGCACCGCAACCCTCTTCCGACAACAAAAATTACTACATGACCCCAGGAAGGGGGACCGAAACCTGAGCCCGCCTGAGCCTTGCCACCCTGGGTGGGGAGCCAAAGCTGAAGCCCAAGGGCTACAGCCCTGGGCAGGGGGCCTGTAGCCTGAGCCCCCTCGTCCAGGGTGGTGCAGCTCAGGCTTTGGCTCAGGCCCCAGCAAGTCTAACACCAGCCATGGCGACCCCATTAAAACGGGGTTGCAACCTACTTTGGGGTCCTGACCCACAGTTTGAGAACTGCTGAGCTAGACTGATGAATAACATATAATGGCAAAAGTAGACTTCTAAGCCAAATTTCCCTTGTGTTCCCCCAAAGCAAAGGACATTTGGAAATTGATGACCTGTTCATTGGTATCGAGACTTCATAGCCATGTGTATTACTAGAAATTATGATTAGAGCTGTAATAAGATGTGAAGTTACATTTTCTTAAGAAACTTCATTACAAATGGTGCTCTAAGTGTGTGCCCCCAAAGTGAAGAAGTTCAGAATAGGCTTAGGGAACACATTTACAAATTGAAAAGGTCAGTGCACAATTTTGATTGCAGCTGGCTAACTTAATTGTCAGTGGAGCCGTCCATTGAGACATATTTGATCAAGGCATAAAGTCCTCCTTACTCATGAAGATCATATAAACATCTTAGTCTGATTTCAAAACTAGTTTAAAGACAACACACTTATGATGAAATCAAACAACCATTTCACCATTTGAGGCCAGTTGAGGGAATATTTTAGTGGTGGGTTTGTTTGTTTTGCTTGAGGACTAATCAAGGATTAGTCAGGTTTTCAGGATGGGTTTACACATACTGGGCTCTTCTGTGACTTTGCTGGGATTGATTACTTTGAACAAAAGTGAAGATGTATTTATCCTCATATTTTCAGCTTTGCCACTTTACTCCTCTCCGAACTGCTTTGGAATGCACCAGCTCCAGGGTCTTGGACATACTGTCCAGTCTAAAAAAAAATAAAAAGACCCCTGCCAAAAACCTGACTGTTAAAAATCTGGCAAAAAGGTATGTTTCCTCTAGTTCAGAGAACAGAGTGGAGAGTTAGCATCCTATTGCTAAGCAACGGGCTAGCAGGGGAATTCTAATGAACTTGCTTTAATTTACAAAACCAAACCACTTTTTGCTTTTTTTAGAGGGAAAAGGAGCTGTTGCCTAGGATCTCATTTCCAAGCAATCCGATACAAACTCTCCTCTCTTTTCTCTGAAACAGGGCAGACTTTATGTTCTGTTGGCTTTCTAGGAGGTGTTAGCTTTTTGGCCCTTCGACTGTATGGCTTTTAACCTCATTGCATAGTGATCTTTGGGGATTCAACCATTTGATCCCAAACCAATGAGACCAGTAGTACTGAGAGTCTCTGCTCTTGATTGCCATAGAGCAGACTTATTTACAATCTTCCCGTGGACAGGAACCTTTCTTGCACTTAGGAGAAGAGACAGACTCTCCTTGTGACTGCTTTTCAGAATAGCTCAGTGATGGGAAGAAAATGCAAAATTGAAAGGAAATGGGAACAAGCTCATTAGTTTGACCCATGCCTACAGTATCTTTGTGTAAAAAGACAGACATTCCGTTTTGTGGGAGTGCACCTTTGAGCACATCCCCTCGCACTGAGTCTAGACAGATTGTCGGTCAATGCAAGAATACTTGCCATATAGACAGAGCGTTACACTGCACTAGAGCTATAGCCACAGATCATTGCTGCTGCTGCAGCAGCTTGACTTCTTTCTGATCTGTGACCAGGAGAACTTGGCACATTGTCATGTGCTTAGTCATTCCAGTGGAGGTGTGCAGAGGAAGAATGGCCAGCTGCATTACTTGTCAGCACCCTCTGCTGGCCTGTCTACAGATTTTCAGTAGTGCAACCCCAGTGTCTCTCCCGAGAAGGCAGTGACATTCTAAAACTAGGAAGGTCTCTGAAGCTTCCAAACTGGAGAAGGAAGAGGGTCTCCCTTCTCCAAAGTTAATAGTAGGAAAACAAGAGAGAATGGTCCAACTTGCCCCAGGGGGCTGGAATCTGGGTCTTCCTGTTCTTATCACACTCTTACAGCTAAGGTTATATAAGAGGTTCAGAGGAAGCAACCCTGAATGGAGTGTTTGAGCAACACCAGCTTTTTCCTAATTGACCACTAAAGTGAAAAAGTGGGGAATAGTGAAGGAGACTTCCTTTAGACTGAAGAAAAGTTGGTAGTGGGTAGAGAGAATGAAGGCCACTCCGCACAATGCCCGTTGCTCGCTCTCCATTCTGTTTCTTCCTCACTGCCCATTTCCTGTTAATGATTCTATTTTGAATGGTTAGATTTGCTGTGTTCTTTTGGGAGACGGTGACCCTGTGATTGACATTGGACTGGGGCAGTGGATCTGGGTTCATTTCCCTGCTCTCACACAGACTTCCCATGTGACCTTGGAGAAGTCACCTACTTTGTGTCTGTTTCCACATCTGGAAAATATAGATAATAGGGAAGAATTATCTCACAGGAGTGTTTGAGGGTAAATCATTAATGTCTGTCAGCCTCTCGGATACTAAAGTGGTGGAGTATGTAAGTACCAAGAGAGTTCCTTTTCCTCTGGTTCATCAGCGGGAGGTTGCATTGTACTTACTATAACTATCGGTGAATGTTATTCTACCCATATACATGACCTCTGAGAGCCCCAATTTGTGGTGCCTTTGGTTTGATTTTTCAATCACTCAAGTTAGCTAGATCAGCTATTTTTTGTTTTTAACATAAATGCTCTAAAATTCACCTGTTGAAGCAAGTTTGTGGCTGCCATAGATTCTTAAACCAGGTTCAAAAGAATCTGAAATAAAAAAAGCAAATCTACAAAGGCCCAAAATATATCTTGGCAAATCAGCCATTCTATTGTATAGTCTGAGGTTTGGGATGAAGCTTAATCTATTGGCCACACCAATGTGGACCGTATAAGATTTAACCCTCACTCCTGCCTCCTGGGTTCTGTGGGATTCCACAGAGGAAGAATTTTCACTGAACTGTGGAATGCAAGGGGAAAATCACTATTATTTTCAGATGAAACACAGAAGGCTGCAGAGAAACACCTGTTGGTATTGGGCATCATAATTATGGCAACACCAACTTCTGCCAGCCCAGTGTTGCTGTGTCACCATTTAAGGGCTGGCTGAGTGACCGATCCAATTTATATTTATTCCAAAGCGTTAAGGAGGGGCACGTTTGAAAGTTCAGTGTCCCTGTGAGTAATAATTTGATTTTAAATAATTTTGCCCTGGTTCTTAGCAACTTGCATAAATGCATTTCAAAAGTAACCCCTTCTCTCTAATGCCCTCCCCCCCAGATTTCAGCCAAAAGAGCAGTAGTGTGTGTGTGTGTGTGTGTGAAGGAAGTGCCCTTTAAATTAGAATTGTAAATGTTTGTTGCAATACTTCTCCCCAACTGCAGTTGTCCTCCTGCCTCCTTTTTCAACAGTGGCAGATGTGGTTTGGTCAGTGCCTCACATCATTGTAAGAGTGCTGTTAAATGCTAGCCTGAAATGGATGGTAACTAGGATAACTCACCTGTTTAATTTAGAGCTGCAGGTGTATACTTAACTCCTTGAGGAGAAGACTTCACAATACTCAGCAAGATTGTATTCCCTGGGGTGGCACACTGTATTTCTTTAACTGTTTGTCCACTCTCTCCACAGTTGCCCAGAGAATTTGAAGAGATTATTTATACCATGCCACAGTTGTGTATTATGTCCCTGCTTCAAAAATCTTAGTTTAAAGGGTTGATACTGCAAGATGGTGAATATCTCCTGTGAGGTCCTGAGCATCATTCAATTCCTACTGATCTTGCAGGTTCAGACCCTAAATTAAGACATGGCATAATGAAGGATGGTCAGATTAGTGGGAGGGAGGACAGGTGTAGAGTCCTGGATTACATGGATTACTGTATATACTCTGGATCCAACAGTTAAATTTCAAGGCTGATGGTGAGTAATTCCATGGCTCTTGGCATTCTGCAGCCAGTAATGGAACATTATGATGGCATAAGAGCTGAAGGAATTTCTACTCTGCCCTGAATAATTAACAAAAACTCAGTGAGAGTATGATGGCAATGTAATCTTTTAATACCCACTCTCTTTGAAACAGATCTTGTCACAGACAGATTCTGCTTGGGAGGAGATGACTGTGACAAACATTTTCTCATTATAAGTGAAGCCCCCTAGAACTGGTTATATTTTATTTCAGAATTCTCTCATCTTTCCTTCAGCAGCTGGCCCACGTGCGTGCCACAGAATTCAGGATATCCCTTGAACACATCTTCTTAAGATTTTTCTGCAATGAAGATTGACCTTTACTGAGGCCAAAGCTTAGCCAAGGCAGCTACAGTGAAGCTTTCTCTTCCTAGTGAAGTCTTTTATTATGTTGCACAATGAATGTGAGACATGCAGCTGAGTTTCTTCAGGGAACAAGATTTTAAGTTTTCAGTTAAAAGAGCCTCATTAAATCCAAATAAACTTCATTCAAGCTAGGGAAGAAACAGCATTCTTTGTGTTCTTTGTAAGTAAGCAAGCCTTCCTATACTGGATCTGAACTGTAGGCATTTTTATTACCCACTTAAACCTTTGTGTTAGAAGATCTGCATAATTATGTCAATGCTGATTTTAGTGCATCATTGTGAAAGACGTGTCTCAGCAACAGAAAGGAGAATTTTCCCGAATGAAGACTGATTATTGTCTTCTTTTTGTCCTGAGAATGAAACGTCTAGGCAGATGACTTGCTATGATCTTCCTCCATGAATGAAGGCAAGGTAAATTGCCCTTTGTGGATGAGACAGTCTGTCATTTAGTCTTACCTTGTGCATGCATGAGTAAATTGCCTGATGGTCATTAATGTGTATGCATGCTGTGGAAGATGTGAGGCTATATTTAATGAAATGATGGCCTTTTTCTGTACCGTCAGATTATTTAGTGTCACGGACAATGCATTTCCAATGCAGCTCACTTAAAAGCTTGCAAATTTTATGATGTAGAAAACAAAAGATTTTGGAAATTTAGAAAGGAAATCACAAAGTTTTTCCCAGAGGCAGTAAGCACATGTAAGCAGAGTTTACCTGTCCTTTAAACAGATAAAAACTATTTGGTGAAACCTTATAGTAGGTAATGCTATAGATTAGATGGAATTATTTGGTGGTTTTATTATTTGGATAAATCTATGTTAGACACCAGGAGACCACTGAAAACTCATTACACTTTTGTCCTATGGCAGATTTGACCCTAGGTTTTTAGGAAGGAGATAGACTTCATAGGTCCTTTCCATCTAGGGTGACCAGATGTCCCGATTTTATAGGGACAGTCCCGATATTTGGGGCTTTTTCTTATATAGGCTCCTATTACCCCCCACACCCTGTCCCGATTTTTCACACTTGCTGTCTGGTCACCCTATTTCCATCTATAAAGTCTGAGAGATGTGACAGGCTAGTTAGTGCATTAACTCACTGTACCACTGAGATGCTTATGTTCTGTCAATAACATTCTTTTATGTTGAGAAAAAAAAGTTTAATTTTATTTTGTGAAAGACCCTTTCCTCATAAATATAAAATTTCCAGGAATCCAGTCTTAGCTTTTTGATCTCCAGCTCTTAGCTTTTTATTTCTATTGCCCACCAGAAATTTTTAACTCACCATTTTTAGGAACAAATTACACCTTGGCTTCTGTTTTTTGTCCAGGAGGTCAGACAAACCAATCCGACAGTGCCTGCCATCCAAGCTCCTTCACAGTGAGTGTACTAAGAGTCGTGCTGATGACGTGTTTTCACGAACTTTAGGGTCCTGAGGTTTAGAAAGGAGGGATGATCCAGTGGGTTAGGGCACCAGCCTGAGACTCAGGAGACCCTGGCTGAATCCCCTGCTCCACCACAGACATCCCATGTGACCTTGGGCAAATCACTTGATCTCTCAGTGCCACAGTTCCCCACCTGCAACTTCCCTACCTCGCAGGGGTGTTGAGGGTAAATACATTAAAGCTTGTGAGGTGCTCAGATACTGCGGTAATGGGAGCTATATAAGTATGATGGCATGGATGGATGCATGTCTCTCAAGGCTTCATTCCCCAGTGTGGTATGCTGTCTCCATAGCATCCCTTCTGCCTTAAGGTAATATCTGAATCAAAACAAAGGGAATTTGTTTTAAAATCCTGTTCCACCAACGATTTATGGATTTTTAATTAAGTGCATGGAGATACAAGGTATATAATCACTTCTCTGCTGTGTGGGGGGAAAAGGTTCCCAGCTTTAAACAGAACAGATACTATTCTTGTAGGCCTTATCTCCTGAGAACAACAATGTGTCCTTTAATGCTAAAAATAATTTGAAGAAAAGATAAGAATCCAAGGACCTGGACATGCAATTTCAAACAGTAATGAGAAGCTTGTGGGTTGAGGGTTACATTCTGCACTCCACTTTGATGCCATCTGCCCACAAGGAGAATATCATCATAGTGGAAAATAGCAGGATGTACTGCAGTTATCAACCCACTAAACCAGCAGTTACTCATGAAGACCTTCTGAGATTGGAAATGAAATCCAAACCTTTGATAACATCACTCTGAAACCGAGAGAAGGGCTGGGATGAAAAGAGCAGATCTTTGAAATTTTGGAAGATGGGGAGGCCTGTGGTGGAGGTTGGGAAGGCTCAAAAATTGCCGCATGAATTCTTTGGTTGACCACATTAAGGGAAACATTGTATAAGTAGACGATTAATTTATACCAAGTAACAGCGAATACTGGAAACCGTTTGTGAAGGCTGAAATTATGTTAATTTATGCAGCTCCCAGTGCTACAGTGGTTTAAAAATAGCTTCATTTTTAGAAAAGTGGTGCTACAGTATATCTGTCTGTATGCTGCGGGTTGACTTTGTGTTTAGCTTTTGCCAATTTTAACCGATTGAACACTGAGTGAAACCCCAATTATGTGAGCTTTTTGTGTGCAGGTCCAAGAGGTATTCTGCCATGTATGATTTCCATTGAAAAGGCTGACAGTTGAGTAAGAACACAAACAAATTAGTGGCTGCTGTGAGTAGCCTGCGATGCTGTGCTTGAGGCTGAATACCAGAGAAATTGTTAAAGTTTTTAAAAAAATCAATCAGGTTTAGTTTTGCAGAACTTGACACCCACCACTCAGATGTATAGTCCTCTGGACCATATACCCTCCGGGGAGGAGGGGGATTGACTTGTGTTCTGCTACAGTTTGGAGTCATTTTCTGCATTTATGGTGGTAGGGAACAAGAAGAGAAAAAATAATACCGCAATTAGTCTTGTGATTAAAATCAATTTTTAGCTTGTTTGTCAGACCTGAGCTGAATTTCCAATGTTTATGGATGTAAAAAAGTTGAATAACATATGTTTCTCAATTGGAGTCAGTGGGTGAAAGTGTTATTCTAATAAACTGTTATGTGGAAAGCACAGTGATCATGATGAATGAAGGTCTGTCAAAAAACATCGGTACAGCATATGTTGAATGGTTACAAAAAATATAACTGCGCAGCATAGTAAACATGAAGTATTTTAGTAGAATCATCCTAGTATTCCTTTAATAATGCTATGCATTTCTTTGGCACCTTGCATTTGATGATCTCCAGGTGCTTCACAAAGGTTCATTAAAGAAAACAAGCCACCACCCTGTGAGGTAGGTAACTGGTGTTACAAAATAGGTACAAGAAGCAAATAATGGTTTGTGATTGGCTAAAAGCAATCATGTGACTAGTCATTAGTAGTCTGTTTACCTTCTCAATCAGTAATACTAAGGTCTAAATAAATATTAACCAATCAGATAACATATGCAAATAATACATCCTGAATGGATGTGGTGAGTTCCATTAAAATGATTATTCTTGTCATGGACAGAATGGTTAAGGGTCTAAACAACAGGTTAGAGTAGCTTAGATTCCAGGTTACCACGTGTTCAATCCTTCATCCACCTAAAGAGAGATGTTGAATTGTTGTGCCATCTGCTGCATGTGGATTTTTCAAAATACAGCTCAGAAAGTAGGGTCCTGTCTGTTTGCCATGGATGCTAAGAACTCATGGATGCTTTTGGTAAGAGTAGGAGTTTTTTTTGTCCCACGCTTCTGCAGCCTTCTGTGTGCCAGATGGCTGATTCCCTCCGTATCAAAGAGAGGTGCATTCCAGAAGACTTACTCAGGGGACCTTATAAATGAAGAATGCTCTATACAGTACATGTGAAATATTATGGCTTTTTAAATAAATATTAGAATATAGTCCAGTTGCTTACAAAAACCCACACAGACATAAGTGGCAGTAGCGACGGCAAACTAGTCCATTTATCAAGTATTCCAGCATTATAGATCATGGCTGAAGACCATTTTCAGCATTCTGCGATAAAGACTTGTACAGGGTCCACCTACAAAATGTCTAGCAGTAGCTAATCCTGTTGTTCTTCTCCCAGAGCTTGCTCATGACCATTCTATGTGAGGTGTGTGTGCACAGTGTGCACTGTTGCCAGAGATTTTTCCCTCAGTGGTATCCATCAGGCTGGCACCCTCTGGTGCTGCGGGCTTAAGCCCTACAAAAGAAAAGGGAGAGTTTATAAATGGTGCCAACCACTCCCGTCCACCTCAGCTTCCCAGTCGGCATCTCAGAGATACTCTGGTGTGCCCAAGCAGGCCTTTTGAAGGTGTGCCTGAGGGCACTGTACCAGTCACCGTTTCAGATCTGCTGCCCCTTTTATTTTTGGACCATCTATTGCTCTTCAGCCCAGCATGATTGTTCAGAACATCAGACAATTGGGTCCTGAGTACAGTGACAGTCGGATATACCCTACAGTTTTTATCCACCCCTCCCTCCCATCCCTGTCCCTCTTCAGGGACCCTTCTCATGAGCAACTCCTTATCCAGGAGGTGCAATCCCTCCTATGTAAGGGCTGTGGAGGAGGTTCGTCAAGACTTGGGATGGAAGGGGTTTTACTTCAAGTATTTTCTAATCCCAAAGACCAAAGGGGGGCCTTCAGTCCATTTTGGATCTGCATCACATCAACAGATATCTCAAAAAGCTGAAGTTCTGCATGGTCTCCCTGGCCTCGATCATTCCCTCCCTGGATCCAGAAAACTGGTATGCCGCCCTGGACTTAAAGTTTGCATGCTTTCGCATTTCTATCTTCCATGGCCACAGAAGATTTTTCAGGTTTATAGTGGGTCAATGCCTTTACCAATTCACCACACTTCCTTTTGGCCTATTGCAGCCCCTTCAGTTTTCATTAAATGTATGGCAGTCATAGCAGACTTCCTCAGATGGCGAGGTGTACAAGTTTATCCGTACCTCGATGACTGGCTGATCAAAGGTCGGTCACAGGCTCAGGTACAGAATAGCATCAGCACAGTTCGAGCCACCTTCTGAGTGCTGGGCCTGCTGATAAATGAGCAGAAGCCAACTCTTGTCCAGTTCAGAGAATAGAATTTATTGGGGCAATGCTCAGCCCGACTCAAGCCAGGCCCTTCCTGCCAGACGTCCAGTTCCAGATCATGTCAGACCTGATATCCAAGGTCATGGCCCACCCAATCACAACAGCTCAGGTTTGCCTCAAGCTACTGGGGCACATGGCGACATCTACTTATGTGGTTCAGTCAGCACACAAGGCTGAGCCTCAGACCCCTCCAGATATGGCGAGCGTCAGTTTACTCTCTGAGCAGACACCACTTGGACTCAGTGCTCATGGTCCTTCCGCTGGTCCTTGCCTCCCTGGACTGGTGGAAAGACCCAATATCGTTAATGCTGGGGGTTCCCTTTGTTACCCCTCAACCATCAGTAGCCTTAGTCTCAGACATGTCAGATCTAGGGTGGGGAGCCCACCTCAACAACCTCAGGACTCAGGGTCTCTGGGCCCAAGAAGACATCAGGGAGCTCAGGGTGGTACGCTTAGCGTGCCAAGTGTTCCTTCCCCAGATTTCAGGCGAAGTGGTGCATGTCCTGACAGACAGTGCTGCATCCATGTTTTACATCAATACGCAGGGAAGAGCTCAATCTTTGACCTTGTGTCAGGAAGCCATCCATCTGTGGGACTTCTGCATGAAGCATTCCATTCATCCTGAGGCATCACATCTCCCACGAGCTTGGAATGTACTGGAGGATCACCTCAACAAATCCTTTTTCCTCTCATCGGGAGTGGTCCCTTCACCCAGAGGTCACTAGATTCATCTTCCAAAGGTGGGGGCCTCCTCAAGTGGACCTGTTCACTATGAGGCAGAACAGGAAATGCCATCAGTTTTGTTCACTGCATGGACACAGCCCGGGCTCCATCTCCGATGCTTTCCTGCTCCCGTGGATGGACCTCCTTCTTTATACCTTTCCCCCGATCCCCTTGGCTCACAAGGGCCTCCTAAAAATCAAATGGGAAAAGGTGAAAGTTATTCTGATAGCTCCGGAGGGGCCTTGACAGCATTGGTTTGACACGCTCCTGGATCTCTTGGTGACAACCCCACTCTCACTCCCACTCTGTCTGGACCTGATTTCACAAGACCACGGCCAGTTGCTTCACCTGAACCTCGCTTCCCTGCACCTAACTGCATGGATGCTGCATGGCTGAACCCTGAAGGACAGGCCTGCTTGGAACAGGTTTGTCAGATCATGCTAGGCAGTAGAAAGCCTTCCACCAGGGCTACTGACTTGGCCAAGTAGAAACATTTATCTTTTGGGGCTTCCGAACATGTTCTCTGTCCATCTCCATCTTCCCTTCATTCTATCTTGGACTATTTGCTCCACTTAAAGCAGTAGGGCCTGGTCGTCTTGTCTATTAAAATGCACTTAGTAGCCATCTCAGCCTTCCACCTTCCAGTGAATGACAGGTCAAGTGTTCTCCCACAATGACAGTATGGTTTTTCAAGGGGATGGATAGGCTTTATCCTCAGGTCTGTGAGCCAGCCTCCCCTGCCCCTATGGGACTTAAATCTGGTTCTGTCAAGACTCATAGGTCCCCCCCTTTGAGCTGTTACCATCTTGCCCTCTGCTACTTCTCTCTTAGAAGGTCACCTTCCTGGTAGTTATCACCTCTGGCAGAAGGGTCTCTGTGACAGGGCTCGGACTCACCCGGCGGCGCCTCCTGCTGGTATCTTCTGGGAATTAGCTCGTCCAGCCTCTGGAGCGCCCTCTGTTGGCTGGGGATCCGGCTACCCACTCTCTGGCCCGTGTCCCTCCCAGGACCCGGTGCCCCTTTAACTGGGGTGCTGCCCCCTGGCAGTACCCCACCAGTCTTACTTCTAGGGTCTCCCCTCCCTAGGGAACCCCCAACGCACTATCCCCACCTCGCCTCAGTTGTAGGCTACTGCCAGTCACCAGCTAGCCCCCGCGTCCTGGGGCAGACTGCAGTATAAGCCACTCATCACCGGCAAGGTTGGGTTGGACCTGCTGCCTCAGCGTACCCGTGGGTTACCCCCTGCAACTCCTGTACCTAGTGGGCCTAACACTAGGCCGCAGCCTGGGGCTTTCCTAGCTGGAGCTCCCCAGCTCCTCAGGCCCTTCCCCAGCCCTGCTCCACTCTAGGTCCTTGCAGCCAGGTCCTCCTTCCTCTAAAGCAGAGGAAGGGTCCTCTCTAAAGACAGAGAGAGAGTGTGTTTGCTCCAGGCCCACTGCCCTCTTATAAGGGCCAGCTGGGCCCTGATTAAACTGGCCCCAGCTGTGGCTGCTTTGAATCAGCCCAGCTTTCAGCCTCAGCCCTCTCCCAGGGCTCTTTCCAACCCCTCAGGGCAGGAGCGGGTATCCACCCCGCTACAGTCTCGGAAATCAAGGCCCTTGTGTCAGAACTACCTTACATGGTGTTCTTTAAGGACCAAGTCCAACTGCGACCCCCATCTGGCCTTCCAAAGGTGGTGTCACAATTCCATAACAACCAAGCCATTTTCTTACCAGTCGTCTTCATGAAACCTCACAGGAACTCTGAGGAATGGTGGCTTCACTCCTTGGACGTTAGGCGAGCCCTCCCTTTTTATATTGAGAGGGAGTAAACCCTTCTGCAAGTCCACACAACTCTTCGTAGCAATAGTGGAAAGGATCAGAGGGCTTCCTGTGTCAGCCTCAGCATGCTTCCCCTCTCTTTCTTTCTCCTCCTCAGCATGCTTCCTCTCTCTTTCTTTATCCTCCTGAGCATGCTTCCTCTCTCTTTCCCTTTCATCAATCTCTATCTGTCTAAGTTGTAGCAGACTTGCATGTTCTTTATCTTTCTCATTGGTTTGCAGTCTAGCTAGCTCCAGTTTAATAGCTGTTTCACTGGCAGTCATTTTAGCCTTTCTTTGTTTAATCTGTCTTAACCTGAGAGAGTTAAAAAAAAACAACCTTGCTTGGGTTTTCCCTGTAGGGGTTAACTACCTGCTTTCATATGTAGATACTCTAGCTCCTAGCAGCTTAACCCCTCCCCCATCCCTGCTTCCAAGCAGCTACAGGGAAGAGCCAGAGAGAAGAAAAAAAAATTCTAAACTCCCTGTGTCTGGTTCAAAAAAAATCTCTGGTTCAATATATCCCACTTCTGCCACCATGTCAGGGTTCCCTCCCCACTCTGAACTCTAGGGTAAAGACGTGGGGACCCGCATGAAGAGCTCCTAAGCTTGTTTCTACCAGCTTAGGTTAAAACCCCCAAGGTACAAAATTCCCTGCACCCTGAGAAATGCTTCTCTCACTGCCACCATCAAGTGCTTTAAACAGGAATCCGGGAAAGGAACCACTTGAAGTTCCCTTTCCCCCCAAAATACCCTCTCAAGCCCGTACACCCCCTTTCCTGGGAAGCTTGAGAATAATCTCCTAACCCAATTGGCTACACAGTGATCTAAAAACCCACCCCCGGGGTTTTACAACCATAGAAAACAGTCAGCTTCTTAAAAGAAGGATTTTATTAAAACAAAGAAGGTAAAATCATCTCTGTAAAATCAGGATGGTAACTATTTTACAGGGTACTCAATTTCCAAACTCAGAGGGATTCCCCCACTGGACAAAACCTTAAAGTTACAGAAAAAAACAGGAATAACCCCTCCCTCTAACACAGGGAAAGCTCACTAAGCAAAACAAACAGAAACTACTCGCTATGCTGACTAAACTTACTTTAGAAAAGTGAGGTTTGGTGAGAAGATGACTGGTTGAGGAGATTGATTTTCTGCAGGTACTTCTTGTCTTCCAAGATCACTCTGACTCAAAGAGCCACACACACCTTTCCCTCTCCCAAGATTTGAAAGTATCTTGTCCCCTTATTGGTCAGATGCCAGCCAGGTCAGGTGTCAGTCTGGCTACCTGCATTTCTTAACCCTTTACTGGTAAGAGGATTTTATAGCACTGCATCCGACCCTCTCCCCCTTCCCTTTATATTTATGACAGGACTTTATATTCAAAGATTCTCATTATTGCCCAGGAGTGGTCAGATCTTTGGAATCCCAAGCACAATAACTGTGATCATATGGTTTCCTTTTTTTATACTTAATTAGAGTGACATAGAGTTTAACTGCTAGCAAATTAAACTGAGCCTTATTTTAGAAGGATATGGGAAAAGAATACATACTTTCTAGAGTTCACTGCTTCCACACTGGTTAACTGGGCTGCTATTGCCACCTGGTGGCTTTAAGGAAAACCACATGACCCATTATTATTGATCAGTTTTACTTTAATGTTCACAGTTTAGTAGCACCAGAGTGGATAGATACTTGACACCAATTACAAGCATCAGTTTGGGGGTATAGAAATGTATTCCTTTAACAGCAAACACTTCCATTATATTTAATCCTGTGGGTTTAGGCTGGGTGCTGATACTATCTACAGTCAAACCTGTCAATCCTTTTTAAAGTAGTTTCAGTTTCAAAGGAACAGCAAGTCTGGGAAAACTGGCTGGGATGTGGAAGAACTGACTCACATGTGTTAATGTGTAATCAGCTGGTTTTTAGCCTTTTAAAGTATTGAAAGGAACTAGATAGAGATCTGGGACATACCTGGATGAACAGGCTGGTTTAATTATTTTTTTTTTCAGTAGAAGTAAACTTCCTCTCTACCCAAGGGCAATGTCCTTGGTTCTAGATACTGTCTATCAGCAAAAAACATTTTACCCGTTTTAACTGTCTTCTTGGCAGAGATCTGCTCTTTCCCCTTTTGATACTGGCCATTTCCCTCTTTGGCAACTGCGGCTGTTGTATCAGTTTTGCACAAGAAAGGAACTGTACATGAAAGGAAAGGATCCTCGGAGCTATACCCATTTCTGACCTGTCTAGTTACTAAATTCTAATTACAAAGTTTAAGCCAAGAGATCCTTGTCACTTTGCCATTGTGGCTGGAAAGCTGATACATAATGATCTGACTGGGCTTCCTGTCTTGTGGGGACAGCACTGACAATCTCCAAGAATTAGTAAATGCTCCAAAGGCCTCTGTTCCCCCCTCCACCCCAGGCTCAAATTACTAATGTCCTTTGAAGCTGAATGAGGTTTGACCAGGTTGGATGGGGAGTAGGTCCATTCTGATCTCTTCATCATTGTGAATTTGGGAGAAGCACCTCATGTAGGGTAACTAGTGTTGGAATTATGCCAGTCGATCCAGGTAATTCAGCGAGACTGAATGAAGATTTTGGCTACTGAATTTCAGTTCTAGGTTAAGACTGTATATAGTTTGCCCCTAAGATGCACCTCTACCAATGGTTGCTTTAGGACATAGCCACACCACTCTGACGTGGGCGGGGGGGAGGGGCGGAAATCCCCTTTGTGTTTATTATTGCAAAATTCATATTTATGTTGGTTTTATTATGGTGGCTCCTGTGGAGAAACTGGTACTGGTCACTGCAGGAGACGGAACATGAGGCTAGATGGACCATTGGTGTATAGTATGGCAACTTCTATGTTCTCACAATGTAGCCTCAGGTACATTTGTTCAGTTCCAGATAAAGAACTGAGCAGGGCTGCCCAGCTGTTACTTTTTGCCCTTTAGATCACAGTATAACACCTGTGACCTGAAAGTCTTCTATCACCTGTCGGTTAGTGTTTGCAAAATGCATCTGTGAATTGCCTTCCTACCTTTTGGATGTTGCTCAAGAAGTCTTTTCTGGGAAAATTCTGCATATTAAGCATTGTTTCTCAAAATTTCACAGCAGACGATCTAAATATCAGAAAGAAAATAAGAAAGAAAGAAATACTTGTGGCACCTTAGAGACTAACGAATTTATTTCAGCATAAGCTTTCGTGGGTTAGAACCCACTTCATCGGATGCATGGAATGAAACATACATACATACATGTATGTTTCATTCCATGCATCCGATGAAGTGGGTTCTAACCCACGAAAGCTTATGCTGAAATAAATTCGTTAGTCTCTAAGGTGCCACAAGTATTTCTTTCTTTCTTATTTTCTTTTTGCTGACACAGACTAACACGGCTACTACACTGTAACCTAAATATCAGACACTCTTTTCTTTCTGCATATCATCCAGTACCCCTGTGTGAAATGGGAGCACTCTTGTATGAAACTGGAGGAGGTTTCCTCCTGAAATTGGAGGAGATGGAGTGCAGCTCCATGATTCCTAGCTTGAGAAAATAACCTGCACTCATTCCAATCAATTATTTCACAACTATCAATATTATAATCGCAAATGTAAAGTGGAAAAAATATCCCCACAGGACTCAGGTACATAGCACGTGAACTCTGAGGTAGAACTCATTGCTGTCCCATAACTTGAGACATTGCTATACAATGGGCACAAGCTGGAGTTGTCTGCTTGATAATAAACATAATAATAATAAACATTGAGGATGGGAGTTTCAAAAGTGCTCAGTTCCCCTTGAAGTCAGTCGGAGCAAAGAGAGGACAACACTGAGTGCCTTTAAAAATTCTATTGTTAACTGATATTGTTTTATCTGCTTTAATACCGGTAATTATTTGCTTCATCAAAAACCTAATCTTCTAATTGCAAAATACTATTAGACCACAAGTACTTGCTGTTTTGTTTGAAAACAGAAAAATGAAAACCTTATGTCTGAGATCAAAAGGTGCACTTTCTAATGTAATGCATGAAAGAACTGTCACCTGATGTGAAGTATTATAACCTGATGTCAGCTAGCCTTGGGAGCTGACAACAAACCATATTTTGATGGCATGTGGAAGCAAAATTAACGTGTATCTCCTGGCTCACTTCAGAGTAGTGTGGTTCAGTACCATTAGCAGAGCAAATTTGATTTTCATAAGTGATTAGTGTCTGATCTTAATTAAGTTGGTGGATGATTATCAAATTATAAGTTTTTGTATTTAACCTTAATTGCCTCTTAATTATTCTTTTAATTTAGACAAAAATGTATTGCAGTATATTTAGTAGAAGAATGTAGATAAACTGTAAAGTTATAAAAATCTACTCTGCAGTCTAACCTACAGGTTGTCAGGTCCTACAAACCGCATGCTTGTTCTGGTGTAACTTTTTCAGTGAAATACAATATAGGTTACTGTGTCTGTGGCTTCTAGGCAGCACCTTAAACACTAAGGTGCTCTTTGTTCTGTATTGACATTAAAGTTCCCTGTGCAATTTTTGTAGGGGTTTGGTCAAAATTTCCCCTTCCTTCTGTTGCACTATGGTCTAGTTAGCTGCCACTCTTTAGTGTACCCTTTGATTCAATAGTGAGGTATATATATGGTCAAGTGTATGTTGGTGTAATAATTCCATTTAAGTCAATGGGGTTTTTCCAGGAATTTAGCCCAGAGTTTATATAGGTTTTTTTGATCCTTAAGAATGAAGGGCCCCATTTTAATGGAAAATAATATTACCTTTATTGTTATACCATTACCCATATTCAGTCCATCAAAATTTATCTTCCTCAAAGTTGTTTCGAAGGAGGTGACAGATCCTATGATGCCTCAAGGATGGTGTCAGGGGAACAAGCATAACAGTTTGAGATGTTTTTGGCACCTCAGCAGGACACTGGTTTCTAGTGGCTGAGCAAAATCTGAGTCAACAGAAGAGCAGAGACACATAATAGGAGTCAACACATGACTACCCTGAGACAAGTGCTTAGGACCACTTATGGCAGTCATCGCTCTTTGATTAAACTTCTTCCTTATTTTTAATTGTTCTTTCTCCAATTTCCCCCTTCCTTGTTCCTTAACATGCTAAACACCTGATTTTGTAGGACCTGAAATGTTTCTGCATAGAATGCTTCACGTTAGAATTCACTTCCTTCACAAATGTTAAATGTTATTTTTATTCTGTCATTCTGAACAAGGTTCACGGTATATTATTCAGTGTAAGAGACTGTTTTGACTAGACGGAATAGTTACTCCTTAACTTTCTGCCCTTTGTAGTTAAGCAGTAGTCACGGTTTCACCAAAAAACAATCACAGCGTCAGAAAACAGAGCAGCCACTCTGTCCAGGTGTGTGTACGTACTACTTGAATTAGTAACATTTCCTGTAATGGAAGCCAACAGTAATTCTCATCGATGGTCTCTTTCCTTCCAGCCCAGGTTTGCCTGTTCCCTGCAGTACTTGAAAATTAATTGGGTAGTGGTAATACAACACATGCTGCTTACAGTGGGTCCAGATTGTAACATGCAATTATAGTGGACCAAAGCAAACATATTAAATTTGGTACAAATTTCTCTCAGCAGAAATGTTGCTTGTAATGAACACTTTCTGGTCTTTTATGGGGCATTGCTAGTACACCAGAGGGAAGTGAGGGTAGAAGCAATGGAGAGAGTTGGCAAGTGAGTGGAAGGGGCTGAATAGATTATATTTCCCATGGAATAATTCTCGGCACAAGCTGTGTAAACTTTCTCTAACCAAACAAATGTTCCAGAAGACAAGGGATCTGATCCTGCAAATGGCTACTCTCATGACTAGAAGCTATTTGTGTGAATAAAATGTTTGCAGGATTGTGGCCCAAAGACTATGCAAGCTCTGTGAAATGTTTGCAGTAACAACTGCCTTTGTACTATTATCCAGGAGCCTCAACAAGCGATATTATTAAATCCAAGCTCTGCTCACATACTCTGTTCTCTCATTCAGTCCATGTGTTCTGCTCCCTCTGGCTATAACAGTCAAAAGGTGGGGGAATGGATATTTCCGTTAGAGCTGGCAATGCAATGTGCATTTTAAGCTTCCTATTATAGGCTGTATGAGAGTATGTGGCTTCTCAGATGGACTATTGTTAAAGCTAAATGGCAGGCAGTGGAATAGGGGCACTGATGGAACAAAATAAGAACTGTGCTGATGATCTTATTCTGTGCATCACGAATACCGAAAGCCTGGGATGAGGTATTTAACTGAACTGTCAGTCATAAATAAAAGTAGATTGGAATAAACCTACATAAGCATCCTTGTTATTGTACTTGCTTCTTAAGTTTCACACTACCCAATGTAATCTTCTTAAGGGAACAATATCTGACCTAAATGTTTCAGATGTAGACTGTGGTTAGCATGATGGCAAAGCTTCGATCCCCAGCTCATGTAATCTTATCTGCATGTTTCAACTTAACCAAAGAGAGCCTTAACTTTGTATTGTACAGGCAAGTGTGGTGGTGCACTTCCAAAGTAGTGCCTGGAATATATTTTTTGGAAGCAGTCCTTAGGCAGATGTGTTATTCTTTTCCTAGCCCTCCTCCCTTACCCCCCAGCTCTGTGACTTTTATGAATCAAAACACAAGGTTCACAAAAATCTTTCAAGTGTAATTTTGAAGAATGTTTTCCACATATCTGTGTTGGTGGATCAGATACGGGAATGAGAGTTTGTGGAAAACTCCTGCTCCTGGATTAGATATTCATAGCATAGGCAGCAACTCCATGGGTGCTCTGGGGCTCAAGCACCCACAGAAAAAAATAGGGGGTGCTCAGCACCTACCACCCACAGCTGTTCCATGGGGCCACCAATCAGCTGTTTGGCAGCTGGCAAGAGGTGCTTGGGGGAGGGTGGAGAACAGTGGGTGGGCTTGGGGGCCTTTGGGGAGGGGACGGGGGTGAGGTGGGAAGAGGTGGAGCTAGGGTGGAGCTTTGCGGGAGTAGACGGAGTGGGGCGGGAAGAGGTGGAGTGAGAGCAGGGCCTCGGGGGAGGGGGCAGAGTGGGGGCGGAGCATCTGGGGAAAAAATACAAGTTGGCACCTGTGATTCATAGGATAAATAAAACAATGCTAGACTGCCTCAGAGGACAGATATTAACGGGATGATCTTATGTACACATGTATAGTGTTCAATTTTTACTAGTTCTTTACTGAAGCGCAATAATAGTGATGATTCTGGGTCCTTTCCGTGTCAATCTGTTCCATAGTGGTTTTAACTCTCAACTTCTCACAAGCAGGATAATTTTGGAAACTAGTTATTTCTTTACCTGCTGAAAGTGAGGAGCGGTATCTCTGCAGTGCAGGTGGGTGAGTAACAATTCTGCCTTCCATGTGTGTTGCTAAAACCTTTTTCTCACTTGAGCTGGACTGAAGTTGCCTCTGTCTAGTTTAGAATTATTCATCTAAGGTTGTCACCCATTCCAATTTGCATGTGTCCCCATGTCCTCAGATAGCAGTCCTAAAATATCTTTAGAGTTGACATAACTTTTGTAAGTATAGCATTGCTATGCCCCGACATGGTGATGGAAAATCACAGTGGTCCCAAACAGCAAATTTCAAAAGTTGGCATCGCTCACTAAGAGCATTTCGTGGTGCATTCCTACTGTTTGCACTGGTAAATGGAGCAGAAGCAAGTAAATCTCAGGCAAATAGTGTTAATGATCTATTTGGGGTTGGCTACACAGTCCACCTTCGTGCCCCAAGCTTCACTGTCTTGGAATTCGGAAAAAATTTTTCCCATGCTGGTTCTGCACCTCCATCATGCCTGCCCCCAAGTGGAACATAATTCCTATTGCTTTTTGTTAGTAAGTCCTCTCCCCTCCTGTGCCTTTTCCTAGGTGGAGAAAAGGCTGTGGGCTTCTGTCTGCACACTCAGCAGAATTGCTGTATCTTCTCTGCACTTGTTGCTGTTTAGCTTCATCTTCTCAGCATTGGCTGCACTCTGGCTATGTTCTCAGTCTGCACTGGCTGCTTTTTGGTGTGGCATTAAGTGGGGTTTGGAGACAACTTTTTTATTTGACTGAATCCTCTGTGGAGAACTTCTGCGGGTTTCACAGAACCTTGTGCACTGTTTTTGGAGAGCAATGCCTATTTCCCATATTCATTCTTGTTAATGTCCTTTTACCTCTTCACCGCCCATCATCTTCAACCTCCCAAGAATTCTATACTTTGGAAAGGTCCAAATAATAATTTCTAAGTCCCTCCAACTCGAATATTTAGCAAAGTTGTAGCACACAAAACTTGGCCCAAAGAGGTAGCGCCTTAGTACTTCGCATTCACAAAGCAAATGGAGAAATCAAAGGAGATTGAACAGAGAATCTGTTTTAAAATATAAAATAGCCTGTCCTTGAAGTTTTAGAGTGAATTGGGTGTATTTCAGTTCCTCCTTCCAGGCTTGAGAATTAAGCGTAATACTTCCTTTGTCTATAGACTTAGCATTTGAACAGGCATACTTTGAAGTTAATGACCATTTCAGACTGTGTGGCTATTTTGAAGATGGGGATCTTGGTAGTTAACACAGATGATTACCTTTGTGTTCACCCTTTGACAAAGCTTTCCTGCCAAACTGAGTAAAACTGTAATCCTTTCCACAAGGAAGGCAATCTAATAGTGACAGGAAGGCAGCCTCTTCTCACATGGAGTTCATGGAATAGCCGAATCCTGTGAAAAGCCTCAAGCCAGTAGATTCCAGAGATTTATACTGAACCTTATAGTGTCAGAGTCAAAGACTTTGACTAGAAGGAACCACCAGATCATCTAGTCATCACAAGCCATCAACACCATCCAGCACCCACACACGAAACCCAACAGCTGAAATTAGAGCAAAGTATTGCAGCCCACAGGAGACTGGACTGTTGCGTGCCACAGTTGTTATAATAGGTTTGGGGGATTTCCCCCCTTTCAAACAACGCTGTGACACACTTAGAAAAGAGCTAGTTTTTGTAGTGCTCCCCTTCCACACACCAAAAGCTGTGCACTTTGCAATGAAAGTTAATATAGACAGCGCATTCCACCTTACATGTTTGTAAAAGTAGAATTAGTGTAATAGTGAAGGATTAAAAAAATCAAAATATATAGATTTCATTTGCTAAAACTTTAGTTCTGTATGGGTGGGAAGAATTGCATCTAGGGTAAAATTATTTTTACGAAGTACAGATTTAATATGACAGCCATTTTCAGATTAAAGATCCCACCTTGTACATTGACAATAAAGTTTCTGAAGATTCATACGCTTAGTAAAAAAGCCTACAGTGGCCTGTTTTTCAGTAGTGCATGCTGTGGCAAGAGCCAGTGGGCTGGACTGGGGAGCCAGGAGAGCCCACAGAACAGGAGTCACCGCTGTGGGGTGAATGTAGGCATGCGGGGCCTTCCACCCCAAATCTCCCAGAAATTAATTTGAAATTGTTGGTCAGTATTCTAGTGGGCTGCACGTGCAGCTGACAGTGAGGAAGAAATCTTTCCTTCAGGCTGCTGAGCATCTTCATACCACACTGTGGCTGCTATAGAGTCCTGACGCTGTTATCCCACCTCTCCACTATCTACCTCCCTACTCTTTGGGGGTGATGGCCAGAGCATGTACATAACTCCAGCACCAGCACCCTGCCCCAGTTCCTTGCATATGGCCAAACAGGATGCTTTAGTGAAGTCAGATTAATAGTTTGCACCCCCTGCACAGCCTCCCATGCAACAGAACTCCATCAGTTTTGCTGTATGTAGGGACCTCGATATTACAGTGGAACAGGAAGGATTTGCTTCTTAATTACACTGCAGCCATGTGTGTGTTTCAGAACCTTTTCTCCAGTATAAAATGAGTGGATAAGTTAGAGGAAACAGAAGAAGAAAACCTGGAAAACTGATTGGCTGCTGTTGGGGTCAGGGTTTTTTCTCTTCGCCTTTTGCCCTTTGGTCCAGGGCCCTTTTCTACAGAGCTCCAGTCTGACTCGTAAGTTCATAAAAATTTACCCTTATTAGCGGTTCTTACTGCCATACGTGTGTGTGAGAAAGAGCAGTTCTTGCTGAGGCTGCTCTATGGTGATGACAGTATCACAAACCCACAGTACAGCATAAAGCCGTATTCTGGATGCCATGACCTTCCCCATTGAAATAAACCTTTCGCTGAAAGGAGAATACCTTTCCAGCCCTTCTGGTTGGGAAGATAACAGCTGTAAACAGCTGCGGTCATTTTTTTTCTTGAATGGGGAATGTAGAAATCAGAACTTTTCCCAGAAGATTGTGTAAATTATTTGTTTTATTAAGTTTCTAAAGAAGGCATTTTAAAACGTATTGTCACGGAACATAAATGCTGACTTGGACAATAGATGTAGCCCGGAGAACTTACCAAAAAAAACCAAAAACGAATTATGAACTAAATCCTCCTACTCTTCTGACTTCATCCTTTGCACATCCAATTAGTGGGTATTTTGCCAGTGAGTAGAATGGGAGCGGAATTGGGCCCTGGAGCAGTATAAGGGCTTATTCCAGTGTTGCCAACTCTAATGATTTTGTCATGGGTCTCATGATAATGATTTTTTTCCTTAAA
Organism: Macrochelys suwanniensis; assembly: GCA_033296515.1. Lineage (NCBI taxonomy): Eukaryota > Metazoa > Chordata > Testudines > Chelydridae > Macrochelys > Macrochelys suwanniensis. The sequence continues at coordinate 82,019,265 of CM065781.1, forward strand.
GCCCCAGCTAGTGGAGTCAAGTGTATATGTGATGGTTTCAGCCTTTGTTCTTAAAGAAAAGGTACGTTTCTAGCCCTCGTGGCAGTGTGGAGAAAGCTTTGTCACCTGACTGTGACCCTGGTGTATCCAAAATGCTCAAAAAGCAGAAGGCAAATTAAAAGAACAAATTTGGGCTGTCAAGTGATTAAAAAAATTAATCACAATTGCACGATTAAAAAAAGTATTAATCGCGTGATTAATTGCACTGTTAATAATAGAATACCATTTATTTAAATATTTGTGGATGTTTCTACATTTTCAAGTATATTGATTTCAATTACAACACAGAACACAAAGTGTACAGTGCTCACTTTATTTTTGATTGAAAATATTTGCTGTAAAAAACAAAATAAATTGTATTTTTCTATTCACCTCATACAAGTGTAATCTCTTTATCATGAAAGTTGAACTTACAAATGTAGAATTATGTTCAAAAAACCGCTGCGTTCAAAACCAAAACCAAAACCAAAATTATGTTCAAAAACAATGTAAAACTTTAGCGCCTGCAAGTCCACTCAGTCCTACTTCTTGTTCAGCCAGTCACTCAGACAAACAAGTTTGTTTACATTTGTAGGAGATAATGCTGCCCGCTTCTTGTTTACAATGTCACCTGAAAGTGAGAACAGGAGTTCTCATGGCACTGTTGTAGCCAGCATTGCAAGATATTTATGTGCCAGATGCCCTAAAGATTCATACTTCATGATGTCCCTTCATGCTTCAACCGCCATTCCAGAGGACATGCGTCCATGCTGATAAGGGGTTCTGCTTGATAACGATCCAAAGCAGTGCAGACCGGCGCATGTTCACTTTCATCATCTCAGTCAGATGGCACCAGCCATAGGCACCGACTCCGTGGGTGCTCCGGGGCTGGAGCACCCACCGGGAAAAATTAGTGGGTGCTCTGCACCCACTGGCACCAGTCAAGTGTTTAAGGGGCTCCTGAGGGCCCGGGGCTCCTGGGGGCCCAGGGCCCCCATCAGCTGTTCAGCGAGGCTTCGTGGGGTGAGCAATCAGCAGTTTGTTTCAGCGCGGGAGCCGGGAGTGCCACCGATCAGCTGTTCCCCCCTGCTGAGCAGCTGTTTCAGGCTCTGAGTCATAGACTTGCTGCATTCAAAACAGCTCCTTCCAGATTTGCTGTTGAGGTTTTTTTTTGGCCACCAGCCAATCAGTAGGAAGGGAACTCTTCTCCTGGGTGGGAGGGGCAGAGAGAGTGACCCCCCCCAACCACTGGTGCCTCTCTGTCTGTCTCCTGCTCCTAGCAGCTTCTTGTGGCAGGCATGCTTTCTCTGGTTCTCCAGCTGCAAAACGTTCTCCAGCCTCTTCTCACACAACTAAAGGCATTAGTACCAGCAGCAGGTAAGAAGTGTATTTAAAAGGGGGTCTTGGGGTGAGGGTGGCTGCGGGCACTTCTGTTTTATGTGGTTTATATATTAAAGTCCATGTGCTCACTCTGGCAAACACAACCAGGCGCTGTGGGAGGGGGAGGGGAGGGGAGAAGAGGGAAACTCAAGCTAACAGGGGAAACCTTAGCAGTGCAATCTCTGCCTTGGGGTTTGGATGGAAGTCTCCCAAGGGAAGGGCTAGTGATCATGTTGGGGGGACAGGGCATTGCTGAATCCCAGGGTTGAGTAATTCTCTGGTGCCTTGTTGTTTCTGGGGAGTTGTCTTCTGGGCTGCTCCCAAATTTGAAGCATATTTCATTAATACCATACAGCACAAACGCATAACTTTATACACTTTAATGATATACATATTTCGACAGAACAGTGCATTTTAGCAAATCATAATCTTTCCCATGATACCTTACATTGCATGCTTTATATGAAATATAAAGAATATATACAAATGATGAATATGGGGCTTACGGAGCACAGCATGCCGCTCCCCTGAGGTATAGAGCAATGGCTCTCAAACTTTTGTACTGGTGACCCCTTTCACATAGCAAGCCTCTGAGTGCAACTCCCCCCTTATAAATTAAAAATACTTTTAATATATTTAACCTTATTATAAATGCTGGAGGCAAAGCGGGGTTTGGGGTGGAGGTTGACAGCTCATGACCCCCCCCCATAATAAATAACCTTGTGACCCCCTAAGGGGTCCTGACACCCAGTTTGAGAACCCCTGGTAGAGAGTGTCACAGCTAGAAACTCCAAGACTTATGACTTTTAAAAGGAGACTGGACAAAACATGCAGTAAGGATCAGCCCTGCATTGGCAGGGAGATGGACTGTGCCAGGGTGATCACAAGGCTTTCCCCCCTGTAACTTCTAGAATTCCATCCCACTCTCCTAGGAGTACAAAGTCTGGTACTAAAGACCTGGTGCCTGGATCCCATATTGCCTTGCACTGGGATTGGGAATTAGTGCCCTGACATGCAACTCCTCCTATTGGGCCAGTGTAGATCCTGCTGTTAGTACAGCTATTTGCAAGTGCCCTTGTGTTTAGCTGAACCCTTGGACTCAGTCCCTGAGTGTATCCCCACTAAACTGAGAGCTAAACTGACACTACTATCCTGCTGTGTGGATCCCAGTGTGCTTGTACTGTGAATTTTTGGCATGCACACGTGGCTATATTCATCTCATTGTGCTGGTAGTGCTACTTCCTTGGTGTGATGATGACATTATGCTAAGATGAATCTTGAAAATAGTGCCCTGGTGTGATGGTGGTCACTCTGTGCTGTTCATGTGAATCCTGCATTTTTGTATGCTGTGGTGTTGTAGCCCTGTTGTTCCCAGGAAATTAGAGAAAAAAGGTGAATGAGGTAATTTTTATTGGAGCAACTTTTGTTGGAGAGAGAGACAGACAAGCTTTTGAACTTTCACAGAGCTCTTCCTGAAGAAGAGCTCTGTGAAAGTTCAAAAGCTTGTGTCTCTCTCTCTCACCAACAAAAGTTGCTCCAATAAAAATTACCTCACTCACCTTTTTTCTCTAATGTGAATCCTGTCTTTATGGCCATCTTGGGTGCATCCTAATATACAGAGAGCATGAATCTTGACCACTAGAGGTGGAATGTAAATCTTGATGCTAGTAGCCTGCTGTTTAGATCTTATTCCACTTTGAGCCTGGGAGTTTTAATTTTGGCATGGGTACACATGCCAATCCATGAAGGCAGTGGAGTTTGGGAAAAAGGTGAAGAAGGGCCGGCCTTATGGGTGGGTGCTTACAGGAGGGCTCTGTGGTCAAGAGGTAAGGAATGGGGTGGGCCTGGGGTGCGAGACTGTGGAAGGGACGTGTTTTTCATTTGTTCATACTATAAGTATAGGGCCAGGTTGAAAGATGGATAAATTTGTGGTGAAAATCAACAGTGGGAATTTTAATGATTTTAAATGTACTGTAATTTATGTAATTAGGTTGTTCTTTACTATTTTAATGATTAAATTGTTAACATACCAATGATAGTCGCATTCAATAACTAGAATATGAAAGAACTGTATAAATATGCAGAAAATAGCCTACCAAAACTGGCACACGTACTCAGAGGAGGGGGCGTAGAGGAGCGAGCGGTGGAAAGGCGGGGGAAGGGGCGGAGCGGGGGTGGGGCTTAGGGAGGAGGCGGAGCGGGGGTGGGGCCTAGGGAGGGGGCAGAGCGGGGGTGGGGCCTAGGGAGGGCACCCACCGACAAAACCAAAAGTCAGCACCTATGGCACCAGCAGAAGGTTGATTTTTCTTTTTTGGTTTTTTGGGTTCTGTAGTTTCCACATCGGAGCGTTGCTCTTTTAAGACTTCTGAAAGCATACTCCACACCTTGTCCCTCTCAGATTTTGGAAGGCACTTCAGATTCTTAAACGTTGGGTCGAGTGCTGTAGCTATCTTTAGAAATCTCACATTGGTCCCTTCTTTTTGTTTTCTCAAATCTGCAGTGACAGTGTTAAACGAACAACATGTGCTGGGTCATCATCCGAGACTGCTATAACATAAAATATATGGCAGAATGCAGGTAAAACAGAGCAGGAGACATAGTATTCTCCCCCAAGGAATTCAGTCAAAAATATAATAACACATTATATTTTTAATGAGCATCATCAGCATGGAAGCATGTCCTCTGGAATGGTGGCCGAATTATGAAGGGGCATATGAATGTTTAGCATATCTGGCATGTAAACACCTTGCAACGCTGACTGCAAAAGTCCCATGCGAATGCCTGTTCTCACTATCTGGTGATATTGTAAATAAGAAGTGGTCAGCATTATCTCCCGTAAATGTAAACAAACTTGTTTGTCTTAGCGATTGGCTGAACAAGTAGTAGAACTGAGTGGACTTGTAGGCTCTAAAGTTTTATATTGTTTGTTTTTGTTTTTGAGTGAAGTTATGTAACAACAAAAATCTACATTTGTATGTTATACTTTCATGATAAAGAGATTGCATTACGGTACTTGTATGAGGTGAATTGAAAAATACTATTTATCACTATTACAGTGCAAATATTTGTAATAAAAATAATATAAAGTGAGCACTGTACACTTTGTATTCTGGGTTGTAATTGAAATAAATATATTTGAAAATGTAGAAAAACATCCACAAATATTTAATAAATTTCAATTCTTATTCTGTTGTTTAACAGTGTGATTAAAACTGCAATTAATCGTGATTAATTTTTTTAGTTAATTGCGTGAGTGAACTGCGATTAATCGACAGTCCTAGAACAAATCTATTATTTGTACATAATCTCATGATTTTAGTCAATTTCATGATTTTTTGTGAGCCTGACTCATGATTTTGGAACAATTGGGTTGACAATACTGTTGTTCTGATCTTGCCTAAAGAAGGGTATATGACGAGTAACTTCACTAAAATAAATGGAGTTACACTGATGTTAAACTGATATTAGTGATATCAGAGTTCGGTCACTGACTTCAGAGGGACAACTCATGTCAGTAAGACCAGCAGGATTTTGCTCTATGTATTATAGTATTTTAAAAAAATAATTTAGTTAGTGTGTTAAAACAGCTTACGAGATTCTGATATATGCCACACATGGCATATTGTGATATGGGGAGAGAAAAAGGATATGTGATATGAGAGGAGAAAGAAGTTTAGGGTTGCAGGTCTAAAAATGGATGAGAACCCCTTCAAAGAATTTTGTGTTAGTGATATTTTCAGTTTAAGAGCTATGAATTTAATTTTATTTTCCTTTTTCCTGATTAATATGCTGAGCTAAACTATTGAAAGATTGACCTATTAATCACAACAAATCCAGCTCCTGATGTGAATTTAAAATACTGATTATGTGGGGTTGTTTTTTGTTTTCTGTAAGTTCCTCTTACTGGGCTCATTGCATACAATTTCACCTCAAGCAGAAAAACCAGGCACCTTGAGAAGTAGGGAACATCAGCTTATCTTGTTGTGGTTTCCATAGGGAGTTCGTGCATCTGTGTTTACTCTTTTGTAAAGGCAAAAGATTCCAATCATAAGGCAAATGAATCCCTTCCAGCTGGAAAACTTTGAAAAAAAAATTCAATGTATTGCTTCAGTCCATCAGTCGGACAGATATCTTTGTTTTGAAGATCACTAAAACCATAGGTCATCTTTGGTGGTTGGAGCCATGGGCTTTGCCTTTGTTGCTTTGCCAAACCCTTGATTGACCCAAAAGGGAGCTTGTTGTGCATAGACAAATTTGGCCTGTTTAAACTTCCAGAGGTTTGTCTTTTCTGACTGTTGTTTTAGTAACAAACGAGACTTGTTTTAGACAAAATTCTGAGGTTTTCTTATTTATCTAACTTTTGACATACAAAAATATAAAATTAGTACCACAATTAAAGAACAATACAATGCAGGACACTCAAAGCATGGTTTAACACTCTGTCCTTATACCTGCTGAGTTGCATGTGAATATTACTAGGGCTTGTTCCTTAGGGGAGGGACTGGGACTTCTTTCATATCCAAGATCTATATAACTGCTGCAGTACCTATTTTGTTCTTATCTATCTGATTCTTATACCATGCCCATCAGTGTGGCATCAGAGCAGTGGTCCCCAACCTTTCTGTGGCCAAGAGCACATTCATCCCTTCATCAGAGTGTGGCGGGCAGCGACACTTCTCGGTGGCATTTCGGTGGCGATGGTTCTCTGCCAGAAGCGCACCTCGGCGGCATTTCGGCAAAAGCTTCTCCGCCGGAAGCGCTGCATGGCGGCTTTTCAGTGGCAACACTTCTCCAGCGGATGCTCCTCTCCTCTTCCTTCCTTGGTGCTGGCCCTGACGGCGGGCGCACATAAATGCCCTGGCGGGCGCCATGGTGCCCACAGGCACCACGTTGGGGACCACTGCATCAGAGTGTTTGCACATAATAGTGAATGGAAATTTTTTTCAAAGCCTTAAATTTATACAATTATATGGATCTGATTCTCTGCTGTCTTGCACCTTTGGAGTTGTTAGCTGTGCAAAGTGGGTGTAAAAATATCTATCCAGTCCACGTGGTGTATACATTTTGCACTCATTTTGTAGAAAGTGCAAGGCAAGGGAGAGTCAGACTCAATATGTTTTAAGTATATTTCTTTGTCGACTGTTATTTTTAATGCTTATTTTAAGGTAAGTGCTGGGGAGATTGGGAGCCTTTATGATATCTTGGGTAAATAGCTAATTATTAGGCAAAGAAGATATTAGCAATACTGACCCAAGAAACATGAAGAGCACAATTAGGAAAAATATTACTAGCACTATTTACCTGAGAGTCATCTTGGTGACTTAAGTGAATACAAAATTAAGCCAAATCTAAAGCATCATTGACTCCAGGTACTCCCTTTGGAGTGTCCTTGAAATTACCCAGTGAGTAAACTCTTGGTTATATATAATTGTAATTAATGAAAGATGTTATACACATGCATAGCATCCAAGTTTAAGCCTGAAATTTTCTTTGTCTCTTGGTTTCTCAAACTATTATTGGTGTGGATCAGGGAATTTTCGAACTATTACCTAGTACTGACTAGAACTTAATAGATTGTTTCCTGGACACTTCCCCTGCCATTTGCAATCACATGAACTACCTCCCCTTCCATTCATGATGGTGACACCCACTTCTCCACTTGGCAATCACACAACATCACTGTAGCAACTACTGCAACTGCCTACTACAAAATCTAATAATAGAATATCAGGGTTGGAAGGGACCTTAGGAGGTCATCTAGTCCAACCCCCTGCTCAAAACAGGACCAATCCCCAATTTTTGCCCCAGATCCCTAAATGGCCCCCTCAAGGATTGAACTCACAACCCTGGGTTTAGCAGGCCAATGCTCAAACTGCTGAGCTATCCCCCGTGCCCCCTAAATATAAATTAAGGAAGTGTTTAATGTATATTTTGCCATCTCTTAATATGATTTAACGGGAAGGAGAGTAAGTTATATGTGACCAGGCTAAGCCCCAGGGCAAACCACAAATGTTTCTGTGCTGGAGGAAATATTTGTGGGGTGTCTAGATTAGCATTTACAAATGTATTGGATAGCTCAAGTAAAATGGCAGTTAATTAACTCAAGTTACAATAGGACCACAAACCTTAGTCTAGACACAGCCAGTGTGAGCAATGGCTTAAAACCAAATCTAACCCTTTGTTTGCAACCAGCTAATGCAGGCAAACTCCTTTAGATGAGATCTGAAGTTTTATTTATCAGTGGTCAAACTCTCACGGAAGCAGGAAATGTTCCACTCAGTGGTGCAGTATTGATAGGGCAAAGCATGCATCCCGTTGTTTGTTTATGGTGGGACATGCTGTAGCCTCTGCACCGTGTTTCCCTTTAACAGCAAAAATTGGTACTGAAATCCAGCAAGCCCTGCATGGAATCCTTAAAGTAAAGATTTTCTGTACCGAAGAAATGGCAAATTAGATTAATTTTTTGATCTCTGTCTTGACTGTATTCCTTTAAAAAAAAAGTGTGCGCGCTCTCGCTCTCTCTCATCTATCTATCTATCGATGGAAAAATTGCTTCCAACGAACAAACCAAGCATATAATCTGGTAAAATAGAATTTCTGCCCAGAATGTGTTTCTTTTCATCCTTGTTATAACCTTTTTAAAAGATTGGAAACATTGACTCAACCTCAACTCTAGTGACTCAGAGCTAATCATTTACTCACCCCTTTAGAGCAATAATAATATATTGGGATGCAGATATGTATATCCTGCATCATAAAACAGAATTTGGATTTATATAGCACTTTTTGTACTCGATGAATCCCAACGCATTTTGGTGATGAATTTGATCACCCTCATTTCTGTGCTTGCCGGTAGTGGTAGGTGATCCGCTTCTATCTCTCTGCCCCAACTCTCCACATACACATACTTCACCACCTCGAAGAGGGAACAGTCAAAGAGTATCTTTGATTGAGTCTAATCTGCTAAAACTCTGCTTAAGCCTTCAGCTATCACACTGTTTTATTTGGTGTGATTGAGGGTACAGGAGTGTGTACACAGGGCAAGATTAGAGACAAAAGTTGAAAGCAGAGGGGACTCTCAATAATCCTGAGAAAGAAAGATGTGGAAGGCAGAAAGGAAAGAGAAAGATTCCGTGCATAAACACCAAAGTGAATGAATTTAGTTCCATTTTGTTTAGAGTCCAGATGAAATGCAGACTGTGGTGGTAAAAAACAACACCCACACGCGCCCCCCTCCCGCCACCCCCACTGAGTTGCACCTGAAGAAAAGAATACAAGCTGATGGATTTAAGGTACTGAGGAAAAACATGTAGCATGTACCAACCCCTGGTCCCCCTCTTCTCTCGATCTCTATCTCTCATTTTGGCTATAAAAAATGCAATGTCAGGTTGTGAGAGAAAAGAGCTGGAAGGAAGAAAGGTAAAGGGGAAAATAATACAGGCACTAATGAGTGGAAAAAGAGTAAGGAGGAAATGGAAAAAATAATCACGTTTAGCAAAACATGGAGACACTGGATGGAAATAGGCTGAATTGGGTTAACTGTATTTTGCGGTCAGATTTATTAACAGGAACAAAAACATGAGCCTGTAATAGCTTCAGAATAATCTGGGACGTTCTTCCTATATCGTGCAGCAGTCAATCTCCTCCAAGCTATCTGAAACATAATCTCACTCCCTGTCTCTCCAGCGCTAGTGAAAAAAATGATTCTAGGCTCCCCATCTTCTCTGAGATTTAAGCAAACTGCTGCACATGCTGCGACACATACATTTTGAAAGCCATTCATCTTAATTTTGTACCATTGAGTTTCCTCAATGGTATTTTGTTGTTTTATAAAGTGTATGCATCATTTAGCAATCTGTGCTCTGCAAGGAGAGACCTCCTCAGGCTATTTCTTTTACCGTGGTATCTTTTGACGATGTACTTTTCATTTCTGTTCCAAGCTGACTGGAATATTTTTCTTTATGGTTGTTGAAAAATTGTTCAAATTGTTTTAACTTATCCAGGGCTTGTATTCTCTTTACCTGTAAGAAATTCTAAGTCTTACTTAGAAGGTGGCACAGATCTTGTTGAGCTCCTCCTCACCCCACTTCTTGGACGCTCACCAGGTTGCTGTGAGGGAATCAACCGCTGGATCCCATGTACTTTAAGCCTCTTGAAACTGAACAGAGTCTCCGGTTTCGAGACTCTGCACCCTCTAAAGGTGCAGATCTTTTATCTAGCACCCCATTCTTAACCAACTACCTTAGCCCTAGAGACTAGAGTTGACCCTTCAGACTCTCCCGGTAGCTTAAATACACCCATCCCAGAACTCCAACTGTGAGGGTACTCTGGGGTGACAGATTAATTCTTCAAGGGCACATGATAGGTGTAACGCATAACACACACTTTTCACAGAATTCTAAACCACCATTGCTCTATACTTAGTCACATGAGAAATATGAAGCTCTATGCAAAAATAATGAGCCCTACACACATTTCCCTGCCTCTGTTTTCCTCACCATGCCAGAGCATTCTTTGGGCTAGAGTCAGAGTCCTTAGGGGCCATCCAGTGTCATCCTTCTACAGTGCATTTCTTGTCTTCTCAAACATGGAGCCTCTCTCTGTTTCTCCCCCCAGGTCAATTTGCTTTGACCTTGTTTGGTCCATCATATAAACTGGGCCTCCCCTGCTATGAAAGCATCCCTTCTCTTCTCCTCTCCTGCCCAAGACTTCCTGTATTTCTCTGAGAGGCTTCCCTCTCCCACCCAGACTGTGGGGTTTTTAGCATCAGCAACTTGGATGGCAATCCATTGTTTTTGCAGAAAATGTTGTGGCTTTTTCAATTTTCATTTAAATATTTTGGTCAACATTTGTATGAAAATGACTGAAAACAGTACCAGAGTGATGATCAAAATTTTTCACTTCAACTGGGATGGTAAATGAAAGTTGTCAATAACTATTTAGATAACTTTTTGATAAAAATCTCCCTACCCAAAAAATCCAGTTTTTTTAAAAAATGGTTCTGATTTGAATAATGTGAAATTAAATCAGTTCAAATTTTTGATTTTTTTTGTACAAAAATCCTGGAATGTAACCCTTCAAAGATACTGTATTCAGTTTGCTGTCTGACTGTAAACTAAGAAAACAAATCCAGTTCTGATTTTAGAATGCAACTCCATTAGTTAACTATGGGTTTGTCTACACTACCGTTTAAATCGATGTAACTTACATCGCTCAGGAGTGTGAAAAAAGCCACCCCTCCCCCCCCGAGTGACACAAGTTACATCGACCTAAGTGCTATCCACACCACCCCGAAGTCGGTGGGAGATGCTTTTCCCTCTTGTTGAGATGGAGTAATTATGCCAACTGAAGAGTGCTCTCCCGTCGGCATGGCGTATCTTCACCAGACACACTACAGCAGCGCAGCTGTGCCAATGTAGTGCTGTAGTGTGTAGACTAGCTCTATGGAACTGTTCCTTTCAAACCCTTTTAATATTGAAGGGAAAGCTGAATCCTCAGACACCAAAGATGCACCTTGTTCCTAAGCAGGCACAATTTAAAGAAATTGTCAAAGTCATTCCTTAATTACAGTAATATATTATCCCTTAAAGTCAAGCCACATTCTACAACAGCCAAAGAAAAACTGGAAGAAATGTAAAACTGTGTAACGTTTTTCCTCAGTTTCAGGCAGGTTACACATAACATAACATGAATATATAGAAACTTATTTTCAGTGCAAAAATTAACAATATAATCTACTCTAATAATAAAGTAGAAATGATGATAAAATTGCACTGAATTAAATGACAGCCGAGGAATCTGACTTGTTGAGAGAACCTTCTGGGCTCTGATGCCAAATTGCTATATATAGGAATGAACGGTATCTAGTAGATCGAGAGAAGAGGATCTTTGAGTCGGGACTCCTGGGTTCTATTCCCAGCTCTGCCACTGTCATGCTGTGTGATCTGGAGTAAGTCACTTAAATACTCCATTCCTTGGTTTTCCAACCCTTAAAATAGATTTAATAAACTATCTGCCTCTGTAAATCACTTCCAGCATTGAAGAGGTGGGAAGTTGAGGAGCAGCTGTGAACTGCAAAGGCATTGTGCCTGCGGAGTGCACAGCCCTTCTTTGAGAGATGCAGTAGTCTGTGCTCCATAGCCCTTCCAAACCAGTTTACAGCTGCAGTGTGCGCACTCCCATCGTCACACACCAGCCCTGCCCCAGTGGCCAGTGTGAAAGAAAGGACAAGGTCATGGTTCATTTCTCCCTCTTTGGAGATTCCAGTTCCAAGTCAGCACTAAACTCCCTAGTCCTTGTGTGCCAGAGACCCGTTCCTGAAAGGTCCTGAGCACCCTCAGCTCTCACAGAGTTCAACAAGACTTGGGGGCACGCAGCGCATTGCAGAATCCAGTCCCAGAAGCAACCAATGGTTTGTCCCTGGCCCCTCGACTGAATCACCTTGAACATTTGCTCAGGATGAGGCTCAATCTTGGCCTTTAGTAATGCCATTTGGACAAAAGGGGCTTTAATCACAGAACTGTGTTTACTGAGAAAATATTAAAACAATAACTATATAGTTCTCTACTCAACTTGTATTTAGTGGAAAGGGAACCTGTTAATGGGGAATCTAACTGCTATCGAAGCATGACTTGCTTCATTTTTTCTGTCATGGATGAAGAAAACAGAAGCCAGTCATTTAGCGATTGTAATGAAATCTCTGCTTTCCCTCCCAGATCAATAGGGCCAGAGGCACAGATTAAGGAGCTATCCTTGAGCATATTGACAGCATTTGTAGAGAGGACCCTTGCCCACACACACACACAGAGACCTACCATCTGTTTTACCCATTTCATAATGTGGAACTCTATATACCGTAAACTATAAAGTGCTATGGTGCACAAAAGGTTACTCAGTAATTGATACCTTTCTTTCAGCCTTATGTTTTCTCCAAAAGATAAAACACAGTGATATCATGCTGAGGCAAATTTTACTTTCCAAAAATTAAAAACTATGTTTGGCATTGGAACATTTTGTACTGATGAAGCACACATTCAAAGAAAATGGACAAATACTCTTACTACATTTGAAACCAAGCTATAGATTCAAACATTTTTAACATCTCCCAGGCAGTATTGTCTATGTGCTATGTCACCCCAGAGCTATGAGCGCTTGACAAAAAACAACAAACAATAATTTAAAAAGAACTGATCAACACTCTAAGGATGTGCACAACATTTCTGAAAAGTAAATAAACCACAAAGTATTAACAAAACTGCTCCGTAATAACAAAGGACTCCCTCAGCAATGCCTCCAGAATCCCACTCTAAACCAACTCCTTGTCCCAAAAAAGCTTGGAACAACACATGGACCTTGTAATACATGTAGAAACTAGCATTGGTTGAAAACCAGAATGATATTTTTTTTAAAAAATCAAAATTTGAAACTTTGACAAAATATATAATTGAAATTTGAAATATTGAAATTTTTGACCAGCTCTGCATAGAGCTCTTCATACCAGGTCTCTGCCAGAGCAAAGAGAGGGTACTGCATGCTCAAAACATCCTCTTTGCACAGCCCTACAATTTAAACCTGGGAGCTACTAAATTAAGCGCACCCATCAATTGCAACCACTGTGAAATCACTGGAAGCAATAGGCAGGCAGGGGGCCTAACCATCTTCTAGAACTTTAAATTTCGGGGGGGTTTTGTACGTTAAAATAATCAGTCAATAAATATATACAATATATAACAGGCCAAATTCTGCCTTGACTTACATTCCCTTGTTAACTACAGGGCAGCAGTGGGAGTTAAGTCCAGGCAGAAATGTTTTAGTCAATTTAGTAGTGGTTTAGGGTGCCAAAATTACAGCTGTGAAGCCCTCTGCTTGGGCCTGATCCAATCCCCATTGAAATTAATGGAAATTTCCCCACTGATTGGATTGGTTTATGCACAGAATATGTACTTTAAGTGTCTGGGTACCATCAATCTCTCCTGAGACTGGAACTCTGATATTAAACAGGAAAAGATTTCCATAATGTCCTATCCATGCTTGCTCCTTGGCTTGATAATGCCCAAAGCAGTATCTGTTGCTTTAATGGATTTACAGACGTATCCATTTATTTTTGGTTGTTTATTAGAGCGTTATCTTTGAAAGATTTCAGTGTTCCTTTGCCCTCCTCATTATGCAGCACTGAGTCATCAGCTTTACTCATGCTTATCTCTCGATCCCTGGGATGACATCAGCAGCCTGAGAGTTGGACAGTTCCATGCACTTCAAAGACCTGTTTTGCTGCCTACTCCTCCCATGTTCAAATATAGATTAGTCAGAGCTGCTGATAACCTGACAGCATTGCATTGTATTCAGTTTCCCCAGCCTGTAAAGCACAGATGAGATCTCTGCAGCGATGCATCATCTCCATTTCAGACATCAGCCACAATCAGCTCACACATGGGACTAGCTGCCGAGATTTAAGCAGACAGTCAATATCTGACTGTAATTCATTTAATGAAAACACACTTTGCTGCTTATTCTAGATATTCTTCTCTCTTATTTGTGCCCTTTAAAAGGGCATGGATTCTGTAGCCATACCAGAAAATATTTGAAAATAAAATGTACATGGGCATTCTGTACCTAAGTGAGGTTTTCATCTGATGTGAAGAAACCAGATAACAGTCAGAAACTGGGAAGGATTCCTTCCAGAGTATTACTTTTATTGTAACTTGTAACAGAACAGTAAGTGAGAGATAAAGTCTAAACTTGGAAATTATTTGGTATGCTGTGATAAAATAGAAATGAAAGGCTGTAATGTGCATATATATTGGTGCATTGAAAGATGAATGCACTAATTTTCTATCTTTATATTAATCTTTGTATATAAAAATAACACTCTGTTATGAATTGTTAACAGCATGAAATGAAGTGAGTCCAATATTAGTTTCAAGGAATGCTGTGTATAGCTCAGCTTGCTACCTTTTTCCATAGAGCAAACACACACCTGCAATCAGAAGCATCTTTTATTTTACATTAAAAGAACAAGGCAGAAGAAAAGCAGAGTCTTTGAGAGAGCATAGTGTGTGTGTGTTTCCTTTGATGGTCTGCCATGAACTGAGAACAAAATGGCTGCTGAAAGCTGAACACAGTGAGAATACTTTGAAATTTAAAGTTACAGCACACAGAAAGAAAAAGGCCCATTTGTTCCATAGTTGCATACATAATACAGTGCATTTTTACAGAACGATTCTGCTAGATGCTACTTTCAAGCATGTGTATGAAACTGGTGTGGTGTAGGATCCCTTCTTAGAAATAGGTTGTTCCAAATTCCCATTACCTGCTTTGGCATCGAAAATACATGTATAACTTCAGTACTGCTAACACAAAGCATTCAAAATAATTAGTCAGGACCCTAGAATCGGGATATTTAAGAAAAATACATTTGGGTTGGGGTTTTCTGTTTTTGTGTGTGGTTTTTTTGCCTTCTAGTTTTCAACTTCAAGGTGTACAGGTGTCATTATTTCAATTTTTTCCTCTACAACCATTTTATTGTAAATGAAAGTTGGAGTTCTCATTTATTCACATGACTCCAGGATCTGGGGCTTTAAGAAAACAACCAAATATTGTTAAACTCATGATAAATTGAGAGTTGGCAGCACAGCAACTTTTTGGGAGCCAGGAAGTCAGTCAAGCATCCGTGCAACACCTTTAACAGAATGAACAAAAGAACTACATTGACATTAAATGGAAGGGTTACTTGGAGTATAATCAAACAAATTCAAGATGTCTAACAAAGGAGCTCCCACTCCACCAATAATAACTATTCACAACAGCCCCTCCAACCTTGGCCCTTCACCTCAGATTTAGGCATCTCCTTATCTTTGGACAGCGACCAGTTCTTGCATGCAATGCAGTCCAAGCCCCAAGTACACATACTGCATACACATACTGTTCCCTGGCCCTGTCTCCCAGCCCAAGAATTCAGACTCTGGGCTGTCCATATCCCTGCATCCGCAGCACGTGTCTCCACCATACTGTCTCTTCTAGAGCAGCATTCCCATCTTCCAATAGAAGGAAAGCTGGAAGTAGGAATGGGATTTCCTGCCTGCTTTCTAGCTGACAAGGGCTCTGGTGAGATGGAGAAGCTAGCTCCTCCTCTTACTCAGCCCTTAATCCTCAGTACTCCAGGACTGGGACTGACTTTCACAGTGTTGCTAATGCCATGTGGAAAACTACCCTGGCTTCAGTTGTATGCAACACTTTGCATCTCTCAGATAAACCCAAACAGAAAGATTTTCAGTGCTCACTACTGGCAAACTTAGATTTATGGAGTACCTTCTGTGATGATTTGGGGAATATGTACAATTTATGAATCCCGGTTAACGTTATAAAATTGTTCTTATGAAACGGCTGTATTTTATTACCTCTGCCTGTATGTCAGTTGCACCCTTCCTGTGTCATCTCCCTTCCAGACCAGCGACAATGTGTGTGTGTGGGGGAGGTTGTTAGAACTCAGCTACCAACTATTAAGGTGGAAGCACCTTGAGACAATGAGTTAACTGAAGCCTAGAAGAATTAGTTTTGTCTGACCTCTCTACGTTGGGTTGACGAAAGAGAGAGAATGGAAAATTCCCAAATATAGAACAAAGACTCCAAGTTGTTGATGCTAAAAAAACAATGGATTTTTTTGATAATGTTGACAATATTTTGCCCCCTCCTCCCCAGTTCCCCTCTCAATTTAGAAAAAAATAGTTTTTGGACAATTAAATATTTAATTAAAAAAAATATTGACCAGCTCTAAAATTTACATAAAGGATAGCAACAAAGAGCAGTAACTAAATGTTCTCTTTGTCAAGCAGTAATCATAAATGAGATAGTGATATGTGATAAAAAGCAAAAGTAATTATGACACATTCAGTACTGGAGAATTATATGCAGTGGTCAAAGAACAAGCAGTTATCATACATATTTTTCCTTAGCCAAACAATGGATTATTAGTTAACGGATTTCCCTGAGCTTTCCTTGTAGTAACTGCTGTACTGGCAATGATTGTATGCGCTGAATTCATTCATAATGTTTCCAACATCTGTTTCCTCCTGTTTTCCCTACAATTTTATTCAAAGAGCAATGGAAGCTAGAATTATATCTCATTAGGGTGCTTTGTATGCTGGAATCGTACATACTTCATGTCACTGAAGACCCACAAGCGAATAACAACAGTATTGTTTAGCACATTAATAAGGATATTTAGATGCCCATTAGTGTAAACAATGTCCTTGTGGGAAGATTGCATTGTGGGGAGTGGAAGGATCTAATATTTTGCTGCGTCATCATTTGCAAACAGTCAAAGTTCATAATAAAGCTTTTGGGAACCCTCTTGTGCATTATTTTTAGAGAAATCAGATGCAAGTATGTATCCTGCCTTCTTTCCCTTTTAAATTGTGAGCTGTATGTAAAAGACCCGTTTGAGGTCAGTGATCCAGGGATTTTACCAACTTCAGCTCAAATTGAATCTCTTTCACTTTGTCAGGAGAACCTGATGGAGAGGCGGGAGGATGAAAGGTAGCTCCCAAGTCATATTTTTTGATAGAACAAATAAATACCGGTTACAGCTGGCAACCCTATCAGGATCCAGTGGGTAAGAACTCTTCAGCCCAAATCATGGCTTGAGTTCACACCAGATTGTTAAATAAATGTCTAGCAGCGAAATGCATTTGTATGCAGGATATTAGATTCATTTGTTGGTTATTAAAAGGGAATGGTATGGATAGAATTTGCACTCCAACCGTGGGAGCGTCACACCATCTGAATTACATTTCAGACAGACAAACTGAGAACTTCCCCAGCCCTCATTCAGCATAGCTGACTATGTTACATACATCTTTTAGTTACACACATCATCGTGCTGAAAGTCTGCCACTTAAATCCCGATCCATCCATCTTCCGAACATAGGACAGATTCTGGCCCCTATTCACTGCTGCAGCATATATATGGGGCTACAACTGTGCTGTCAGGGGCTGAGGGAAAAATTCTCCAGTGCTGGCCCAGTGTAGAGCCTCTTATTAAGGTCTGCATTGCGCCCCACCCCCCCACTCCCCAATCTCCGGCACAGGGGGCAAGTTGGGAGTGGGAGGAGAGATTCTGAGCTGCTCCAAATGCAGAGTAGCTCTTGGGAGGATGCTCTGAATGAGAGCATCTCTGGGCAGCTCTACTAATTTACGCTGTGGGTTGATTTGGCCCTCAGAATAGCACAGAATCCTGAGGGCACAAAGGTGTCTTAAAGTCGCTTTTTTGCCTCCTCACTTTTCCCGTGCTGAGCCTTTTGTGCTTCCTGGAAGCACAATATGGAATCTCCAGCCATGAGATCTAGCCAGCAGCTAGTATACTGACAGGAAGGCCTTTTGGTGTTTTCCTTGTGTCATGGAAAGCAGCATGGAAGGGACAAATTAAACTCTGTTAAGGGAATGAACGAAAGGCACTGGCTGTTCATGTGGGAACTGTTGAGATGCTCTTACATAATTCTTTTATAAGTCCCTTTGGCTTCACATCCAAGCTTCTTTCTAGGAGTGTATTCATTCATTCATGGGCTTGTCAGCAGGTTATTGTATCTGCCCTTGACCCTCCTTAAAACCATACATCTTATTTTCAAACCCTCCAATAGGCTGTGACCCCCCTCTGATTTTGACTGTTGTATGAGTGACCTTTCAGCAGTGTACTCACTTATGTAGAAGGCTGACTAGGAAGATTTGCCTGTGCTGCAAGTGCTTTGGTCCATGTTGTCACAAAGCTAAGGAAAAAGAGGCCTTTATTCTCAAGAAAGGACTACAATTTTACTTCTAATGTTCAAATATAACTTACTCAAAGAATTTAAAGCTCTGTACATCTGTGCATCTCTTTCTCTATGTGTAGCTATTAAGTATAGGTAAACTTTTTTTGTTTAAGGGATGAGATGATTGGGCCCTTTTTTTGCACAGTTTTTCATACACAGGCAATCAAAAATGTTTTTTCAGAGTAATATAATACAATACAGAGTTAAAGAATTAAGATAAAGGCAGAGAAACATGGGAGGCGTAGTCACTGGAGAGAAGATTTGGTCAGGTGAGAAATGATTCTTTTCCTATCAAAAATTTAGGTGCACATACAAAATTATATTGTAAATGTTCCTTTATTGATTTTGAAAATATTTTAGCAGCAGCATCAGCATCCTGTTGATGGTTGCATGCAAAATTTGGGGAAAGCAGTAAAGTCACAAGATGGTTTTCAACTAAGCAGCCTCACTTAGTTGCCCCATTTGTATATCTGCAATTGAATAGAGGGCACAGATTGGAGCATGTACTCCTTTGGCCACCTGGAGTAAGCACCAGGTTTGGCTGATAGAGGCACAAGTAGTCCAATTTGTGCCTGCAGTTGAGTTTTTCAGGTGCAAACAGAGAGACTTAAGTTTTGTGGGTGTAAATTGTGTTCTGAGAAAGAGGCAGACTTCCTCTTGTTAAAGTGATACCCCACTCTGTTTAATGCTAAAGTGGACAGTTCTTGAGCTCTAGAAAGCATACTTTCTATCTAAAGATTATACCTTTTTCCTGGGAAGTTCCTTATAGGAGCTCAGATTATGTTCAGAGTGAGTAACTCTTATAATGCTAAGGAAGGTTCATGGTCCAAGGTGTACAATAGGACATGGGAGACATGGACCTGTTTGTACTCCCCTTAAGCTGTCCTTGTAATACTGTTTCTTCCACCCTGACCCTGCAGAATCCCTATTACATGAGCAAGGCCTGTATTGAGAGAGAGGGAGGGATTTGGGTGGCCCAGGGGCAGGGCCTAGGTCAAAGGTATCTATTGTTCACCCTCCAGTTTCATGTACAGGGAAGGCATTTCCATGCTGTTACCTTTTCTTAGTGCTCCTGGGGGCTGCTGAGAGCAAAAGAGCCATGATGCCTAGGAGGCAGGTGAGGATGCACCTGAGGTTACAGTTGGTGCAGGGGTGTAGGGTCTTTGCTTGAGTTGCCCTCATCTTCTATAGATCCATTGGGATCCTCCATATTTGGGTGCAAGTAACACACTCTTCCATTTAGGGGGTAAAGTCAGCTGCCTGGTCGAGATGGTAGCCGGGGGTGGGGAGGGGGGCGAGGAAGGGAGAGGGAAATCCTTGAGATTTCACAGGAATTGCCATATTGGATCAGACTCAAGGTCCATCTAGTCTAATATCCTGTCTCTGACACTGGCTCATAGAGATGGTTCAGAGAAGGGTGTAAAAACCTCTCAGTAGCCAGATGGGATCATCTATCTTCCACATAGGTTTCTCCTGATATCTAATAGAGATTGATTTATGGACCTGAGCCTGGGGTTTAATTTTGCTTCCAAAATTATTATTGTTGATTATAACAACTCTGGATAGTCTTAATATTCGTATGAATACCAGGTTCTTAGCCTCAATGACTCCTGGGTCAGTGAGTTCCACAGTTTAATCACACGTTTAAAAAAAACCCCTATTTTCTTTGGCTTTTATTGAGGGAGGGGACAATCTGGCCCCATGTAATCTAGCAGACTGGGAAAAAAGAAAATCCAAGTAGAAGCTGTATAAGGTTCTCTAGTTGCACTAACTAGAAATAAAATGAACCAGCTTCAGGAATCAGCCTCTTCATCAGGCCGGGTAAATGGAGAAGCGCTCAGTTCCTCAGGACCTAATGAAGAGAGTGGGTTTCTCCATAGATTGCGCCATTCCTTTTTATGTTTTCTAATGCATATCACCTGGAACTGCTTTTGTTCCAAAAATGTTTCTTTAAGGAGTTATTAAAGTTAATCAAAAGGCAAAGAAATGGTCCATATTTATCTCCCTGCCCCTCTTTTTTAAAATAATCTAATTTGAATGCCTCATCCAGTTTGCAGGGCCAATACAAACCCCATCCCTGAAGGGGTTAAATGCAATTCTTTTCTGAAATGATGAACGGCCCATTGAACCAGGAATGCCCAATCTGTGAAGTGCTTGTGGTTGCCGGGGGAGGGGAGACTTCCTTGTCCTGCTTTCACTCCTGCAGCTCCAGCTGCCTTCTCAGAGCTCCTTTCAGGAGTTGTTTGATTTGGCTGAGAGGGGGGTGGGGGGAAAAGCAGAGAGAGTAGCCTGTGCATAATGTTTCTGGTTTTCCTCTATCCACAAGAAATCTAACTCTCCAGAACAACAACATGAAAATGACTTGCCTTAAGCAAGAGGGGAGAAAAGCTTACTGTAACACCTGGATTATAAGGAAGTGGAGACACGCATGAGATGGATTTGTAGCATTCCCTGGTCGAAGCTCCTCTGGCAGGTGCTTGGTTGGTGCTCTGTAGGGAAAATGAGTGTGATACTGTGGCGCTGGGAACAGAATAACATGACCATGAAGCTGGTAAGAATTTCACGTGCAAGAATTTCAGAGTGCTCACACATGGATTGATTAAGAAGTAAAATTTCAGTTTATGTGGAGAGTTGTTCTGTAACGTATTTGGATGGTATTATTTCCTGTGTGTTGATCACTGAACAGGAGTTTTGGTTCAAGTGGCATAGCAATCTTAGTAAGGTGAAATAGATTGTTTTACAACAGCTGATGCTGAAGTGAGGCTTCTTCCACATGGTCTGGTGTATTGCAGGAGGGACCAGTTCCGGATGGATCTGTTAGTTATTAGTTCATCTTTTTGTACTGCTGTAGATTGCTGTGTATGTTTGATCTCTGTGGTAATTAAGTTTATTTAAAAGTAAAAATAGAAATGTACACTGAGTATATGGTCCTTTTCTCTTCTTTGGGGGTGGGGGAAAGGGGTGGGTGGAAGTTTCCTTTCTCTTTCAGTCTTTAGGGAGTAATTATCCAGAGAGGAGCAATTTTGGGTTCTGGGTTTGTTGATCAGTTTGTTTTTATCTCCCCATTATTCTTCCCAGAACAGTAAAATAAACCACAGTTGCTTGCAACCAGAAAGTGTGTGGATTCATCCTTCCTGCAGCATAAATAAGATTAGGAAACCCACGCATCTGCCTGTCTTTTCAAATTACTGTCCATACCAAGACTTAAACTGTGGTCAAAACAGTTAGTGCAAAACTTAGTGCAATTGCACATTAGCACGTTTTTTAAAGCTATTTGTTGAATAGAATATTGAGGCAGTGACACTGCGAGATAGGTTAAAATGCTGTTCTCTGATGTACTGGCCTATTACTTTAAGCAACAAAAATTACAGTTCTATGCAGATTTTATTTTAAAGATTTTTCCTTAGAAGTTTATAATCGGTATCAAGGATTTGCGATGGGCCTAATCCTTTAGTCTTTATACATGGAAAATGTTTGCTGAACTCAGTGGGATCGAGGGTGCTCAGCACCTTACAGCATCTGGCCTTGTGTTGACAGAAATATATAATGTATCTAGCTGTAGTTTAAAACTCTCTGGTCTAAAATGTTTTGCTGTTTGATGAAGAGATGTCACCTAAGGAAGATTGTTCTTGATAGAGAAGCGGCTGTGTGCACGGGATCAGATAGTGTCAGATCCTGCATGCATGAGTACCTCCTAGAATATTGAATTTTTGAGCTGGTAAGGAAAATGTGCAGCTTGAACGTGGGGGTTGCCCAAGCCTGGTTCAAACTGCTGCCAGGTATGGTCAGAAGAAAGGCTAGTGCGAGCCCAATCTACTAGTTTATTACTTTAAACATTGAAAATTACAGTTCTATGCAGATTTTATTTTAAAGATTTTTCCTTAGAAGTTTTTAATCAGTACCAAGGATTTGTGATGGGCCTGATCCTTTAGTCTTTATACATGGAAAACATTTGCTGAACTCTGTGGGACAGAAAAAGCTGTCTTCAGAAGGAAGTAGAGAGAATTAGATACACAGGTATATAAAAGGCCATTCTTTGCATACACAGACTTCTAAGCCACTTTTTGAATGGGCTTGACAAATAGAATGAGTTTTGGTCAGCACCCACATATCTCAGCCTCGGGAGAATGGAGCAGTTTAAATCAACTAGGGAAAATCTGACTTAAACTGAGAAGGGAAAATAGGAATATGTTAACTGGAGAAATGTTATGAAAGCAAGCTCTCCGCTTTCATGACAAACCATCTCAAACAGATCATGAAAAATAGGGTAAGGTTGAACAACAGTTTGAAAAAATATTGATTTGACCTTATGTGCTACTTTAGATGGTGTTATAATGTTTCTCCTCCCTCACACATACACCAGACACAGTTGCACCACTGTGCTCAGGGGAATGCAGGGATTGTTCCTTGCTAGTGTGGTGGGGAGGGGAAGGTGAGTGGGTGGGTGATGCAAACCTGGGAGAGGGTTGGAAGGAGGCAGGGTCAGATAGTGCAGTATTCACGTTTTTCCCCCAATTGCCAGGGAATTCTGGGAGGGATTGTGCCCTAGGGTCTGGAAGAGGTTCCTGAGCAACCTTTGGGCTCCACTGAGCCTAATAGACCCAGTCTGGTCTTTAGTGATAAACTGGATCAAAAGACGTATTTGTAAACAAAAACCAAACCCAAACAAATACACATGTAGAGTGTCAAAAGAACACCCAATTCAAACAGAACAATAAACTTAAAATACAAAGAGGAATTGCTTTCATAGGTAAGAATGTTAAAATATAAAGTCATGGAACAGAATGAAAACTTACAACCATACGAAATAGGAAATAATATTGTAATGAGTGTGCATATGTAACGTGCCTGCTACTGGACTCAGAAATGAGAATTTAGAATGGCTCAGGGGCATGCCATAGGCCCTATAGTGCTATCCACTAATGGAGATTCTCCTTTTGCTCAATTGGTAGGGGACTGTGCTTTTTCTGTTCATTCTATGGCTATGAAGAGTAGCACAGTGACATCTATAACATTCATAGTTTTTGATACAGATTTGTTGCCATACTCTGTGATTCTTGAGCATCTTTCATCCAAAGATCTCAGAGCACTTTACAAGCATTAATTAAGCCTTGCAACATCCTTACTACTTCTTTGTAGATGAAAAAGACATAGAGATTCCTTAATCTGCTACTGGAATGCAGGCAGTGCTGGGGTAGACTGTAGAAATATCTGACAGCCCACAGCAATATAACTAGTTGAAACCATAGACAGAATATTTTAAAATCTTTATTGTCATTATCAGTGGCAGAGGGTGCACCTAGGGAAACCCTGTAGAATATGACTCTCACTATTTCCTTTTTCCTTTTCCCCATCACTTTGCTTTTTGTTTCTCTCAGTGAGGATTGTGTAAAAAGAGGATGAGCACTGTTCAGGATGAGCTAATTCTGGCTATCCTATTGAAAATAAGCAAATATGTAGTCAGTAATGGGACTTCAATAATAAAGTTCGTTTTTTATACAGCCTACTTAATATTAATTACATTTTAATATATCTTTAAAACTGATAGCACTCAAGGCTGATTGTTCATTGTTTATTATTTGTTTTACAGTAGTGGCTAGAGGCCTTGACTGACATCAGAGTCCTGTTGAGCTAGGTGCTGTACATACACCTGGTGAGAGCTTGCAAATGAAGGGCCTGCCCACACTGAAGCCAATGGCAAAGGTCCCCCTGATTTCAGTGATGCCAGATGAAGTCCCAAATGGATCTGTCTGACAAAGCGGGAAACAGAGGCGAAGTGACTTGCCTAAGGCTGTACAGCTGATAAGTGGCAGAGCCAGAAATAGACCATCAGGTACAGGAAAGAAATAATGCTGAAAACAAACCAATAGCGTGGCCCAGGCCTGCACAACATGTGGCCCAGGGGCCGCATGCGGCCCGCGTGGGCTCACTGTGTGGCCCGCGTGGGGGAGTGAGTAGGCAAGCGGCGGGGTAGGGCAAGCCAAAGGAAGGTGCTTGCTTCTAACCCCCAAGGCAGTCAGAATGTCTGCTCTTCTCTAGTCAGCCCACTTGACAAGTTTGATTGTTATTGGCCTGGTTCCCATCCCCTCTCCAAGGGTTACAGCTGTCTGGAGGTGCCTGCCTTCCAGCCTTCCTCATTCACACCTCATTCATTCAACAGGGCAATTGAATACAAAGTGAGGGAAAGATCTTATTCTACTTCTAGCAAAAAGACATTTTTCTTTTACCTTAATTATACTACCTTAGGGGCCCGCTATAACATGTTACCAAGGTTCAATACAAACCGTATGCGCGCTGTTTCTTTCCCCCTCTACCGGCTTCCACACCCCAGCGCTGGGGAAGGAGGGGTTGTTTCTGCGGTGCGGGCGGTGCTGGGGGGGGGTGTTTCCGTGGGGCCGGAGGGTTTCGGCCCTCAGCTGTTTTCTTTGGAGTAATATGGCCCTCGCCGCTTTACGAGATGTGCAGGTCTAGCACTTTCTCAAATGAATAGTAGCTTAACTACTATGTTATATCAAAAATTGGTTCATTTTACTCAAATCTTTTCAAAGGCTAATTACAGTGAGAGTGCCACACAGCAGAGAGAGCTTGTTCTTTCCTCAGTCACACTGAGTGGCATATACATTTCAGCTGTTCACCAATCCACCCATCCTCCTTGACTTCGCTGAGAGCTGATGGTGTTTAGCACCTCACAGAACTGAGCCCCAGGATTGGCTCCCTCCAGCTGAAGCATGTGTGGAGGAGGCAAATAGTCCCACTTTCTAACTATCAATTATCTGGCTGCCAGCAGCATCACCCTGGCAAGGTTAGTCCTCCCATTTTTATGAATTGGCTCATGGATCTTGTTTTGTTCACGTGTTGCTGAGTGGGTTTAAAATTTCCATGTAAAACTGCAGCTTTTATGACCGCTGTTCCTAACTGCTTGTGTTTATCATGTGTTTTTATTGGGACTGTGAGGATTCTTTTTTGTTTCCTACCCCTCTCCCCGGGTTCCATATGCTGTTACCACCTTTCTTACAACGTATTAGGCAGAGCACAGAACTGTAAGTGTATGGAAATGGATCCTCCATTGTGTTGTACCTGGTGTATATGCAGGTTTTGCAGTTGGATGATTTACTGCATGGCTTAGTATTTTAGAATTTATTTGTCCTTGGCAGGAATCCTCAGAGAGTTTACTCAGTACTGATTTTGTTGTAGCTTTATTGGCTAGTGAAATGGTAGTGATGGGGACATGGGGAAAAAACTCATTGTTCTTGTAATAGTGTACCACCATTCTCTAGTTATTTTAGGTAGTTTAAGTGTAGGTGTTTGTACAGCATGTAATTTTTGCATTCCACATTTTTGATGTAATTCATCTCCATGTCTCTCAAGTTGAAGGTGGCCTGCAAAGAAAAGAATGGCTTTATGTCCTTTAAAAAACATATTTGTGATGTATAAAGAAGGCCTGAAGGTGCTTTGTTTTGTGTTGTTCCTTAAGTGAGGAGGGGATGGTTCTTTCTTTTTTTCCTTCCAACTTTAGAAATATAAGGAATATCAGGATTCATTCTCCATGCTTTGCAGCCTGTAAAGTCATTTCAATGAGTACATAGTGTGTATAAAGTGTTATCATAACAGTATTCTACACTGCCACCTTGAACTCATAACTATGGGAGAGGGACCAAAACATTGCCTTTGTGTCAGCTTGATTTGGGGCCTAAATGTGGGGCCTCCTTCAGCACCTAGCATAAATGAGAGCAGTTTGGGGGCTGCTTGTACACCCATCTATCTACAGCTCCAGGAGGGAGCTAGGAACAGCTGGAGCACAGTGGCATTACAATTTCCTCTGGTTTCCCTGATCATTGTTTTACCCCGAGGACTGCAAGGGGTGATGCAGGAGCCATTACAACAGTTCTTTGTCACCCACGGATTCTGTCTTTGCAGAAGCTGCTTCCAGATGGCTAGATTCATTAGCTTTCTGACCCCTTTGTGCCATTGAGTGGTGCAGAGAAGTTGTATCATAACTGAGAAGTGGTCCTGTGATGCACAAGGAGAGATGACTACTTCACAAGGTGCAAGGTAGTGAAGAATAGGCCCAATGAGTTTTAAACAGTGTGAATAACAATCACTTTCTCTAGCGTGTTTCACTTCCTTGCCTTGTGTGATGTCATAATCGTACTAGTTTTCCAGTTGTCCATGTAGTCTTCCAGGAAAAACAGGATAGATAAGACCTGAATTTCTCATATAAAAATAACCAGGACTAATATTGCCAACTTTCTAATTGCACAAAACCGAACACCCTTGCCCTGCACCCTTCCCCGAGACCCTGTCCCTTCTCTGAGACCCCACCCCCCCCACACACACTCCAGCACCCTTCCTCCGTTGCTCGCTCTCCCACACCCTTTCACTGGGCTGGGGCAGGGGGTTGGGATGCGGGAGGGGGTGAGGGCTCCAGTTGGGTGTGTGGACTCTGGGGTGGGGCCAGAAATGAGGGGTTCAGGGTGCAGAAAGGGGCTCCGGGCTGGGGTAGGGGGTTGGGGTGCAGGGTGTGGGCTCCAGGAGGGAGCTCAGGGCTGGGGCAGGGGGGTTGGGGTGCAGGAGCAGGTGCAGGGTGCATGCTCTGGGAGGGTGTTTGGGTGCAGGAGGGGGTTCTGACCTGGGGCAGGGGGTTTGGAGTGTGGGACGGGGTGCAGGCTGTGGGAGGGTGTTTGGGTGTAGGAGCGGATTCTGACCTGGGGAAAGGGGTTGAGGTGCAGGCTCTGGCCAGGCGGCACTCACTGCAGGCAGCTCAGTGGGGCTTAGACAGGCTCCCTGCCTGCTCTGGCTCCACACTGCTCCCAGAAGTGGGCGTCATATCCGGCCCCTAGGTGGAGGTGCAGCCAGGCGGCTCTGTGTGGTGTGCACTGCCTGTGCCCGCAGGCGCTGCCCCAACAGCTCCCTTTGACCGCGGTTCCCAGCCAAAGGGAGCTGCAGAGGCGGCGCTCAGGTCGGGGGCAGCGCGCGTAGCTTCCCTGATAGTACCTATGCCTAGGGGCTGCAAGGATATGCCAGTCACTTTCGGGAGCTGCGCGGAGCCAGGGCAGGCAGGGAGCCTGCCTTAGCTTCGCTGCACCGCCAACGGACTTTTAATGGCCCGGTCAATGGTGCTGACCGGAGCCACCAGGGTCCCTTTTCGACCGGGTGTTCCGGTGAAAAACCAGATGCCTGGCAACCCTAACTGAGACATAAATATTTGTAGAAAGGAACAAACTTCTTTATACATCATAAAAAAATGAAAAGGACACAATTGAGGTGGATAAAAATCAATCATTAAAAGCAATGGATTTAAAAAATTTAAATCTTTTTTTATTTAAATATGTTTTTCATTTAAATTAACTACTGGTTTATTTTTAAAAAAGAAACCAGTTTAAAATTAAATTTGAAATTACGACAATCTATGTTAAGGCCTAAACTTACTATAATCCATTAAAATCATATAAATTAATTTAAAAAATATTAAGCAGCAAATGTTTGTTGCTAAGTTTTAAAGAAACTCAAACCACTGAACTGTGGAAGTCAATGGCTAAGCATCTGGAACCAGTTTGTTGAAGTGCTAAACCAGGTTTTGACTGCAGTAGGCTCTTCTGCAGTTGCATAGAGAATATTTTCTTCTATTCAGTTTATTCAGCTAGTTCAGTTTAATAACTAGTTCATTCATAGTTAAGAAACCAAATGGGAGTTGAAGAAAAAAAAAAGCAGGAAAGTGGGTTTTCCTCTTCCAGTCTATGAATAAAAACTAGATGTAAGTGGATCAGATCTACTAATTCTAAAACCTTGAAGGACTTCGTGACCAGAAACTGAATTAGCTAATTACAGATAATACTTCCTTCGTTTAATAAATCAGTTTTAAAAGCAAAACATTTTTTGATACATTTTTTCTTATATATCCAGCAAATTTAAGGTAGCTTTATTTAATTAATAATAATTAATGAATAAAATGCTCTTTTATGCAGTAATTCAATTTTAGTTTCCATCCAAGCAGAGCTTGACACAAATCACAAGTAAAAAATAATGTCATAAATAAAAAATGGATCATAAATAAAATGTGAAAATTAAGAATCTGAATAAATATAAATTAGCTATGTGATGACTTACACTGTATTCTATACACATTTATTTATATCTAGTTAGCAAAAAAAGTGCCAAATTTAGTGTAATAATTAAATTTAGTTGGAAATCAACATTATTTTATTGGTTACCAACCAATGAGAATCAACTTTTCTTTAAGAAAATAACTAAAAAGTGTAAAAGCAAAATATTTAAATTGATTAAATCAAGGTTTTCTGCTTGCTGTTTTAAATCGTTATTAAAATTTGTGATTTCAATAGCTGTGTATTAAATCAGCCCACCCATAATTTCTCTTTGCTGAATTTATTTTCTTTCTGTTGGAGAAAGTGTTCAGGGGTGTGGTTCTTTTTCCCCTTTTCCTCTTGGTTGGAGCCCATACTTCATTATCCGAAGCCTGCTTAGTGTATGAGGAATGATTGGGTTGTGCTGCGTGGTACTGTCATCAGCAGTGTCTTTCCAAGGTTTACTTGCATATGAATAATTAACTGTAATTTGTAATTCAAATAAACTATATTATTTCAAGAAGAAAATACTGAAAGTAAATGTCTGAAGCAGTAACTAGTATTAATTTGATGCCTGCCTAGAAAAGCCGTGTTTCTTTGGAAATGCCGTAAGAACATGTAATCATCAGCTATCAGCTTACATACATGCAGATAAACCTTTCAGGAAAAAATGTTTAGGTGAAATTCTAGACTTAAAAAGGCACAAAGACTAAATTTCTTTCTATGCCTTGTAAAAAAGGTCTAGCCTTTTTTTACCAATGATAACCAGCAATGAGTGCCTATGTTTTCATATGAAATGGAATTACTGCTTCAATTGATCATGAATATGCGTGGAGGGAGTATTAGTAGTGTGTCATATAGATAAAGGTATTGTAGAAGTAAGGAAGTCCAGACACCATTTTCCCATGCAAACTGCACTTCTAGTGTAGAACTCAGTGCCCACACAAGCATGACCAAACCTTTCTGTTTGTTCCCAGGACTCTCAGCTAGCTGTGAACTGGAAATGCGCTCTTGGTATTGACATGCAAATGAACATACCAAGCTTCCCACTTCATGTCTAGAATCCCCTTATCCAACACTGCCACGAAACATAGACTTCTATAGGTCTGCTGTTTGGGGGTTGGGAGACAAGACCAAAAGGATTGGACAGGTGGCTTCCCTTAAGCTGCTGCTACTGCAAAAATATTGTTTCAAATCTCTTTCTTTTCAGCTGTTAGATATTCACTGCTGATCATTGTCCTTCTGGCAGATTTCCTTACATTTTGTTTTGTTGCACTTCAGTATTGGTATAGTGAATAAATAATTATCAAAATGTGTTTGGGAAATAATGTGTTGTCTTTCCAGTATTCAGAATAAGTGGCACAGGATTACAGTGGTAATTCAGATGTGATACTAAGGTCCAGTGTAAAATAGCCAAAGCATCTGTAAGCACGAGAAGAAGGATCATCTTGAAGCTGAAAGCAAAGCTTTGAGAATCAGGAGGTCTGGATTCTATTCCCAGTTCTGCCACAGACATCCTGTGTGACATTGGGCAAAACCACTTGAGGTGTCTATTAGTGTCCCCACACATAAAAGGGCAATAATAATAGAAAATGTTGTGAGGCTCATTCAATTATTGTTTGTAAAGATCATTGGATGGAAATTGCTGTAGAAGCTCAAAGGGCAATTAAGCACCTAACTCCTATTGGAAGTCTGTGGTAATTGAATTCCTGACTTCTCCCTGTGCTTTTGAAAATCTCCCCTGAAACATTTTTATTAGTAGTAGTTTAGGACCTGTTATATACAGCTATAGAATACATAAGTGACCTGCTTATGGTTACTTTATGTGAGTATCCCTTACTATTTTTGTCAAAAGACAAAAGAAAATATGTCACTAAGAGTGCATGTCAGTTACTTATTCAGGTAGAGATAACTTGGTTTAAAGAGAATTTTGTGGTGTTTTAAGGGGGCTGGCAGGGCTTATGAAGGTGCATCTCTGATTAGCTTATTTAAATATTTGTCTTGCTATTGCTTGGGAGTAGAAAAGGATTCTTAAAGTTTTAATTAGTAACAGAAAAACAAATAGAGACAGAGGAGAGTATACACAAGTTCTGCAAAATACGGGATAGACAGCTGCAAAGAGACTGTCATGCTACTGACATAACATTTTATTTTCCAGCTTTGTTTTTCTGTGGGATAATTACAGTACCTTATTGTAACACATGCATGTAAGTCAGTGCAGAATTTGCCCTTCAATACTCTCCAAACAACATGTGCAGTAGCAGTTGTTTTCAAAGACAAATGCAAACCAGCTAGGAATATATCAAAGGTGCATTAGAAATAGGATTTTAAAATGGGGATGAATTAAAAAAGATGTTTTCTTGGTAATCCTCCATCAATCAGCTACATCTCCTTCCAATGACTAGAGCTAGTTGAAAAGAAAAAAAAGGGGAGGGGAACCACACACAAAAAATAAAAATTTTGAAACAAGCTCATTTTTATATGAAAAAACTGTGACGTCTTTATCAAAATAGTTATTTTAAAAAATTGTTTATTGAAACCAGGTTATGGGTAAACAGAATATTTCAGTAATGATTTCATCAACATTTTTTATTTTTAAAAGTCCTGAAAATGAAAAATTTAAACAAAAATGTAGGTTTTTTTGTGAACATTTTTGTTTTCCTAAGAAAGACCAATTTTCAGTGAAAAGGTTTTTGTTTGGAATATTTCAACCAGCTCTACCAATAACCTCACAGAACATGAGATGTAACATATGTGATGTAACTCAGCTGATGTAAATTGATAAAGCTCCAGGATCTGTCCCAAGGCCTTCAAAAGAGACCTTTATTTAGTAAGGCCTTGTTTACACTGCCATTTTACAGTGCTGCAACTTTGTCGCTTGTGAAACACCCCCCACCCCCCCGAGTGCTGCAAGTTTCAGCGCTGTAAAGTGGCGGTGTAAACAGTGCACCAGCGCTGGTAGCTACTCCCCTTGTAGGGGTGGGTTTTTTACAGTGCTGGTGCCGCAACTACACAGCCATACAAGACATACCCTAAGACAAGGTAGCATGCAATCAAGACCATGTCCTTCTTTCTTTCTGTCTTTAAAGATGTCTTTAAATCCCAGTAGTTGAAATCCTCAGTAGTCTAAGTAGAATACTCTATTTGAGATAGTGCAAGCATGTTATTCTTCATGCTCATATTAGCACTTTCCACCTTCCACAGGGTACAGTATAATTCATAACCAGTGTATTCCTGGAATACAATATTCTACAGCATATTATAAATTGCTGTAACTTTGTGTTCAATCAATACTATACAGCTCTTTTTTGTTGTTGAGCAAATTAGACTTTCTTCTAAAACCTTATGGTTTGATCTATTTTGATCTATTGAGGAACTAGAGTTTTTCAAGTGTCCAGTTGTTTCTGGAACTTTCAAAAACCTATTCTATATGACAACAGAGAATTATTTAGTTGAGGATAATACAAACCACACATAGTGCCGTGTTTGAATCGTATCTTTTATGATAGCCGAGGTTTAATTTTAGGCACCATGTTTATTCATTTAACACAAGATTTCAAGCAGATGCCTTTCACAGAAAGGCAAGCACACAAAGCAAATAAATTATTTGTTAATGTTAAACAAGTAAGGGTAACAAAGACTTGGAGGTGTTTGTGTCTGATCTCCATAAAGTCCTCCAGACTCACTTTGAATATCTTGATTTTTTGAAATTGATTCAATGTTTTTTGTTGTTGTTGTTGTTTTGGATTGGTTCCCAGCTGATAGAAGCATGAGGCAGAAGCACATTGATTCCGTAGTTGTCCTAAACTTCTTTTCGGGTATCTTAAAAACTCCTAGTTTTGCTTCTTTTAGAAATCTTCTGATGTGACCAACAAAAATAGTGGTGGTGTGCGGAGAGGAAGAGGACAATTGTAAGGGGACTGTTATCCCCTTACTAACATTCAGAGCTCCCAGTACCAAAAGGGGAAGGGTCGATGGGACTGACAGTCCCCAGGGGCAATGGGGAGAGGCCAATGCTCCAGGTCAGCCTGATTGACAGGGCGGGCAGGCGAATCAGGGAGTCAGGAGGTCAGGGGTGAATCCCGTCCTCCGTGTGAGCTGAAGGTGCCTGAGTCTGAGTGAGTGGGGCTGAGCTAAGGAGAGGCCAGAGCTGAGCTGGGCCAGATCTGGAGGGGCCAGAAAAGCAGCCCAGAGACACAGACCTGCCCTGGGAGCAGAGCTGCAGCCCAGAGACAGACCTGCCCTGGGGGGAGAAGCTGCAGCCCAGAGACAGACCTGCCCTGGGGGGAGAAGCTGCAGCAGCCAGAGGGGCCAGGGCAGCAGCCCAGGCAGCTGGAGGCAGAGCAGCAGCAGCAGCCATGCTGAGGCAGAGGAGCTGGAGCTGTGGCAGAGTGGTGGAGCTGGGGCTGGAGCAGTCCGGAGCCGGGTGCGGTGAGCAGCTGGGGAGAGCGAGGGGAACCCTGGGCAGTGGGCCCAGCGCAGGGAGACGCCTCAGCCAAGGGGCCCTGCAGGCCAGACTTGCAGGGGGATCGTAACCCCGACGGGGCGGGGGCAACGCTGGGAAGAAGGGTCCTGCCACCCAGAGCCTGCGAGCGTGTGGCCACCGCCAGAGCAAGTGTCCAAGCCACAGCGTCCCTGCAGCACAGCCAGGGCCTGAGAAGGAGCCTGGGACTTGCAAAGGAACAGACTGAACTGCCCTGACATTGCAGAGACACTGTTGGGATGTTCCCTGCCACAGAGCGGGGCGATGTGTTTTCATTAGCCTTTCCCATTTTTCCTTATTCCTGTTACAAATTAATTGTTAATTAAATAATTTGCCTTTGCTTTGAATTGTATGCAGTGATCAGTGGGTCAGGGAAGCATCCTGTTTAGAGAGTACACCCCGGAGTGGGGACACCCTAGCCCCTGACCTAGGTGACCACAGCAAGGTTGGGGATTGAGCCCCCCAGGAATCCTGGGCCCAGCCTTGTTGGGGTTACGAGGACTCTGCCAGACAGGAGAGTGCAAGGGGAGTCCTCGAGGGCAGGGAGGCCTCTGGGTAAAGGAGGTGGGAGCGAGGACTCAGATCCTTCCGCTAGCCCATTTCACCGGGGTAGTGCAGAGACGAGGAAAGTTCCCCACAAGAGCGGGACTATTCCCCCGCTTACATAATTGGCGTCACGAACAGGATCCTATTCACAGGGTCCACCCCATTGGTTTACTGGTTGCATTCTGGTAGCACTGTCCAGGCCTGGTCAAGAAACCTACCATGGCTCGAATTGAAGAACTACAGGCCCAGGTTGCTGAACTTCAGCGCAGATTGTCAGACCAAGCTGAGGCATTACAACAAGCTAGAACAGAACAGAGAGAAGCCTTATCACTGGCTAAGGCTGTAATAGACCAACAGGCAGCAGAAGCTAAGAAACCCCCTACTATTTATGTCCCACGGGAGCAGAAGGTCACAGAGTTTGGTGGCTTCCCGACCAGAGCAGGAGACATTACAGTAGAGGAGTGGGTCAAGTCTGTGAAGACGGCTCTGCGTGTGCTAAGAGTACCTGAGGAAGACCATGTGGACTTCATAGAGGAACACCTCAAGGGCCAGGCGAAGGCCACTGTAAAGTTCATGGCAATGGCAGACAAGAAAGATGTGAAAAAGGTGTTTGAACTCCTCCTGGAAGTGTACGGAGACAAGGTACCTATTGGAACTCGACTAAAGGAGTTCTTTGAGAGAAAGCAGGAGCCCGGTGAAACTATCCGGGCATACGCATATGACCTTCAGGAGAGAATGAGCAAAGTGGAGCGGCGAGACTCTCAACGAGTTCCAGACCCAGATATGTTTCTAAAAGAGCAGTTGGTGTTGGGGCTCCGGGACGACTCCCTCCGACGTGAAATGAAAAGGAGGTTTAAGGAAGAGCCCAGTAAAAAGTTCCATGAACTCATGCAGGCTGCCATTATGTGGTCAGAAGAAGAGGAAGTTCCTGGGGCAGAGAGGGCCAAGCCTAAACCCCATACACAAAGTGGGGGCCTAGTGAATGCAGCTGCTGGGGAAAAGGCCCTGCCCCAAACACAGCTAACATTGGAAAGCCTAAGTGAAGCTGTCCAAAAACTGGCTGTCCAACAGGGGGAGATGCTGAAAGTGATGACTGAGGTGATGAAAGGAAATACCTCCACTAATGTGCCAAAATATCCAAGAGCTCCAGGATCCCGAAGATCTCCACTGAAGGATGAGCTAGGGAGGTACATTTGTTACACCTGTGAAAGGCCAGGACATACTAGCCGAGATTGTACACTGGGAAGGAGACCAGAGTCCCAGGCACTCGAAATCGGTGGGGCACCAGGAGCGAGTGGTCCATCTACAGTAGAAGGCCAAGCAGTGGCAGAAGGATTCCTAGGCCTCTCCTTCGTGGAAAATCACTCTGCATACAGTGATGGGAGGAACATGGGCAGGACCAGCATATCTAGCGACTTCTGTAAGCGAGCATTTGGAGACTGTCTAACTGCTGAAGTATGTATAGCAGGGGTAAAAACCAGATGTTTGTTAGATACTGGCTCAGAAGTCACCACCATTACTGAATCACATTTTCAAAAATACTTGAAAGACAAGGAGCTGACCACGCACAACACACAGTTTGTACATCTAACAGCAGTTAATGGACTGGCAATCCCAGTGGTGGGATGCCTCGAAGCAGACATCGACTACATGGGCCAGACACTGCCAGGGAAATGCATCTTCATCCTGAAAGACAAGGCCTCTGAAGGGAGCCATATAGGAGAAGGAGTCCCAGGGATTCTGGGGATGAACATCATTAGTGAGCTGAAAGAGCTACAGTTGCCAGTAAAAGGAACCAGGAGGATGAACCGTCATGGGCACTCTAAGAGGAATGCTGTGCTGAGTGGAGTACTGGCTCGAGCGGAGAGGCAGAGTCATTCCCTGGGCCCCACAAGGTGGATTGGAAATGTTAAAGTTGGCAGAAACCGGAAGACCATTATTTCTCCTTGGAGAGAGAAGATCCTTCATGAACGCTGCTGGATGCCAGGAAATACCAATGAATATCGAGTGCTGGTAGAGCCTACAACTGGGTCAAGCCTACCTAAGGGACTTCAGTCAGCCAATGTATTGACTAGTGCCATCAAAGGAAGAGTACCAGTGAGTCTTTTAAACCCAAGCGTGAAGGCTATGGAGTTGCAGCCTGAGGAGGCGATCCCTCAGATGAAGATAACATTTGGGGAGAAGGGAGAACAAGTTACCTTTCCTCAAGAAAGATGT
Organism: Macrochelys suwanniensis; assembly: GCA_033296515.1. NCBI lineage: Eukaryota > Metazoa > Chordata > Testudines > Chelydridae > Macrochelys > Macrochelys suwanniensis. The sequence goes on from CM065781.1 coordinate 82,054,793, forward strand.
GGTGGGAGACTGCCAGTTCCAGTTCAAGCGGTATGCCAAGGGCTGATTCCTGCACAGGTGGCTAACTTAAGGGTGTTGCCAGAGAAGCATCAAGTAGCCTTTTCTAAGGATGAGGTGACCAATTTTGATGACTGGGTCAAAGGTGTCCATTACAGGCCAAAGACAACCAGCAAAGTTGCTCTCAGTACAGCTAAAGACACAGCCCAAAGTAGGAAAAGGACTTATGATCGCAAGTCCAGTGGGGCTCTCATCAGGCCTGGTGACCGTGTACTAGTTCGTAACCATGGACAACAGGGGCGTAATAAAATACAGGACAAGTGGGAGTCAAATCCCCACATTGTAGTTGCTCACAACAATCCCGAGCTACCAGTTTATACCATCCGGCCTGAGCGAGGAGGTCCTGAGAGACTAGTACATAGGGATCAACTAAAACATTGCACTCTTAGTCCAGTCAGGGACCATAGGAGGCGTACATCAGCACACCCTGAGGAGACGGAAACCAATTGGGGGATGGTTCTAGTCCCACAAACTGAGTACAGAGGGGAACAGAGTGGGGCAAACACAAACCCTAACAAGAATGGCCAGATCCCTCAAGCTGACCCAGTATTACCCGAGGACAGGGAAATAGAAAATATGAGTAATGAACCACCATTTTTAAGAAGGTCCCAGAGGGCTAATAAGGATGTACTGCCTGTTAACTTTAGAGATGATTATGTGATTGGTTCTATGTAGTGTTTTAATTAATATTGTTATGTATAGTATGAAGAAGTAGATGTGAAATGTTTAATATGTTAAATGTTCTTTTGATGTTAATGGGTTTGATATGATGTGGGTATATGTTGTTAATAATGGGTCCGGAGGTATTAGTGTAAACATTGTGATTGTGGCAGAATTTTAGCAAGGGGGAATGTAAGGGGACTGTTATCCCCTTACTAACATTCAGAGCTCCCAGTACCAAAAGGGGAAGGGTCGATGGGACTGACAGTCCCCAGGGGCAATGGGGAGAGGCCAATGCTCCAGGTCAGCCTGATTGACAGGGCGGGCAGGCGAATCAGGGAGTCAGGAGGTCAGGGGTGAATCCCGTCCTCCGTGTGAGCTGAAGGTGCCTGAGTCAGAGTGAGTGGGGCTGAGCTAAGGAGAGGCCAGAGCTGAGCTGGGCCAGATCTGGAGGGGCCAGAAAAGCAGCCCAGAGACACAGACCTGCCCTGGGAGCAGAGCTGCAGCCCAGAGACAGACCTGCCCTGGGGGGAGAAGCTGCAGCCCAGAGACAGACCTGCCCTGGGGGGAGAAGCTGCAGCAGCCAGAGCCAGAGGGCCCAGGGCAGCAGCCCAGGTAGCTGGAGGCAGAGCAGCAGCAGCAGCCGTGCTGAGGCAGAGGAGCTGGAGCTGAGGCAGAGCGGTGGAGCTGGGGCTGGAGCAGTCCGGAGCCGGGTGCGGTGAGCAGCTGGGGAGAGCGAGGGGAATCCTGGGCAGTGGGCCCAGCGCAGGGAGAGGCCTCAGCCAAGAGGCCCTGCAGGCCAGACTTGCAGGGGGATCGTAACCCCGACGGGGCGGGGGCAACGCTGGGAAGAAGGGTCCTGCCACCCAGAGCCTGCGAGCGTGTGGCCACCGCCAGAGCAAGTGTCCAAGCCACAGCGTCCCTGCAGCACAGCCAAGGCCTGAGAAGGAGCCTGGGACTTGCAAAGGAACAGACTGAACTGCCCTGACATTGCAGAGACACTGTTGGGATGTTCCCTGCCACAGAGCGGGGCGATGTGTTTTCATTAGCCTTTCCCATTTTTCCTTATTCCTGTTACAAATTAATTGTTAATTAAATAATTTGCCTTTGCTTTGAATTGTATGCAGTGATCAGTGGGTCAGGGAAGCATCCTGTTTAGAGAGTACACCCCGGAGTGGGGACACCCTAGCCCCTGACCTAGGTGACCACAGCAAGGTTGGGGATTGAGCCCCCCAGGAATCCTGGGCCCAGCCTTGTTGGGGTTACGAGGACTCTGCCAGACAGGAGAGTGCAAGGGGAGTCCTCGAGGGCAGGGAGGCCTCTGGGTAAAGGAGGTGGGAGCGAGGACTCAGATCCTTCCGCTAGCCCATTTCACCGGGGTAGTGCAGAGACGAGGAAAGTTCCCCACAAGAGCGGGACTATTCCCCCGCTTACACAATGAACTGGAGAAGAATATCTGTTCAAATCTACTTGTCATCCTGAACCCTAGGACTTGTTACATAACCCAAGGACTTGCTTTTGTTGCTAGGAAAATTGCTAAATCTTAATTGTGTTCTCAGAAATGTTGCCATTTTTGGCAAGTCAGTCCTGCCCTTAGGGCCATCATACCATGGTAACAATCCCCTAACTGATCATGGGGGGCTGCATGCCAGTCCTTCTAGAGCACATCTGTGCCATTCTTGAAACAACCAGAGGAGCAGCTAGAGAGTAACAGGAGGTATCTTTCTATCTGGTGGACTATGTGCTCACTCTTTGGAATACTGCCAGTCTGGGAGAAAAGATCGAATTTGAGTTTCTCACTCAGATTCTTCCTATGGTAGCCCATTTATGCAGATGCCAGACCACTGGGCTGATCCCTAGTTGTGCATTATAGCCCACCTTAAACAGTGGTGATTCTCCAGTTCCTGAGCCACTAAACACTGAAAGAACCATTCAAAACATACTGATTTTGTTACTGTGTTGTAATCAACGTAGGAAAATAAAATTGACATATCATCTAAAACCTGCTACTTCTGAATTTTTAGATGAAAAAAGTTATCAGACTACATGCCTCTTGCCAACTCCTTTTTAACGTGAGCAAAACAAGGATCGGTCCCATTCACTGCTGTGTGCTTTGTGTATTTGCAAGAGATGACGTATTGTTTTTATGCCGATTGTTAAAGGTTGTTGTAAATAACACGTGATCCTTTCTCTTGATACAAGGTTTAATGATCCTGTTTTTGGAGCAGTGACCAGCCTTGTAGTGTATGCATACAATGTGAAACCTGAGAAGGATCCTGCTCCTTTATAGGTTAATCTTTACCATTACATCAGTAAAAGAATGATGACAAATGTAATTGGATATAACCGGCATCAGATAACCTTTCCTGCTTTGGTTGTCTAATCTGTTTGAGTTTGCAAGCAACTGATGAAGTAAAGAAAGTGGCTACATTTCAGCAAGTAAGTAGCTAAGAGCCTAGGTCTGACCCATGTTAAAAGTTTGATATTTACCAAGGAGTATGTAAATTCGTTTAAACAGGTACTTTAATGGCAGCAGCAATTCTTGACAAAAGCATTACAGACAATGGCATTTTACTTTATTTTTTTAACAGCTATCAGATGTAAACAGCTGCACCCTGGTCATACTTTTCTTTAAATAGTTTATTTTGAGCTAAGTACTTCACTTATAGCTAAGTGAGGAGTAGCTCCTTCTTAGTGCTCCCCTCAAATTGGATTAGGTTATGTGAGACTCTTGTGTGGCTAGGCAGAATTGAAGGTAGGGGATTTAGCTTTTTGTTCACCTCTGTTTTCTGTACCTTCACCCTGTAACCCCAGGAGTTGTCTAGGTGCTTCTTGTTCAGGGCATGGAAATTTCCCCCCCTCATAATCCTCTTGCATTGTAGGTCATATGTTTAGCAGTGCATTGTGCGAATGATGCAGAAGTGTATTTGCCCTTGCTTAAAGTTAATTTCCATATAGACAGAGATGCAGTTTTATTAGTCAAAGACCTAGGGCCAGACTCTAATTTCAGTAGCACCAGTGTAAATGCAGAATAATTCTATTGACTTCAGACTAATTAATCTGGATTTACACTACTGAAAATGAGATCAGAATCTGGCCTTTACTTTAAGGATACTGATTGTGAGAACAATGAAAATCAAAGACATGTCTGTTTGTGTGTGGCTCTGCATGGGTGTGTAGGGAGAGGAAGACTTTCTCTTCTGCCCGTACTCACCCTGTGCAAGGACCATGTGCAGTAAAAGACCCTGAACTGAAAAGCGTGCGAGACTTGCGCCTTCCTAATTCCCCTGAGTGTCCAAATTGCCTCCTAGGGTCAGGAGGTACAGAGAGGAGCTGGACCCTTCCCTCATCTCATCTCCACATTGCCACTGGAGTTAGACAGGCTTTTTGAGGGGAGAATGCTGCATCGGCCAAAGGGACAGTGCAACTTTCACATTCCTTCCTGCTGGTTGGTGGAGAGGAGCCTCCTGCTTGTGCGGTGTGGCGCTGTACCGCTCCCAACAGGAGCCAGATTGTGTTTGTCTATACAAATGTGTAAAGCTCAAGTGTAAGACTAGCCTACTGTTTGTTAAGTGTCTGTGTGGAGATTGGTGTGCACTAAAATTCCCTAGTGCACTTTAATCTACTTCCATTTCGGGGCTGGGAGTTAGATCTAAGTGCACTAGGGAACTTGCAGCATGCTACAGTGGGGTAGATTTACACCTCAGCTTGCTATGAACTAAGTGTTTGTATAGACAAGCCAGAAGTTACACAACCTGGCCTGGAGTCTCGGTTCTGCAGAATTTCACTAGCTGTAAAGTTGGATGGAATATTGGTTTTTTAAAAGTTACAGTTGTGTTCATGTGAAATTGTGAGGGAATTAAGAATTCTCCCTGTGAAGACAGTGTCAGAAGGTTTATCACTATGTATAGGATATCTGTTCTAGTTTACACAAGACTTCCCCTTCTATTAAATATTTCCCTTTAATTCTCTTATCTCAATGTGCCTTCTGGGCTAATGTAGAGCATACCGCAAAGAAAATATGCTTATTTGGAAGTAACATTTAGTTCTGGAAGAGATTTTAAGTGCTTAACTCTAAAACTGCAACAGAAGAATTGACTCAGGGGATAAGGGGTTATGAAGTTTGGAGAGTTATGGCTTGATAGATCTATTTTTGCCAGTTGATTTAGCTATTACTTTTTATTAAGGAAAGGGAAAGAATATTTGTTGTTTCTGAAGCTTTTTCCCTTCTATATTAGTGTCATAAAGGAATTTTTTGGATCATATCCTAATATCAAAAATTAATAATTTACTCAACATTGAAATTGGACCATAACTAAAGTTATAAAGCTGTTCCCAAGCTGCAGAGTTTGGAGTCTAAGCCAAACTCTTCCAAATCTGTAGAGCATTGAGATATATATACTTTGGTTCTAGCCCTCTATAGAGATAAGGTTCAGCAGCAAAGTGCCGTTCCGTACTTGTCCAAAGTTCAGGGATGTTTGTGTAATATACTTGTTTAGTGCATATGATCATGTCTCCATGTATTGGCTGGCCTCAACAATTATGACAGCCTTCCCTTACTCATAGCTATACGGAGTTCTCCTTATGACTCGGAGGCCTGTGATTTCTGTGCTTAAGTTCAGAGTTCAATGGGTACGTCTAAAACAGGAAGTTTCAGAGCCCAGGTCTACAGACTTGGGCTTGTGCTACAGTGCTAAAAACAGCTGATGTTTGGGTTCAGGCTGGAGCTCAGGTTCTGAATCCTGGGAAGGGGAGGTGGGCTTCAGAGCCTTGAGCTCCAGCCTGAGTCTGAACAGCTGATGACTGCTACGTTTGTATGTATTTGGCCATGGTTCATGGTTTTTTGATCCAGGGTTTGATGCCATGACACATAAATTAGAGAGAACATCTGGAAGATGCAGTTTGAACTAGAGAAGTCCATCTTGGTATAAAAGGCACCAAAGTTATTACAGGAATCTGTCCATTTTTCACAGTAAATGTCACACTGAATGGGAATTCTTAAAAGCTGGATTTTCAAAGGGATCTGAAGAAGTGGGTTTTTTACTCATGAAAGCTTATGCCCAAATAAATCTGTTAAAGTGCCACCAGACTCCTCGTTTTTGTGGATACGGACAAACACGGCTACCCCTCTGATAAAGGGATCTATGTTAGTTCCCCAGAACCCATTGAATTTTGATTGTAGTTGGATACCTAATTCTCGTAGGTTCCTTTGAAAATCCCAGGGTAATCTGTAATCTGTCATAATTTGAGATTTTAAGTATGCAATATACGAGCCTCAGTTAATCCTACTTTGTAAGTACGGTGGTGGTGGTGAACAGAGGCTTGAAAGGGAATTGAAGAAAGTTACTCATTGAGAAAGATATCACTTACATGATGAGATGTGCATTTGTGGAGGTGCTTTTTGGAAGTACAAGTGGAAGTAAATGCACAGAGAGAGGTGGTGAAGAAATAAATCAAACAAAGTTTTCATAGGAGGGTGAGGCTGTGGGAAGGAATTACATAAATTGTTGAAAAAAAGACAGTGTCTTTCTTGTAAATTGCCTGACCAGAGCTGTCACCGTGTGTGTTAAGAATCATTGTGGAGAGCATTGGCATAGCTACTGCGGCTGGGTATTTAATGTATCGGTAATCACTCTCAATCTGTTTGAATGGCAGCAGATACAGATACTAAAGATTTACTGATATGTTCCCTTGGTGGTGGTTATGATCATTAAGATGAGGGTCTACCCATTAAGATTTTCCCCTATGCCTCAAAAGTTATATTGGAGTGCCAAGAGCGCCCCTCTGAGGATACTGGCATGTTCATTTCCTGTAGTGTGTCTTTTATTTCTGTAATGCTACACTCTTTTACTCAGAATACATGACAAATATACTGTAGACCTACAACTCCATCTATATAATTTTTAGGTTTTATTAGAACAATCCTATTCTTGTTACCAAAGGGTAATAACTGTAAATAACTTTTTGTAAATAATCATTCAGAGTAATTAGTACAAAGGTGAGAAAACCTGACCTGGTTTTGATAGAGGAAGTGCATGTCCTATCAGAATAAGGAATGACTTCTAACTAAGCAGCTGCTGTGCATCACGTAGATATTTACAGTAGAATTTTTTCAGCAGTAGAAAGTTATGTTAAAATAACACAAAGGATCTGGTTTAAACTGACCAATAGGTTTCCTCATCCTTCCTACACCCTGTCATGCTGCACATGTTGTAGTATGCGGAATCCCTGCCTGTTTGGAGAAGAACCATATAATACATAGTCATAAAGGGGTGAGTTAATTTCATCCTCCGCATTTCACATTTTGAATAATTGGCATTTGATACGCACCATTACTTTATTTTGTTTTGTTTTCAGGATCTTGAAAAATAAATCTTTATTTATAGACCAAAACATGCAGAAACAATCTAGGTTAAAGAGAGGACTCTCACTGGAGTCAATGATGGAGGAGGCTGATGGTCAACATTTTCAAACCTCAGTGCCTAAATTTAGGGTTCTAAATGTAGAGGCCATCTTGGTAGTTTTTATTAGGTGCCTATTATGAATTTTGGAATCCAACTTTAGTCACCAATGTTTGAAATTCTTTATTACTTATATTACAGTATCTATCATCTAATGGTCTTGCTGAGATCACAGTCCCGTTGTGCTTGGTGTTGTACAAACATGTAGTAAATGACAGCCTCTGTCCCAAAGAGGCCCAGAGAAGTGAAGTGTTTTACCTCAGCCTAGTAGATCAGTGACAGAGATGAGAATAGACCTCCGATCTCCACACTCTCAAGTCCAGTTCTCTCTGCACTTGACCATGCTGCCTTCCAAAATGTTGACCTGTGGTTTTAATAAAAATCCTCTAATGAAAATACGACTGCTCTGGAGATATCACTGAAGCTGTTGTGGCCAGTTATGGTTCCTGATACTTAAATATAGAAGCACAAATAGAGAGTTAAATCCATGGAAGATCTGATGCATGTTATTGGATGGATAGATGACATTGAGAACAAATCCTAGTAGAAATACATTGGACCTCATTGGCCAGTGCAAATTAAGAATAATTCAGGAAAAGTCAATAGAGTTGTGTAGTGAACCTGGCCCAGTAATGGTTGGTTAATTATTTCAAAGCCTTCACATGTTCACAATGACTAACTTCTTTGACCCAAAGAGTCTTCAGTGCCTAAGCATGTAGATTATTTTGATGCTGAAAGTAGCTGCTGGTCTCAAAATAGACCTTATGAAAGAGCAGATACATATGCCACCCTTCGCAGTTTATGGTGCTTTCTTGTTTAGATGCAGCTTTCTCTAAAAGTGCCACATCAACACCCTATTTTGTAAGATTCATCAAGACATTGCCTCCTTTTCTTTTTCTTTTGTTGGGAGAGAGTTAGTGTGTATCCCGGAGCCCAGCCCCCACACCGATGCCTCCGCCATCCCCAGATAACCTGCAGTTAACTGCTTAACAGCTACTGCACTGAAGTGCCAGTGGTGAGCTGTAGAGAAATGCCAATATCCAGCTTTTTACATTCTTGAAAACATTTGCTGCACTACAGTATTTTTATGCCTTGGAATTCCCACGTGCAGGACCCAATCTTGTTTCTATTGAAGTCCCTTGCAATGCTCCCATTGGCTTAATGGGAGCGTGAGTGAGTGAGGCATTCCTTGCTTGACTGGCTATACCAGCAGATCTGTTTTAGGTGTTTCTCTGTAATCGTTTTCTTTCATGCTGTGAACAAACTACTGCAGAGAGATAGAGAATGAGGATAATGGAGGCTAATGTGCTGTGACATGAGCCTGGGCTATAAGCGGCACTTACTTACTCACTCAGGGCCCTCTCCAGTTCCCACACGATTCAGTGGGATTGGATGAGGCCCTGTGAGGAAATAAGTGTGTGTGTGTGTGTGTGTGTGTGTGTGAGAGAGAGAGAGAATGAATATATTTCTAGTACATAGGTGCACACTCGCACACAGTATAGATGTGTGTGTACTGGAAATGTATTTCCTGTCAGTTTCAGTAGAAGGGACAATAACTTGACATAAATCTACTGCAAAATGAACAGCAGAAATAGCACCTTAAATTGCTATTGCAAAAAAAAAAAAGACGTTCTGAAGTAGCCCTTAAAATAGCTTTAAATACTAAGCTGACTTTCACTTCTTGAAGCTAATCTTTTGATATCATTAAAACTGAATAGTAGCAGCAGATATTTCCTTGGCATCACTTTAAGCTTCTTTAGAGAATAAGTTGGTTCATTTTGGAGGTGGAGCTAGTGGGGATTGACTACTTATGTTCAGCAGCAATGTGAATGAGGCTATGTGTGGGGCTGTGTTGGGTGCCAGCTGTCCACTGCCGATTTTAAACTGGTTAATATAATGTTTGCTGACATTTGCTCAACAAGCTTTTTTTGCTGGCAAGTGCTCTCCAATGAATTGACTGATTGGAAAGCAAGAGAGTCTCAAGATGAGCAAGAAGCAATGAGCAATACATTTTGGGGGCCCAGGGATTGTTTGCTAAATAGAGGAAGAAGAGGGTTATTTTTCATGAATGTAAAAATTAATGGTTTACTGCTTTCAAGATAGCAGTCTTATTGACTTCGACACAGCTGATGCTAATTGTGTTTAATCCTCTCATAAGGAGGAGGCAGGTCCTTTTGCCAATAAGCACTTTTTATGAGGTCTGTCAGTCTTGGCTGGGCTCACAGCTATATCAGATTCTGATAATCTGAGCCTCCATTTGTTTGCTTTCTGAGACAAGCATCTGCAAAGAGTTGGGAAAATAAAACGTCAGCTGCCAAAGACAGAAGCAGGTGTCCCTGGAGCATTCCCAAGCCCCTTTCTTTATTTGAGCATTATCACATCCATGTTTATAAAGATAAAATTTAAAGGCACCTGTTTGGTGTACATAGATTCAAGTGTTAAAAATCCTACACAGAAAAGCTCATTTGTCTGTTTAAAGATGTTCAGAGTACTTCAGTTGATTTTTTTCTAACTAATAATTACATTGAAGTAAGAGAATTCAACAATATAACAATACAGAAGCAAAGTACATGTGCTGAATAAAATTATATCACCTTGTAAAAATCTGTTTCTTTCTGAAAATTACTGTACTCATAATAATCTCACATCTTCCATCAGAGGTTTGCAAATCATTTTACAAATATAAATGTATTAAGCTTCATAGACTCGTTGTGAGACAGGTAAGCACTGGCTATACCCACTTTATACATGGGTAAAATGAGACACAGAAGATTGAATTGTAAAGTTACCACAAGCTATGAGTGAGGGGCACTGCATAGTTTTGTTGCCCCAAAAGTAGAACAGGGACCAGATTATGACTGAGAGAATTACAGACTGTTTCCTGGATTTCCCTTGTTCCAAGGTGGCAGTAAGATTTACCTGACCTTTACCCGTCAAAGCTTATTTCTAGTTCACCTATGTGTGCATTGGTAGGGTGGAGTCCAGGCTCAGCCCTCTCCTTGCCCACATGCATAGGAGTGAGTATAACAGCCTCCCCCGCACACTGGACCTGCAATGAGATTATTTCATACAGAGAATTAAGAAGACTTTATACCTCCTTGCTCCCTTGTGCAGGCACAAAACATTGACCATGGTTTGGTCTACAGTGGCTAAGGGCTTAATTCCAAAGGTTCTGAGTGGCCCTGGAAGTCATTAAGCCCCTTTAATTCCTGTTGAGGATGCAGAGAATTTTCCAGAGCTCTCAGCATGCTGCAGGTCTGGGTTCTGGTGACTTGCTCAAGGTCACACAGCGAGTCAGTAGGAGAACCAGGAATAGAGCCGAGGGTATTTCTGTCTCCAAATCACTTACTCCTAAGCCACGTATATGCTTACCATGGGCCCGATTCATGCAGGTAGGACCACTGAGTACTAATCAAGTTGGAAAAGCATTGCAGAATTAGGGTTTCCACTGGAACCTTCGTCATCTTCATAAAAGTCTCCTTTAAACCACTGTTTTTATTATTACTAATTATGGTCAGTCAGGACAGATCCAGAAACCTGGATCAAGACCTAAACTTCTTATCTCTTTATATTAGGTGAACCAAAACACTGGATCAAAACTCTCCTGAATTTGAGATTGCAAAATCAACATAAGAATGGCCACAATTGGTCAGACCAATGGTCCATCTAGCCCAGTATCCTGTCTTCTGACAATGGGCAATGCCAGGTGTTTCAGAGGGAATGATCAGAGCAAGCAGTTGAGTGATCCATCCTCTGTCGTCCACTCCCAGCTTCTGACAGTCAGAGGCTAGGGACAGCCAGAGCATGCGGTTGCATTCCTGACCATCATGGCTAATAGCCATTGATGGATCTATCCTCCATGAACTTATCTAGTTCTTTTTTGAACCCAGTTATCATTTTGGCCTTCACAACATCCCCTGGCAGTGAGTTCCACATGTTGACTGTGCGTTGTATGAAGAAGTACTTCCTTTTGTTTGTTTTAAATCTGCTGCCTACTAATTTCATTGGGTCACCCCTGGTTCTTGTGTCATGCGAAGGAGTAAATAGCACTTCCTTATTCGCCTTCTCTCTACCAGTGACAATTTTATATCCCCTCTTAGTCATCTCTCTTCCAAGCTGAAAAGTCCCAGTCTTTTTAATCTTTCCTCGTATGGAAGTTGTTCCAGACCCTTAATTGTTTTTGTTGACCTTCTCTTTACTGTTTCCAATTCTAAATTATCTTTTTTGAGATGGGATGACCAGAACTGCACCCAGTATTCAAGGTGTGGGTGTACCATGGATTTATATGGTGGCATTATGATATTTACTGTCTTGTTATCGATCCCTTTCCTAATTGTACCTAACATTCTGTTAGCTTTTTTGACAGCCACTGCACATTGAGCAGATGTTTTCAGAGAACTAGCCATGATGACTCCAAGGTCTCTCTCCTGAGTGGTAAAACCTAATTTAGAACCCATCACTTTGTATGTATAGTTGGGATTATGTTTTCCAATGGGCATTACTTTGCATTTATCAACATTGAATTTCATCTGTCGTTTTGTTGCCCAGTGTCTCATAGTTTTGTGAGACACCTTTGCAACTCTTAGTTAAGTCCAAAGATGACTGTTATCTTGAGTAATTTTGTATCACCTGTAAATGTTGACCCCTTTTTCCAGATCATTTATGAATATGTTGAACAGCACTGGTCCAGTACAGATCTCTGGGGGACACCACTATTTACCTCTCTCCATCTTGAAAATTGTCCATTTATTCCTACCCTTTGTTTTCTGTCTTTTAACCAATTACTGATCCATTAGAGGACCATCCTTTATATCCCTTGACTGCCTACTTTGCTTAAGAGCCTTTGGTGAGGGACCTTGTCAAAGACTTTCTGAAAGTCCAAGTACGCTATATCTACTGGATCACCCTTGTCCACATGTTTGACCCGCTCAAAGAAGTCTAATGAAACATGATTTCCTTTACAAAAGCCATGTCCACTGTTCTCCAACAAATATCATGTTCATCTATTTTTCTGATAATTCTGTTCCATTACTGTAGTTTCAACCAATTTGCCTGGTACTGAAGTTATGCTTACCGGCCTGTAATTGCCAGGATTGCCTCTAGAGCCTTTAAAAAATATTTGTGTCAGATTAGCTATCCTCCAGGCATCTGGTACAGAAGCTGATTTATATGATAGGTTGCATACCACGTTTAGTAGTTATGCAGTTCCTTCAGAACTCTTGGGTGAATACCATTTGGTCCTGGGGATTTTACTGTTTAATTTATCAGTTTGTTTCACAATCTCGTCTATTGACACCTCAATCTGGGGGAGTTCCTCAGATTTGTCACCTAAAAAGAATGGCTCAGGTGTGGGATTCTCCCTTACATCCTCTGCAGTGGTGATGCAGACTGATGCAAAGAATTCATTTAGCTTCTCCGTAATGGCCTTATCTTCCTCGAGTGCTCCTTTAGCACCTCGATCGTCCAGTGGCCCCACTGATTGTTTGACAAGCTTCCTGCTTCTGATATACTTTCAAAAACAAACAGCAAACATTTTTTAGTCTTTGACTAGTTGCTCTTCAAAAAAAAAATTTCCAGCCTGCCTAATTGTACTTTTACACTTAGGACTTGCCAAGTTTATGCTCCTTCCTGTTTTCCTTAGTAGAAATCAAAATCTGAACTTTCTCAAATTTCAGGATGTTTGGGTTTGTCCCGTCCATTCTGAGTAGCAAGCTTTTATCTGAACTGGATCTAGAATCTGGATTTTGTTTTGGGTCCAAATTTGAATGAAATTGGCCATAGTGTAGCTATGAAATTGGCCATAGTGCACCTGCTTCTACCACGTCTCAGTTGGACCCAAAGAGCAGAAACTAGCAGCTTCCCTTTGTATTTTTCTCTAGTTGTGGTTGCTATGATTAACGTGTTTGAAACAGAATTCCAAACGATTGCAGTTAAAATGGGTAAGCCAATCATTTAATGACATTAGAGATGAAAGCTTAGTGCACGCTAAGAAACTTTATTTTCTGTCAGTTTTTGCACAATACATTTTTTCTCTGATCATAATTTTAACATTGAAGACAGCTTGGTTTTGAAATAATTCCATCTTTGATCAGTGATATGTCACCTAAGACAACTCAGTTTTACTAACTATACCTCAGGCTAGCCAGTTTTGCAATAGTATTATTCTTCCTTACAGTAATGTTGTGCCTCTCCATTACTGATGGATACTGCAATGAGACTGATCTAATATGAACAGAACTAAGGTGCTCATATTACTGAAATTTTTCTTTGCCCAGGGGGATTGTGTAATGGCAAGTCCACATAAAGAGGTTTATGAGTCTGCTCCTGCCTTCAAGCTAAGAGACCATTTCCTTATACCTCCAACTGTGGAATCTCATGCTGTTAACAGTAGGGGTACTGGGTTTGGTGACCAATTTTTGGCATGTTTACATGACAAAATATGTGTCACAGAGTTCACTCACCACTAGGGCGCCTCCTCTTAGCTGCTCTGGGCATTAGCTCCTTCCAGGTCCGATACCCCCTTCTGCCACTCGTTCAAGTGCCCTGTCACCACTCTCTCTCTCTGCAGCTCAGGGTGCTGTGTTTGTGACTTGGCCCTCCAGCCAGGTCACTGTGTTTTCTCCCTTTGAGGGTATCAAAGTTTCTTCCTCCAAGATGGGAGTCTTCCCTTCACTGCCCAAACTGTGCCACTTCCCCAGGGGCTGGTAGGGACACCCAAGCCTGCTCTCTACTCCAGGTTTCAGCCTAGGGACCCTCTTAGCAGCAACCAAGGTCTGCATCGTCTTAAACCTTGCTGTCTTTTTCCCTGAGCCTTTTCCTATACCCTCTCCACCAAGTTTCCCTTCTTTCTTTTTCTACTGTCCAGAGTATGGCTACACGCTCCCTTACTGCAACCCCATTCTACTGCCAGCTTCCTGGCTTTATCCTAGCCCTGACTGTTCTTCCCAGCTGGGTTCTGTCATTATTCAGGGGTTCCTTAGGGCAGCTAATTTCCTCAGCTGTGGTCTATCGGGTTAATTGGCCTTTCCTCAACCTCATTAACCCCTTATAGGCTGGTGTGGGGTGAACACCCCATCACAGTATGCCTTATCTGTCTTAAAATGTGATTTCATGTTTTCATTTGTAAAGTTCCAGATCATGAGGTCATAGTAGTTAGAAATGGGAAAAATCCACTTGATCCTCAATTTTATTACTCCTCCAAGTGCATTTACTCCACTCAATAAAGAATAGCACAGTTATTAAACTAATACTAATTTCAGCATTGCCAGAAGTCATATTAAATAACATACATCAAATTGTTTAAGTAGCTGACCTTGACAGTTCTTCCAGATTCATGTATGAGCACAGCTGCAATTCCGTATAATCTGTACTGACACACAAATAACTATGTTAAAGTAACACAGGGTCCTATATGCTCTTGTTTTTACGACACAACTGTTTCTGCTCTTAAGGGTGTATAATTCCTATTAGCAACTGCAGATTTTAGGAGAACAGGAGACCTTAAAGAGTTTGTTTCATAGCAGCAAAATCAGTTAAATTGGCTGCAATACAACAACTATTTAAGCACTCATTTACAAAACCAAAATGTGTATGTTGGAGGTATTGTGTTCTAATATGATAGTGCTCCAACTATGTTATAACAGGATTTGATTGTGCCTTGCATCATGTAAAATGATTAACTCACTTTCTACACAAGCAAATTGTTCACGGCACTCTCTTGTAATAAAATCAAAACATGACATATTTGGCTGGGCATAAGGGCCCTTAGCTTACTCCATCACATCTAGATATTGCATTTGCTTGCACTTAAGTATAATAGAATCTTCCACTAGATGATGAGCTCAGCGATATCCTTCCCCCAACAGGTATGGATACTGTAATGGACTGTAACTAAAGTGGTACTAGCTGGCACATGTGTAAGAGTTTGAAATAAAGTGTTACTTGGGCGACACCATGAAATAGCCATGCCATACACAACAATTCTATTCATGTATTAATTTCATTTAGAACATCAATGTCATTTAAGTTCCTTTAGCCAAACCCAAGAGAATGACCAGTGCATTACATTTGAAGATCTTTGGGCAGCAATACTTTGGTTGTTCTCAGTCATTGTGCTGTAGTAAAAGGAACGGTTCCTTTTACAAACATTAATAGGCATAGGGAGCAGAATTCCCCCGCAAAAAGCATAGCATGGCACTTGTACAAACTCTTTCCTCCTCCTCCTCCTCCTCCCCCCCCCCCCCCCCCAGCACTTTAAAACATTTGTGACAGTCTCTTCAGAACTATTATTGTTGCCATGTACTGTCAAGGTTATTTTTTTAGGCACGCATGTGCTTATGCTCACGTTTGACACAATAGGAGCCCTCCAGGTGATATTGTTTTGCATGGCACAGTTCGTCACAGTTACAAGCTGGAGTTGTATTATGTGCCTTGTAATTCAGGGTCAGAAAGAAAATCATGTCGAGACAGTTCCCCATTTCTTTTCAGGGATAAGAAAGTTTCACCAGGTGAGGAGGAGGTCACTCTTTCATCTTCATTTATGACTAATAACATGTTACACTTCAGTAGCTTCCAGAGCTGCTGTATTTAATTGCAAAAGCAGGTCCTTTTCTAAATCATTTCAACACATGTAGGGCAGAAACTATACAACCCACATTTGCTGCTTTGGGTTTCAAGCAGAGATGATATTGAGGCAAACCTCTTAAGACTTTGGTTTGTGGCAGCATTTCCATTATTAAGCCTGTTTTTTTTCATGGTCATAAAAGTTTGCCATGGGCTAAAATCTGGCATGCAAGGGTCTTTGTGTTGTAATTTATAAAATAATAAAACCCTCAGCTGTCTTTTTTGAAATGTTGTCATATAAAAGAAAATCAGTAAAAATAGGTTATTGAATTCAGATGCTTCCCTTACTTTAAAAACTAAAATTTGAAAGTGATTGGCATTGTGCTCTAGTTATTTCCAGTCTCTCTTTGAAAAGAACCATTCAGTTTCTTACCTGATACTGTGGCAACAGTTGATTATCTGAAACTAATTTCCATTAGTATTTATTTTTTTCCACAGCTCACGCTCTAAATACAAATTTATCCTACGGAGCAGAACAGCTGACAATTGTAACAGCTCATACAGTTGAGTTCATTGAGAGGAATTTTTCTTCATCTTTATTTTCATAGGCCAAAGTGTTACAGCACCGCTAATGGGGTATATTCTCTCCTTAATGCATGCATGTAACTCCCATTAATCTGAAATGGCCCAGATGATCTCCATAACTTCTGAATTTCTAGAAGTGTCAGGGTAAATTGGGTGGGCCCGAGTCTGAAGTCATCCTCTGTTTAAAGACACCTTGCAATTACTAATCACATCAGGGATGGTGAAGGACTGACTCTGAATTTAAATCTGAAGTTCCTATTTTATATTGAATGCAGATGAAAGTTGCTTGTTTGAGAGCACTAGTTGCTATTATTGATTATTTGTATTACTCTCAGGCCTTGAAGCCCCAGTCATGGACCAAGAACACATTGTGCTAGGCATTGTATTGTGCCCATCACTGAGGTATCTGAGTGCTGGAAACCGAAGTCCTCAGTTTAAGTAAATAACCGGTACAGCATAGGCAGAATGGGATTGGGTGCTTTCAGATAGTCATCATGGAAGCATAGCCTGTTTAGGAAAGCTGGGAAGAAGATTGATACAATACTTTTCGGACCACATACAAGGTGTTTTGATTTGTTTTCCCTCTCTGCTCCAGTATCCTCTCCAATTCCTCTCTGTTTGGCCAGCTTTCCCAACCACTTTTATTCCCAAAGAATCTCAGTGGTATGCTGGAGAAATGACCACTGAAGAAAAAAGGAGTAGTACAGGTTCCATGTCCAATACGTTTTTTTTGCTTCTCTACTGAGATAACTAACAGTGGTGCCAGTTGTGGTTGTGGTGGTTGTCATGGTGATGATTGTGAATTAGACACATGATCATTGGGATGGAAGCAAGGTCCCCAGCTCATTCCATATAGGCTGCTGACCAGATGGAATATAGTTAGTCATGGTTTTTGGACTTAGCTGACCTGAGCTAGACTTGAACTGACCATCAAAAGTCAACAATTCTATCTGATTACTGATTCCCTGAACCTCTCCTTTGGCTCCCCACAGCACATATACCTGCTTATACACATTCAAATGTATTTGTTGTTTTTAATGGAGTGTAGGAACTTGCGCTTTTTCACATTATTGACAGTATAATGCTTGTATATATACAAGTACCCTACTACTATACTATTCCTCTTCTTCAGGATCCAACAACTACAGCTCCCAGAATAACCTGCAGGAAGCACATTGCCTTGGTACGGGAAATTATTTGTTGAATTAAGAATGGAGCATCAGTCAATTTTCAGGTTATTAAGAGACTGCAAAGATTAAACCTTTATTTGAACAAATCCCCGAGAGGTCATCCAGTTACTGGTGTTCAGTGCTCAAACACAGCTTTGCAAAACTGTGTGTTCTACAACAGAATTTCCCAACCATTTCCAGAAATCAAGGGCCTCTTCTATTGCCATTTGCCTCTGATTGAATCTTTTCAATACAATTCCACTAAGGTTCCTAGTATCACTCTTAACTCCCAGTTGAAAAAACAACCGCTAAACCAGCCATTTCCCCCACCCCTATTCCTTTTCCTTCAAAATCTCTAGCAATCCAGAGCCTTGACAATACTAGTAGAGTGTCTATAGTAACTTTTCCTTGCTGGCCTATTTCCAAAGTTTTAAAATTGAGCAAGTAAGATTTCACGGGACAAACCACTGGAGAAAATAATGTGATCCGGTACAGTCCTACATTAGTATGGAAATAGACCTAGATGATCTGATAGCTCTTTTTCATTTCTAAGTTCTGCAGTTTTGTAGCTAATTTTTGAACAAAAATTAGAGCAAAATTATGTCGATCAGGCCAAATTCTTATATCCCATTGAAACCAATGGAGTTGCATGGTACAAGCAGGGAATAATGTGATCCTGTATATAACTGCACTTAGTATAGTCTTTTAAATTTTAAGTGGAACTTTGTATTCCCTTTACAGGAGATTTTAAAAAAATATTCCCTCTGGTCTGCCTTTCCCTCTCTCCTCCAATCCCTGCTCGAGGCTCAAACAATAGCTGATGTCCTTAAGCGTTGTGTCAACATGCACAAGTCAGTCTTTCCTCTTTGCCATTTTGAGTGATTACTGGTAAATTGCTCTGATTGTTTCTGCATGTAAGACAGTGCTCCCATTTCCATGTTTCCCAGTGTATACATTCAGTTTCATGTCCAGATGTGCTTTCACCTACACTATGTGTGCGTAACTGAGCACATGATTGAACGGCGTATTACCATTTGGTATCTAAATGAGGGTCCCTGTGGAGAATTGTGGAGTACTTGCATAAGTCCTATATGGAGAAGAACAAACTCTAAGACAGAATTGTTGCACTAACAAAGCCTGCAAATGCATGCTATCCTGATTTACTAATGATGGAACCTCCTCATTAAAGAGCCTCATGTGAGCTGGAGTTAAAGGGACTCATTTTCTGTAGATTATGTGTGCTAGTTTCCTGTGGAATAAAATACACTGTGAGCTGAAGAAGAGTAAAAAAAAAAAAAAGATTTTAGATGCAGTATTCTTAGTTGTAAACGTAATCTATCCAGTAGCAGAAATCATATGGAACTAGGATATTAAGTCGGGTCTTAACTAACCATATTGTTTTAAAATTTGCATAGTGTGAGTTTTTTATGGGACTTGTATAATTCTATGTGCCGAGAAAAAAATACGACTGATTTTCCTCATGACCTTTGTTCCAGACCATGCCATATATATTTATGAATGAAATCGCAATAGCAAGCCAACGGTGAATGCAAAAATGGTCTTGTTCACTTAGGGTCAATTTCATACAAGTCCAAAAGGCTTGCAGAAGGCCCTTACATAGTGCCATCAGTGGCAGCTCTCAAGGGCCCAATGTGCCATTCTTGGGCCCCTGCACTTGTGGAGATTTTAGCTGTACTTATTCTCTTTATCGACATTTTGATATTGTTTCTGCAAATCTATGACTTGCAGACATTTTTATTTGGATGGATTTTTTTTCCTTAGGCCAATAGATGGTCTGTGTCAGATTTTTGAGCTAAACCCCAACATCATCAATTTTAATCACCGGATCAATGAAAGCGTAGTCTAGTGTCACTCTAGCAACCCTTTCTAATTAAGAGCATAGGATTTGCCATACTAGATTAGATCAATGGTCCACTGGGTCTAGTATTCTGCCTCCAGCAGTGCCCAGAGTCTGATGCTCCTGAGGAAAGTAAACCCCCTCTTCAATAAAGCACTATTCCGATTACAGAGTAGAGGGCAGAATTTTTCCTTATACCCAGTAGAGGCTCATTCTTCATACTGAAGATTGAGAGTTGATAACCTAGATTTTAGCTTGTGTATCTACAAAGATAAATTAAGGATATAAATTATACATCTCTTTACAAACTCCAGCCCATGGTTAATTATGGAGGCTAACTGTGCCCTGTGTGAAGTGGTATTTCCTTTAATTTGTCCTAAATTTACAAATACTTTTAACCTAATTGACTCTCTGTTTTTGCGCTATAGACCGTGGTGGAAAGGAAGATTGATCAGTTTCACTATGCCCTTCATAATTTCAAAGTCCTTGTAATGATCCAAATTCTTACATTTTCTGTGTCCCACTGTACTTCTAATCATCTTCACCTTCGCTGTGTACATTTCCTATTGATCTCATGCCACGTGTGCAGTGTTAACTTACTGATTGTATCCTAACCACATAATGTATTTAGCAAGTACACCATTATCCAGACAACATTTTCAAAAACTTTAAGTGAAAGGAAGAGAAACTGTGCTAAAAGCAGTGTCACAATAGACAATTTAATTTAGAAAGTTATCAGTCAATAGAAGATTCAGTTAGATTTACATCTGTGAAACAGATGGCCGACCACAAGGTGATTAGATTAGGTTTATTATGTTTGTAGAAATTAATTTGGCACTTTATTTTTGGTTGTTTTTTTTTAACCTAAATGGTTTTGTTAACTGTCTAACAGAAGTGATTTATGGCAACAACCTTGTTCTTTAATGTAAAACGTGGCAAGTCCCAGGGAACATCAGATATGCAGAAAGCATCTAACTAGCCTAATTTCTAGTGCATACCATGATGTAGTAAATGGCATTATTGAGTAGAAATGCTGCCACCTATTGATACATAGCTGATAGCATTTTCAGTCTTTAGGATTTCATGTAAGAAAGATCTCAATAACAAAACATTTAGGATCAGATTGATAGATTCTAAGGCCAGAAGGGACCATTATGATCATCTAGTCTGGCCTCCTGTATAATACAGGCCATAGAATTTTCCCCAAAATAATTCCTAGTGCATATGTTTTAGAAAAACATCCAATCCAACTTCACCTCTCAGGTGATGCATGAGCTATGCTCTGTCCTCAAAATCAAGGCCCTGAGACCATCAGTGTACCATCTGCAAACAGACGGCCGTGTGGAAAGATTTAACAAGCTATTGAAAGAGATATTGAAGTGGTTTGTTGGGACCGAGCCTGGGCACTGGCACCAACTCCTCCCGCTGCAGCTATTTCCCATGTGAGAGGTACTCCAAGCCTCCCCAGGGTTCTCACCCGTTGAACTGAGATGCCAGCCCAGGGGAATCTTGGATGTGTTGTGAAAAGGTTGGGAGGGGTAAGATGCAAACGTGCTCGAGGGTATGACCCAATACATCATCTGCCTACAGGGTGCTTTTACTAATGATGGTTCCATCACAAAATTTGACACTTACCCAATGCCAAGGGCGGACGAGCTGTTAGAGTGATTGGGCCTAGTGTGACATCTCAGCACATTTGACCTTACTAAAGGCTATTTGCAGATTCCACTCTACCCTCTGTCTCCATCCTCCAGAAAAAGACCGCATTTTCGACCCCCTTTGACCATTTCCATTTTACAACCATGCCTTTCAGCCTGCAAGAAGTGACAGCAGCTTTCTAATGCCTAATTAATTGAATTGTCTGATCCCACTAGCAATATGCTGTGGCTCACCTTGACCTTGTAGTCTATAGCCATATGTGGGAAGACCACTTACATCGCTTAAGGGTGGTACTGAGATCCCTACAGGAGGCTGGCCTCACAGTTAACCCAGCCAAGTGTAAATTGGGCATGACAGAAATGACTTATTTAGGGGAGGAGGCCTTGTGAAACTGGTGCTTTACTAATGATAATTCCTAATCAAAATCCTTGATCCTGCCCCACACCTCAGATGAGAAGACAGATATGATGCTCTTAAGTCTGGCAGACTATTATCTCTGGTTCATCCCCAACTTCGCATCGATCTAAGTCCCCAGACTGATCTGCTAAAAGGCAGACACCAAAAACGTCTCATGGGACAACCAGTGCAATGAAGCTTCTAATATCCTGAAGGTGCGACTGGGCCAGGCGCTTGTCTTCACTCACCTGGACTGCTCTCAGGAGTTCATTCTCTATGTGGGTGCTTCTGACGCCAGCCTGAAAGTGGTGCTCTCCCAGGACTTTGAGGGCAAAGAGCACCCAATCCTATATTTAAGCAGAAGGTTGTTCCCCAGGGAGAAGGATGCATTCTATTATTGAGAAGGAAGCTCTGGCTATCCAGTGGGCTGTGGACTCCCTCAGGTATAACCTGTTGGATACAGTAGAACCTCAGAGTTATGAACTAACCAGTCAACCACACACCTCATTTGGAACCAGAAGTACACAATCAGGTAGCAGCAGAGACCAAAAAAAAAAAAAAAAGCAAGTACAGTACAGTACTATGTTAAATGTCAACTACTAAAAAATAAAGGGAAAGCAGCCTTTTTTTCCTGTGTAGTAAAGCTTCAAAGCTGTATTAAGTCAATGTTCAGTTGTAAGCATGTGAAAGAACAACCACAGCGTTTTATTCAGAGTTGCGAACATTTCAGAGTTATGAGCAACCTCCATTCCCAATAGGGTGACCAGACAGCAAGTGTGAAAAATCGGGACGGGGGTGGGGGGTAATAGGAGCCTATATAAGAAAAAGACCCAAAAATCGGGACTGTCCCTATAAAATCGGGACATCTGGTCACCCTAATTCCCAAGGTGTTTGTAACTCTGAGGTTCTACTGTAGTCCCTTTCCCCTAGTCACAGACCATGCACCCTGGACCAACACTCCAGCCCTATAGCTTCCAGGGGCAAAGCTGAGCAGGGAAAGAGCAAATGCAGATTTCCCCCTCCTCCCCCCCGAGACATTGGGATTGGGAAAATGATTGAGCAAGAAACCTTTCTGGTCTTGAGATGTGGACGGGGGTGTGTGTGTGTGTGTGTGTGTGTGTGTGTGTGTGTGATGGCACGTGCCTGCCTCCCACTGATAAGCTATCAGGCATTCCTGCACTCAGGCAGTGCCAATTAGACACAGCTGCAGAACATTCGCTACCTGGAGAAGGGAAGCTTAAAAAGGTGAAACTGAATGGTGGGACGTTGGGGGGGTGGGGCGGAGTTTGCCCAGGAGGAGAGGCTACTAATGAGCTCCAGTAGCCAGGGGAGCCGAGCCTGAGACAGTGGCTTTCCTTCCCACCCCTTCCTCTTGTTTGGGGACTGACTGACACTACAAGCCTGATAAGAGTCAGGGGCCCTGGGGAGCTGCTCCCAGCCGGCGACCTGTGATGAAAACTGGAGAGCACCTCCGGGGTAAGAAACTCAAAGAGACTATGGCCAAGCCCAGATTGAGGGTTAGCTGGCTACAGCCCCCACTTGCTTTTTATCCATGACAGTGCCCTTTTGGCTGCATCCTGCCTGATGCCTCTTCAAGCTATGGAGACCTTTGTGCCCATCTCTATTGCCACTGGTGATGACCTCTCATACAAAGGCTGAGCCAAAATGCAGTATGCAGAGTGAGGGAGCCGAGGCAGTATTCATTGTTTCTTGGCTCAAGAATCAGACATCCTGTTGATAGGGAATTGAAGAAGGCTCTGTGGCTGGCTGTTTGGGATTGTGAATGCAAACATAGGCCTACTGTTGTCACTCCTCTGGTTTAGAGAGCACCATTTCTGGACTCGGAAGGGACTCCTAGCCTGTCATTCTTGGCCAGAAGACGGATGTGGATTGGGTCTCCAAGATGGTCGGTGTAAAAGCAGGGAATGTATTGCAGAGGGGATTCATAGAGATTCCTCCTCCTCCTCAAGGAAATGACCGGAAATGGTCAATGTGCAGTATTTTCCTTTTCCCCCCTGCACTATTCCTCATGCTAGTGATTATGAACGACCTTTGTACCGGTTCTGTCATCACATTTTGGATGAGCTTAGTTAGCTGCCCTCGTTCTATGCACCACTGGGAGGTGAAGCGGAATGAGATAATTTACTTCTGAGCATGAACACATTAATCATCATTTTGAGTTACAGTTTTTCCTTTGTTCCTTTATGTTCTTATACAATTTTTATTGGAACAATCCTATAGGAACTTAAACTAGCAGTACAAAGGGAAGGGGATAGGAAGAATGGCTTTGTGCTTAAGGCCCAGCACTGCAACTCAGGAAATCTAGGTTTGGTTCCCAGCCCTGCTTCAGACTTCCCATGTGACTTTGTGCAAGTCATTTAATCTGTGCCTCAGTTTCCCATGTGTAAAATGGGAATAATACTTCTCACAGAGGCATTGGGAGAATGGATGCTATGGTAATGGAGAGCATATCTCCTAGTTTTACAAGCAGAGCTCCCCTTAACATAGGTGGTATTATTATTTATATCACTAGCTCTTCATCAGTAGATCTCAAAAGAGATGTTTCATTATCACCATTTTACAGATGGGTAAACTGAGGCACAGAGAGGTGACGTGACTTGGCCAAGGTCACCCAACAGGCTAGCGGCAGAGCTGAAATAGAACCTAGGTCTCGTGAGTCCAGTGGGTAACACTGCTTATTAAAAATCTAAATTAGTCTTTATGGTTCAAGGAGAGAATGAAGCACTATCACTTGGGAAGGATCTCACTCATCTCCTATTTGTCTTTATGATCCTGTGTCCCCCCAATGACAGTGACATTGAAATCATGTGGAGCTGTAAGCATGAGGTGCCTGCCATAGGTGGGAAAGATCAATTAAATGATTGTGCCAGCTGCCTGTAACATTCGCTGGTGCTTTCCTCACTGAGTTTCTGAATCAGGAAGCAGAAAGCCATCAGATTTAGAAATGGTCAGGAGATTTAAGTGCTGACAGTGACCAGACCATGACAAGTTTCATTACCTTTTGACTTCCTGCCGACTCAAGTATTTTGACTGCAGACATTTCAAAAACACCTGTAGTTGAGCCTTTAACTTCTAAAACTGATCTTTCCTCTGTCTTCTTTAAAGAGTTATTTTTCAGAAACTCTCTCTAAACCCCCTCCACCCTCTCTCTCACACATCCTGATGTCTATCAGCGGAATACTGGAACTATTGCTCATAGCTTAGTCAAGTTGTTCTCCAGTCACCGCAGAGGCATGGCACCTAGCACTATGTGAGTAAGGCAGCTAATTCATTTCTTTGACAGTTGCAGTACATTAGGTCCTCTTTAAGGTGCAAGAAATCTCTATTCCCTTAAAAACCGTTAGCTATGAGTGGGCCATACTGGAAGGGGGAGTTGCTTTGGAGACACTGTTGCTACAAAGTTATTTTTGGTTCATGAAGCAGTTAAAAGAGACATTCAGATTTATATATTGGAAAAAGTGTTCTTTTGAAAAATAAACAGTTAAACTGTCGGGCTGCCGTCCTTCGGCTTGGCAAGGGAAGCAGAGGTGAAATTGTTCCTGCTTCTCACCCCATCAACTGCTTCAGCATTATTTAAAATACAAAATTCAAGCAAAACAGTTTACAAGAGGGCAATTTAAAAAAATACCAGAGATATGGCCTAACCAGGGCATTACTGGAGAATGATAGCCAGTCTGAGGATTATAGGACTTCTCTGATCTGCATTTCAGCCAGAGCAAAAATTAGTGCCCAGTTGTTAATTAAAAGTGTTAAATGATTAAATGAATCTATTGAAAGATGACCTAAATATTGTACCACACGACAGGTAAAGCTAGCAGGGAGCTATTCCGGCTAAGACTGTAGGGACAGAGACTTTTTTTTGTGATGTGTAAAGTGCCTAGTAGAATTGGACTCTAATCCCCAGATGGAACCTCTGAGTTACTGCAATACAAATATTTAATAATGTGATCTGAAGTCAGTAGCAGAAGGCACAGGGATATTAAAGGACAGATTTCACCTTTAAATTGAAGGGCTTTGATACGGACACTGCAGAACTATCCCACCCCAGTTCAGAGCTCAAGGAGGCCTCTCTCTCAGATGTCTCCAGCAGCCAGGGCCGGCTCTGGCTTTTTTGCCGCCCCAGGCAAAAAACAAAAACAAAAAACAAGTGTCAGGAGCGGAATGTGCCGCCCTGAGATTAGCCTGAATGCTGCCGCTTATGATGTGCCAGCAGCAACCTTGCACAAAGGGAAAGTTGACAGACTGAAACATCCTTTCACAAAGTACTGTATGTTTAGGGTGACCAGATGTCCCAATTTTATAGAGACAGTCCTGATTTTGGGGGCTTTTTTTTTTATAATAGGCACCTGTTACCCCCCACCCCCGTCCCAATTTTTTACACTTGCTATCTGGTCACCCTATGTATGTTCTCTGTGCATCTGACAAGTCCTGCTGACCATGGATTGGGGCATAATATTGCCACTTCCCCTCCCCATTAGGGTAGAGCTGGCTCTCTAAGGGGTACTTATGAGGGAGCAGTTCCTGCTGTATGTACCTGGCACCTGGTGTGAAAGAGAGAGCGGAAGAGTCCTCAGGCATCTGCCCAAGGGCAAAGCACAGTCTGGCCCTAAATATTTATCTTGCACTAGAGATGGACTCACAGATCCAGATCTAGAATTTGAATGCGCCAACCGTTTGGGGTGGATAGATCTGGGTTTTTACTTGGCCTATTATAAACCATTTGCAAAGTTTGAATCGGGATCTGCATTCAGACTGTGAATATTCACAAAACTGGTGGGGGGTGAGCATTTAGATCAGGGATTTTGGTTAGGAACTATCAGTAGTAAAAGTTTTCTGTAATTATGTAATGGTTATGCAACCCCATATGCCCTTTCTAATAATCCTTTCTTTGTGCCTGCTTGGTTGAACTTAAAAGAGAAATTTTTCAGTAACCAAACGTCTTCTCTTTGGTGGCAAATAGCTTATGTCAAGCTGTAGATGTGAGATCATTAAAGAAGGTGTCCAGTGTAAACACAAATATATATGCACTCTTTGAACTTTAGGATGAGATACATTAAACAGGAAGAGGAGGTGACAAAGGGAAGCAAATTTGCTGGGATTTGGGGAGGAGTGGGAGTGGAAGAGCTGCAGCAGGGGCGGGAATTGCTAACACAGTAAGACATTAACTGTGTAAGAAAATCTGACCACAGTGTGTGCATGACTTCAGCTAAAATTAACCATCCAATCTTCAAATGCCAGTGGATGCCATCATTTAACTGTAGACCCCCCTGAGAAGGAAGAACAAGTTGGATTGTGGCATTTCTGCATTCATGTGAAATACACCAATATGAACTTTCGTGTCCCTGCTCGTGGGAGAAGTAAATTTTCCTGTGATCATTATAAAACAGTAAGCAGATCTTGGCTCCTTGTCAATGACAATGGTGCTGTAAGGAGCTTCAGAAATCTTTTCTCCCTCTGTTCTGTTAGAGATTTCCTAAGGTTTTCTGTGATGATTGGTTGTTGGGTTTTTTTTAGTAAGAATTTTAAACTTTTTATATAGGCCCTTTATCTATTTGCTAAAAATATATGGTTTTAGGGATTAAAGCCCCATTTATATCTATGTGAAAGTTGTGGCATTAGAAAACATTGTGGTATAATGTTATTGATGCTTGTTAAAGGTGGTTGAAAAGTTCTTCTTCAGTAAGCTTGTTGCTGTTCTTGTTCTAAGGACAGTTACATTTTGTGGACAGAAAATTCTTCAGATCAGTTTCTTCATTGTGGCCAAGGAAGATCCTAAGATTTCAAGGAGTTGGGAAAAGTTACTTTGATCAATTGAACTGTCTAAATTTGTTCCCTTTTACTTTTGGATGCAGAAGGGAATTCCTGCAGGCTTTAATGCTGTCTCACTTCAGTTCATGATTAGCAATGTTGTGTAAGAGTGAGTATAAGGAAAAAGAGCCACCTGCTTGCCTTGGGGTGGCATGTGACCTACAGCTTGAAAGGGATTTGTATGGGGAAAATATGAATAACGGGGAGGTATTGAGAACAGGGGTTTGCAAATACCAATGCAATTGTTAGTGTCATTTTACATAATAGGTGGGCTGCTGTTTCTGACAATATCACTTTGTCGATGTAACATGTAGGCTGCTGTAGATAGCCAATTTCTATCAATAACAGGAATTCAGAAAGTTGGTGATATGGGGTAGAAGTAAAAAATGTTTCTTTCCCTCGTACCTCTTTATTATATTGTATATTGTTAAATATTCATCACTATGGAAGCAGTCACTAATAAATAGGGGAGCCTGTACAAAACACAACGATAAAAGCAGTCCCTCCCCTGAAGTGTTGACAGCCTAATGCTCCAATCCTGGAAAGGCTTGCAAACATGCTAAATTTTACACACATGTTTTACTTGTATGCGCTGTGTGTCATCGCATTGAGTTCAAATGTGACTCACATGCATGAGAATAGCTCTCCCAGTTGGGAGTGGAAAAGGATATAAATAAATAGCTGCGGGGGTGTTTGTTTCAATTGCCTAGTGTACATCTAACTTTCAAAGAATGCTGCATGTATGTGACACATATGAATGCCTAATAGAATATAACACCCATTGGAATATCTCACCTAATTTTTAATTATCTGGGATCTGATAAACACTTGCACATGTGAGTAAGTTAAATCACATGAGTTAGTTCCACTGAATTTAATATGTAAAATTACTTCTGTACATGTGAGCATGCAATATCAGGCCCTTAGTCTGCTACAGTGCTAACGTCACTACATGATGTGTAGAAAGTCATGAATTTTTGAAAAGTAAAATTTTGTGTTTTATTTCCTAACACCTATTACACCAATATTTTCAGTGGATGGTGGAAATATATTTTCTTTTCTAAAACTCGCATTCACTTCCTTCCATCCCTCCCATATGCAAAAGCGGTGTCTCCTCTCCCACTGAGTTGGACTGGTCATCTACTCTTATTTGAGGTCTCCAGCTATTTTTCTCATGTTAGACTACTGATTCCCTCCCTTTTCCTAGTAGTTAGTAGCAGGACACTGTAAGGATGGTCTGTCCCCGGAGAGACAGATCTTCAATTCATGATGTTTCCAACTTCTCTTGAACAATAGCAAGATAGGTCAAGCCTTAGGCAAAAGCAGCCACTTGGGGCTCCCTGGTTCTGTGCTGACTTAATCACTCACCATCTGCCCCTGTTCCCTGCCTCTGTCAGCAATGTGAGACCTCACTAATCACACTGGACTTGTACTAAACCCCAGTGATGCTTTATTTTATCACCACTTAAAACCCTACCTTCCACATGTCTTTCACAAAAAAGGACCAGATAGGGCTATTTCTTTAATAGGCAGGAATGTGCACCCCATATTCTGTTAATCCCCTTCGTGGATTTAGCCCTGTGCTACATTGAAACGGCACCAGCAGTTGATAACAGTGGCCCTTGTCTTTAAAGTACTTTGAAACTAGATGACATTTTCATGGGGTGGTTCTTTTGGCTAAACCTTTAGGGTTAACACATTTATTCCTAGACTTTTTAATTTTAAAATTCTTTGAACATAAGATTTGATCATTTTACTGTATGGTAATGAGGTTTGGTGGGAGACTGCTGTTAATGTTATCCGAGTCAGAAATACATCATCTGTGGCTATGTGTGCCTCTGTGTATTTGTAGCATATTCAATGAGCATTTGATGGGATTTTGCTTTCCACATATCACACAATAAATACAAATATTCCCATGAGGATCAACTCAACTCACTGTGTCTAATTTTAGGAATATTGTGAATCTCAATAGCCCTTTATGGCTTGTTTAGCAGTGAGATAGGCATGGCATTGTAATGCATGTTTTTGTGGGGATCTTTGGTGTGACTAACCCTGTCAGCCAATAATGAAAAACCCGTTGCTCAATTCTAATTATGGTATTTGCTGTTTAAAAAAAAAAAAAAAAAAAAGTGTTCAGCTGTTACTGTGGTGTCTCCTTGAGTCATACTCATGAGAGCCTGATTCATACTAATCTCTCCAAACGAAACATTTAGAGGCAGCAAATGTCTGATTAGTTAGTAACTGACCAGGAGAGGGTGGGAGACGTTCAAATATGAAATTGAATGTTTATTTTAACTAGAAATTGTTAGTGAAAATTAAAATGATCTGAGGAGGAAAGCCTTTTCTTCTACAATAAATAAGTCAGAGAACAAATGTAAATCCTGTCGCCCTAATTATTCACACATTTTAAAAATACCTACAAGCAGTTACGAACCTGTAGCTAGTTAATAAAACTCCATCTTCCTATTCTGAGCTACTGTCTGAATTAAGGGAGACATCTGTTGTAAATGCTGTGCTATGGTACCAAGGTCTAGGAGGAGACACATGAATAGAAATTCTCCCCCCATTTACTATTTCCTGCCTGCCTATCCCCCTGATCAGTTTGATGAACTGGAATAAATGTCCCCAGGACTCTTTGGCAGAGCAACTTTCTGCTCCCTATTTTTGACTGCTTGTGGTGGTGGGAAAGTGTAGCCCTTCAGATGGCTTTACTGGAACATTTCCACTGGTAGCGCAAACAGCCCCTGCCCTTTGGCACAATGGAGAATTCTGAGATCAGTGTAGAGTTATAGATGACAGCTTCTCAAATGGCACTCTAACAAAGTGAAACTGGGACATTGGCTTTGGACTATTGTGTTCAAATTAAGTGGTTTTAAAGCTAACTAAAAAAGGTGACATCAAATGTATCTGGTCTCACCTGGGAAAATCTAAACAAAGCATTCCAAACCAAGCTCTTACTGTTGGTTCTGCCATCATTAAAAGGGGTGAGACTGCATTTTCCAGGGTATACCATTTTCAGAACCATTTGTTCCTCTCCATGCCACATGTGTGCAACCGCTCTGGCAATGCATCATTGCTCCCTCCTTCTGGCTCCAAGAAAAGTGAAACACATCTCTTTATGGAGCTTATCATTGCTGTTCTAAGTAGCATGCAGAAGGAATCAGCTGAGAGCAGTGTGAAATCCTTTCCCCAAGAGTTGATTGTATGGCTTCCAAAGCACTTGATTCTTGCCGGGCTAGGAATGACATGCTGCAGTTATATATGGCATCTATGTGATGGCAATATAGAGACGGACCATCCTGCTATTTTCAAAATGTACTCTGTTTTTTGAAATTCTCTCTCTAGCCCTTTACCAGGATAAGGCCTGTAAGGCCTAGTTAGTCCAGTAGAGTGGAACTATCAACCAGTATGCCAACTCATTGGCCAGTTCACCAAAGAAAGTTCTCAATAGCAGCAGAATTTCAGTCCCATTCTTCAGGGATGGGTTCATTTATCAAAGCCACAACAATCCATCACAAAGCAAACAGATAAACCAGGTCCTTTCCCCTGATCTAGGGTAAGGTAAACCTGCCTGTAGGTCTCTCTTTCTCACCAAGCTGCTTGCTGGCTATTTTTCTGAGGACCAGGTAACCCTTAGACTATCACCTGATTCCTGGCCTCAACGCTGCTTGAAAGGACCAGCCACCTTGTGACAGGATTCAACATGTGGACATGGTGTAAGTGTTTGAGTAACACCTCAAAAGTGATACCCACATTCTCCAAGGATAGAATGAGGTGTCATTTGGATCTACATGTATGAAGTTATCTTCTGACCTCATGAAATAGAACAGCCCAATAGGTCTCCTAGCTGGACATAAAGATTTCCTGTTTTTTGAGGACTCCTTTTTTGTCCGTAGAGATTCTCTGCAGCTTGTTTAAACCAATGCTAGAGCAAGTTATGAATTGTTTATCTCAAGCTGATAAAACACAAGAGAGAAAATCACGAAATGATGGGGGTAAGTTTGTTGGGGAACTGTGCTGGGGAACTTGCAGTTTACATAAATGTCCCCATATTGCATAGACAGCAAAGGAGACATTCAGTCAAACAGTGACATGCAGTGAATTCATTATTACAGGTTTGCCAAAAGGAGGTAAACTAGTCTTTACGAGTATGACAGTCAAGGAGTTTCACAAGACTGGTCATTTTGGAAAGCATTGTGAAGCCTAGAAGTTCCTGGCATATTTTCCACACAATTCAT
Source organism: Macrochelys suwanniensis (assembly GCA_033296515.1). Classification (NCBI taxonomy): domain Eukaryota; kingdom Metazoa; phylum Chordata; order Testudines; family Chelydridae; genus Macrochelys; species Macrochelys suwanniensis. The sequence goes on from CM065781.1 coordinate 82,086,270, forward strand.
TAAAGAAAAGAAGAAAAGCTTCCAATTTTAAAAAGTACAATGACTTATTCATTCTTTGTTCCTGACTCTTGAGAGACAATGTCATGTATTTGTTGACTTTAGAAGGTTGTCAAAACCTTGTTCATCTCACGAATGGTATTTTGGCTATGAACCGCAACAGGTTAAATATTTCCAAAGTCAATGTTTATCTGGCACAGCCCTAATTCAAACCCAGTGGACTGAAAGAAAAGAAAAGATGCCATTCACAGTTGTCTTTGCTTTGTTTCCATATAAGTGGAGTTCTAGGATCATAGAAGTAAGAGATGGTGGGGCAGAGGGAACTACTATGCCTCTGAATCCTTCCCCCTGCAAGAGCAGGTTCTGAAATCAAACTGATGCTGCGCTTGACTGATCTCAGGCACAAAGGTATGCCTTGGCCACAGTGCTTGCTCACTGCTATAAGTTTTTGAATAAAATAAGGGAACTGTCCACAATGTTGTTTATACTATGCACACATTACTGAACCATTTTACAAGAACATGCTGATTTATATAAAAAAGCAGTATGTCATTATCCAATAACTAACTTTTTGATTTATTGGGGGGACTGAAAGGGAAACGAATTGCCTGCTTAGAATTGAATGTACGATCACAACAAATCATTTATCTGATTAATTTAACCTTTTTTATTATTTTAATTCCTTGCTGAATAGCCCTGGTCAAATTGTGGTTTTCCCAGATGTATTCGGCTTTGAAGTAGTAAGTTAATTTGTTTGCAATTAAAAAAAAATCTCTATATAGTGTTCCTGACTAGATCTCTGCAGGTATTTAATATTTGCCTTTTATGCTTTGTTTATTAGTTGTAACTGGATGCATAAGTCATATGGCATTTCTGTTTTCTAATTGGAGGATGTGCAAGTAGTTCCACTGCAAATATTCACACATCAGATTTGCTTTCTGCAAACATTTATGCCGGAACAACTGAATTAACAAATGTATGTGAACATTTAATTCACTTACACATCTGAGCATATGTTTATGGAAATTTTCTTAGCAGTGTATTCCTAGGTCTCTTTTATTGTTGTTTTTCCCAATTATTTGACTGTTGTTGAACATTTGAAACCATTGTGTGTTTTAAAATATTTTTCATGCATCTCGAAATTAGCAACCATTGTACACGTTTTCTGCTTGTTTACGGGAAAAGGAAAAGAAGCATTAGGAATCATGTTTGTGTAATAGGGTACAAAGACTGGCAACAAGCAGCTTTTAAATGTACTCTCTGGGAGGTTTACTCAATGAGCCTAATGTATGTTATGAGAGCAAGCAGTGAATGTAGAGTGAGGAACTGTTAAAAATGATCCACGAACTTGGTAATGTTGCATTCACAAGAGTCCTAAAAAGCACAGAACTCTATGCTCCCTCCAGGTAAAAAAAACAAAAACAAAAACAATTGCAGGAGGTGGAATATATAATGGAATAACTTTTGTTGTAGCAAATGGGTGATTCAGTTAGATTTTTTTAAAAAGTAGATTTGTATTTTTCACAAGAAGCTTTATTAGTTCAGCTGGTTGACTAAAACAATAATCCTCTCATTTAAATGCCCCTTCCCAGCATTCTTGCCCCACTGGCATGCATTATTGATGGTTTGTATTTCTTCAAAATGAAATTTTAAATAAAAGGTAAAGCAGCATTGTTTATAATTCTACCAGCAATCATAAAAATGGATTTCAGTGTACAGAATAGCAGTTGTTTACTTCTTTTGCATAATATGCTTCTCTCCCTGGCATGAAAAAATGAGAGCCCCAAAGTGATGTATACATGACATGACAAGAGGCCAGTTTTGTGTATCTCATTGTGGGGTGCGATTAAAGATATGAAAATCATAGTTGGGAGAGATGAAAATGACCTGTTTAACCATTTAGTGTGTCCCTTTGTTGATGGAGGATTGTTACTGTCCGAGTATTATTTAGTGCTTTGTCCAGTCTAGTTTTTGCTGAATCTCAAATGATGGTCCAAAAACACTATAGGTTTGATTTTGTACTATTATTTTTTCATTTTTAATAATAAAACAGAAAAGAATATACTGTGTATGCCAGACAGTGGGAATGCTAACAATCAGGTTCCATTGTGTTGTGTATCAGTGTTCTCATACAGTTATGCATGTGAATTCTCCACACTGTGCCTATTTTAATCTCCTGATTATTCACCTACTCAGGTATGTATTCACATTATGTATCTGCATGAATTACTTTGTTTAAACTGTTTGCTTTGCTTTGTTTGCTATATAGTTATTCAGCTTTGCTGTGCAGTGTTGTTTTGTAAAGAGGTTTAGGTATCCGAGACTCTTTTGGAGCAGAGTAGTAGTGAAGATTTATTGGCATACTAAGTGTGAGAGGGGGAATAAGTTTATAAGACCAAGTCTTTAAGGATTTTTTTAAAGGTGTGAGGGTAAGGAATGGATGGAGGTGATTATATAGGAATATTCATACCAAATCAGACTAATAGCCCATCTAGTCCAGCATCCTGTCTCTGACAGTGGCAAGCACCAGATATTTATGATAACGGTACAAGAAACTTCTCAGTGGACAGAGGGAATAACCTGCCCATAAGGGATAGGTATCACATTTCCCCTTTTGAGCTGAGCAGCTAAACGATATTTGGGGTCTTGCAGGTTATATATGTTAGGAAGAGGTATTAGTGATGGAGTCAGGTACTTCTTTGTTGCGATCATGTTTATTTACAAAGAATGTACACAAAATGTTTCCATGAACACAGTAGGAATCGAACAGGAAGCAGTTTCTTTATTTCAGAGTTCCCAGCTTGCCTTTCCAACCAGCACCAGAGCTAGGTATAAGCAGCCTAAGCAAGGTGCAGCTCAAGGTGCTCCCTCCCCCTTCCCTTTTGATTATAAGAACTTGCCTGTTTTAGTATTGGGGGAAGGGAGATGCAAAAATATTTCTGCTTAGGGCCCCCCAGTGGGCTAGCACCTGCTCGGTTTCCAACCACCATTTTGCCCAAAAGCTTTTTCTCAGGGCCACATTGGCAGTACTTCTCTTCCATCTCCTTGGCTTTCCTGCTGTCTTCTCTTAATTGTTTCTGCTCTTAATTTGTTTCTTCTCTTAATTGCTGCTGCCTGCTCTGGCTGGCTACTTCTGTCCACAAACGCCCCCCCACCACACACACTTCCACCAAACAATACCTAGTGTGGGTATTCAACCCGCTAGTGAAACCAATCCACCCACATAGCTCAGCTTCTGACTCGCCTTCCAAATGGTCTGTGTTTTGAGTGATGGATCTCATTGTTTCAGCTATTTTACTCCAAAAAGGAGCTTAATTGCTTCTTAAATTTATCCTGAAGGAAGGGGGCTATCAGCGAGGTTTCATCCAACTCTATCCTAACAATAACCTCCATCATTTGGTGGTTGGTTTATAACCCAAAGCAAGAGTGTTATAGCCATTCTTTTCAGATGATGTTTTATCCTTTCTAATCTGCAATGTTTCCCCCTCTCTTGTATATCTCGTCACCTTCTTTTCTCTGGAATACTCTTGCTGAATGAGCTAGCTTAACATACGGTAAATGAATCAAGTATGTAGATTACAAGAAAGTAGAAAGGCTGGTTAAGGAAAAGTGTTCTGTTGACTGATGCATGTGTTATTTGATGTGTTTCCCTTGTTTCCCCATCACTGGAAGGGAATATTGAACATATGGGATCCTAACTGCATATGATGATGTGATTTTACAGGTGAATGTTTAATGAATTGTCTTCAGAGATGATAAAGCATCACGTGGTGTTTCTGACACAACTGTGCATTTATACTGCCAGTGTGTTGTACCAGCAAATGGAAACTATGTGCAAGCTGTATTAATAGAACCTGCTCCTCCTTAATTTTCTTTCAGTTTTCTGATTTTCACACACACTGGCATGGTGAATCAGGCCCACCAAGTTCAATGAAAACATGGGATGCAGTAAGCATAAGCGAATGAGTTGTCTGTGTTTGCTCCAGTTCTGATTTGTGCATTGAGTGAAGTAGCAGGTAAAGATACTATTCTCTCAACACTCACATTTCAGTGCTCCCCACTCCCTCCCAGCAGACATCCAGGGGAGATAGACCCCAGAATTAGAGCTGGTCAGAAAATGCTGATCCATAGAAATCTCAGTGTTCTGCGAGAGCTTGGCCATTTTGATGAACTTTGGATGGAAAAATGCCTGGCTTCCTGCCATCTCACCTCCAGGCTCCCTGCCAGATTTTTTTTTCCACCCCAGAAACATAGAATTTCCCCCAGGATGGAAATAGCTCTGTCCATAACACAGATCAAAAAGGATATATTATTTGTTTCCACCTCTACCAGTATTTCTTTTAAATACAACTCCCAGAGGTGTTGAGATGAAGATTATATTGTCAATGCAGAAACTACTAACACAGGTGCAGATTCTAACACAAATACCAGATGTAAATATGTGGATTTCTAGCTAAAACCTTTCAGTGTTTTGTAAATTAAAAAGAGGTCAGTGCAAACTTCAGGTTAGGATTCTCATTATATAAGGATGCTTTATTTAATATACCTCAAGTATACTTTAATATACTTAGTTTGTAATGCAAATTTCAGTTGATTTTTTACAATTAGGTATATTTTTGTGCCGTGTAATTCTGGCTTATTCACAGCAGCAGCAGAATTCAATGGTAGAATCAATCTTAGTTCTTTAAAGTCCTTACACATTTAAAAATGTCTTTTTGTTTGTGAATCTACCATTAGGTCTTATGCAACCTTGGTTCCCCTCCAGGTGAATAAGGTGAATTGGCACCTTCTGACCCACATTACCCTGCTCAGGGCCTGTGTGGAATACACACCCCATCACACTGTTGTTAAAATGTTTTCCTCTGTAGGTATCTAGGAAATACAATTTCTGGTTTGTTGTTTTTGGTTATTTTTTTCCAACAGCAAAGTCACTCGTATAGTCAGTAGGCAGCATTTGTTTCACTGAGATGTTTTTCACTGAGATGTTTCAACCTGTTTTTCTTTCAAAGTTCACAATATCGCTAGCCTAATAGGAAATGCACATCCCATTTAATGTAACTTGTAAAGGTGGAAGTGGAGGACAAATGAGGGAAAGCCATGAAATATATTTCAGTTCATGAGTGTTATGGTCAACACAATCAGCATTGTTTTGCAGAACTTGACACCTGAAAATAAAAATAAGCAAGTGTTGTTTTATTCCAAGAGAAAAATAGTAAGAAGTGTAAATATTATTAATGAGACTGGTAGTTACCCTTCAGGCAGTGCCAGTTCAAATCAAAATAGCTGCACCTTACCTTTCTTCATTTACATCAGATTGGCAACAGCAGCAGGGAGTCTAGGTTGTCATTACTCTGTTTTCAGGATTCATCAGGCAGGGAAAAGGAACATTTAGTGTTAGACTTGGGGGTTGATTTTGGATTCTCATGGAGAAGGAAGACATAAGCCTTGTACCTGCAGTTTGATTCTGAAGTTACTTCTGAAGTTAGTAGGCCTGATTCTGCTCTCACTTTACACTGGTTTTATACCAGTATAATTCTAGTGACTTCAGTAATTTACATTGATAAAAGATGAGAATCCAACCCACTGTATGTAGATTCTGCCCTTCACCTCCCGAGAGACATTGCCCTGTAGGAGGGGAAGTAAAGGTGGCTATGAACCCCTTTTGCACATGACCACGTTTTGCCTACACTGGGGGCTGGCAGAATCCTATTATACTAGCTCTAACTTACAGCAGCTTCCCTGTAGCTGTCAATGGGACGCTCCATAGACATGAACAGTATGGTCATCCCTCCTTCCCCCCTGGCACCCTCTTACACCAGAGGCTGTGAGGGAGAGCAGCATAGGGCTGCATACACCGGACCTATGCAGCTCCTCCTGCGCATAGGAATTTTCCCCTGGGCTCCTGGGAGCCCCTATACATAGGGCCCTGTGTAAATCACAATTTTTTTTTAAAAAAAATTCACAACAGGGTAAAGGGAGTATTCAATTTCATAGACTATGCATGACATTAATTTTAGAACTAAATTAGTTTCAAGGAATATGCACAGAATTAATTTCACAATTAAATTTAATCAATTTTATAACTAAAATCATTAGTAAACACAAACATATGTAGGCCACTAAATGTTCAGCTATTTCTGTTTATAGTTTTTAATTAAAGTTTAAGTATCATTAGTTGGTTTACTTGTTCCTCTTTCATGGGTTGCCTCTGCGCAGTAAGAACCGCCCATATGCCAAAACACTACGCTTGGCATCCGCAGAGTCAGGGACAACAGACAAATATCACTTGGCCAGTTTTGCGATGTTGGGAAAGCATGGTTCTGCAAACTTTCGAAAAGCAGTTAGTGAAAGGTCACTGCTGCATTCCTTTGCATAAAACCAGTTGCCTTCTAATTCACTTTTCCAGCTCCCATTGAAACGAGGTATGGAAACCAGTGGGAAGGATCCAAGTTTAATGTACATGCTTGAATTGGATCAAACACTGTACCGCTTTTAAGGAACCAGAGTGCTGGCTCAGTGAAACAAGGTTTTCTTTCACTCATATCAGGGAGATAATAGTTTGAAAACTTATCTGCAATTTCAATAAAAGTTTTAACAGATTGGTTTTGAATCCTTGCTGTGTTACTCACATTTACATGCTTGCTAAGTGTTAATTAAGTCAACTTTATTTGTTTTTTATTTTAAGCTTGATGAACACGAATCTCATGTCTTTCAAACAATTTGATTAAATTAACCAACTCTTTGTCATACCTCGTGATTAAGTTGAGCTGTATCTGTAAAATTTCTGAATTGTCCAGCAGATGTTTCAACTCCTTCAGCTTCTGTGTTTGGTGTAATTTTCATTTCCTCCTCCACAAAACTTGAGTAAAAAGTCATGTAGTATGCATGGTATTCAATAGCAGCATACCAGCTTCCCCATCTCACCTAAGAGGGCAATTTCACATAAAGATTTGATCCCACAGCCTGGACTATGATTTGCAGATACTCTTTAAAATGCTATTTTCTGCATAGACAATGTTTAAAAAACTTTTTGACTGTTACTGTTAGCTTGTCAATGTCTGGGAAACGGTCAGGCGCTGCCTCCTGGTAGTCAGGCCTAGTGGTTGGAGCAGAGGTAAAAACTGAGTGGTCAGAGCCCAAGGACAAGCCAAGTCAGTACTGTAGCCAGAGTCCAGGTGCATGCCAGGGGCCAAAGCCCACATGGTCAGTCCAAGGGTCCAGAGAGGGTCAGGAAGTGGAGGCAACTTGGAGCGGGTCAGGAACAGGGTAGGGCAAGGACAAGACTGATACAGTCTCTGGCAAGGCTGGGGCAGGAACAGGATCAAGAGCAGGCTGGGTGTTTCGAGAGTTTGATACTGTGAGGCAGCAGAAAGGTTCCAGGATGGATAGTGCTGTTGCTCAGACTGATCTGCAGCCCTGCGGCCGGAGGGTCATCTGACCCAAACTCTGCTCGGGGATAGGCTGTGTCACTGCAGACTCTGTGGGAGGAGTAAGTTAGTGCCTTATTGGTGACTTGTCACAGCTCTGTTGGAAGAGCATCTATTGAGTGAGCAGCCCCTGGTTTGGCTGTGGGTTTGCCTCATCAATTGATCCTCCCGACTTCAGTAGCAAAACTATGTGAGGACTGCAGGTGAACTGAACTGTTATCCAGTAATCTCTTAAACCCTCGATTGTAAGCTTTTCAGGTAAGAAATAAATGCATTGATATTATCAATAACCACCCTAAAGGTATTCAAACACTTTACAATAGTGCAGTGTGCAATGGTGTTGTAATTAACAACCTGTAAGTAAATTGTATCAGTGAGGACAGCTTTCATTTCCAAGTCAGATGCATTGTCACCATTTAGGTTTTTCTAAACAAATAAAATATGTTACACATACTGATCTTGGCATCAGTCAATTTGTCAGTGACCAAGGAGGAGTAACCTGACTGCTTCACCAATTACACAATCTGCTCCTTGTCCATGTAGCAGCTTTAGGTAACTGTTCATGTCTCAGCTGATTTAGGGTTGCCAACTTTCTAATTGCCCAAAACTGAACCCCCCTAGCCCTGCCCCTTCCCCGAGACCCCACCCCCGCTCACTAAATTCCCCCACCCTCACTCACTTTCACTGGGTTGGGGCATGGGGTCGGGAGGGGGTGAGGGTTCTAAATGGGGCTGCGGACTCCAGGGTGGGACCAGAAATGAGGTGTTCAGGGTGTAGGAGGAGGTGAGGGCTCCGGCTGGGGGTGCGGGCTCTGGGGTGGGGCTGAGGATGAGAGGTTTGGGATCCGGGGGTGGGGGCAAGGGATTCAGAATGTCGGAGGGGGCTGTGGGTTGAGGCAGGGGGTTGGGGTGCAGGAGGGGGTGAGGAGTTCAGGGTGTGGGAGGGGGTTTGGGCTGGGCAAGGGTTGGGGTGCAGGGGGAGTAAGGGCTCTTGGCTGGGGGTATGGGCTCTGGGGTGCAGGAGGAGGCTCCAGGTTTGGGAGGGCTGAGGGCTGGGGGCTGGGTTGCAAGAGGGGGTATAGGCTCCCGGCTGGGGGTGCAGGCTCTGGGCTGGGTCCAGAGATGAGGGGCTTGGAGTGCAGGAGGGGGCTCTGGGTTTGTGGGGCCTCAGGGCTGGAGTTGGGATGCGAGCTTACTTCTGGTGGCTTCCGGTCTGCGGGGCTAAGGCAGGCTGCCTGTCTGTCCTGGCTCTGTGGCGCGCGCTGCTCTTGCCTGCATGCACCACCACCTCAGCTCCCATTGGCTGGGAACCATGGCCAATGGCAGCTGCAGTGGCAGCACCTGCGGACGGAGCAGCGCACCGAGCCGCCTGGCCATGCCTCCACGTAGGAGCTGGAGGGGGGAAATGCTGCTGCTTCCAGGAGCCTCTTGAGGTAAGCGCTGCCCGGAGACTGCACCCCCTGCTCCACACCCCAGCCCAGAGCACCCTCCTGCACCCCAGAGCCCTCACCCCCACCACACCCCAACTGCCCAGATCCTTCTCCTGCTCACCGAACCCTTCTGTCCCAGCCCGGAGCCCCCTCCTACACCCCAAGCCCCTCATCCCCAGCCTCACCCCAGAGCCCGTCCCCCCCAGCCAGAGCCCTCACACACACACCCATACTCCGAACCCCTCAACTCCACCCCCCAGCCCGGAGCCACCTCCTGCACCCCAAGCCCCACATCCCCAGCCCCACACCAGAGCCTGCACCTACAGCCGGAGCCTTCACCCCCTCCTGCATCCCAACCCACTGCCTCAGCCTGGAGCCCCCTCCCACACCCTGAACTCCTCATTTCTGGACCCACCCTAGAGCCCTCACCCCCTCCCATACCCCAACCACCTGAGTCAGCCTGGTGAAAATGAGTGAGCGAGTGAGGGAGAGGAGAGCGAGCGAAGGGGGTGGGGATGGAGTGAGTGGGGGCAGAGCCTCGGAGGAGGGTCGGGGTTGGGGCGGGGCAAGGGTGTTCGGTTTTGTGCGAGTAGAAAGTTGCCAACCCTATTGCAGTCTATTTCCAACCTAGATTGTGTCTGGGGATCAACAGCGCTCTCTTCTTCTGCATGCACACAGCACCCTTATGCTGCACGTGCGGAAGGATAGAGCACACAGACGTGAAACAGCTGAGCTGTAGAGTTTGCTAAGGTGATTATTTTGTATGAAATACTTTATTAAACACATTTTACTTTTTTATAAGAAAATTGAAAACAATCATGAATTGGGGATTTTTTCCTGATTTCCATGCACTCAGTGAAGTTGTGATTATCACAGGGCCTGAACCCATATACCATTGGCATTAGCATGTAAGGGCCAACCTGGGGGCAAGAATCTGTCCCCAAAAGTGTTTGAGTGCTGTTCCTCTAAAGAAAGAACTGATCTTAATATAGAAACGGGGCCTTTACAGATATTTTTTAACATGACTCTTCAAAAAAAAAAAAAAAAAAAAGTCTCTCATGTTTCCGTGTTTGGAATGAGAACAAACAGACTTTAGAGGTCTGGTTCCCTTTTGACCCTGTTTTAATGTAGTATAGTAACAGCTGGTACGGTTATCTCTCCGTGAATGAATACTTCCTGAGCTACCAATGCCAACCATTAGTACAGTGTTTCAGGAAGAAGGAACCAAATTAATAGTGGGGATGAACATTGTAAACTGTGGTTTGTTTATGAAGATTCTGAAATTAAATTGAATAATCAACTGTGCAACATTAATACAGATGTCCCAGATTACCTGGCTGTGAGTCTAGCAGCTATGTATATAGAGTACTCTATCTGCTAGATTGATATTATCTGTTTGTTGTGTCTTTAATCATCCTTAAATTTATATGAAAGACAGTCTTTGTTTTAAAAGCAGGTAGAAATGATTTCTGCCCTGCCAATCTCCAAATATGGAGGTAATGATCCTGATTCTCACTATATTTGTGTAAAACTGGCATAAGTGAGGAAATCTGCTTGTGTGCCGCACACAAATCTTTAAAAGCTCTGCCATTGTTTAGCATTACTGTCATTGAGGCCATGTTTTACACTAGTGAGCTTACTGCAGCACAGCTGTACCGATTCAGCTGCGCTGCTGTAAGATTGTCCGTGTAGCCGTTCTGTGCGGACGGCAGCTGTAGCTAGGTCGGAAGGAGAAGCTCTCCAGCCGACATAGCATTGGGCACATTGTGCCCGGCGAAACTTATGTCGCTCGGGTGTTTTTTGTTCAAACCCCTGAGCAACATAAATATTTGCGACATATGGTAGCATAGGTATGCCCTGAGAGTCATTTAGTTTTGGCGGTCAGGCACATGCCCTAGTTTGTATAAGCTTCAGCTCAGGGTTTTTGGTCCTCTTGGGTTTACTTTTTCAGATGTTACCTGACTGTAAAAACAACGAGGAGTCCTTGTGGCACCTTAGAGACTAACAAATGTATTTGGGCATAAGCTTTCATGGGCTTCATCAAATGCATGGAGTGGAAAATACAGTAGCAGGTATATACACCTAGTACATGAAAAGATGGGAGTTGCCTTACCAAGTGGCGGGGTCAGTCTAATGAGACAATTCAATTAACAGTAGAATACCAAGGGAGGAAAAATAACTTTTGTGGTGGTAATGAGAGTGGCCCATTGCAAACAGTTGACACGAAGGTGTGAGTAACAGTAGGGGGAAATTAGGTTTTGTAATGACCCATCCACTGTGTAGTCTTCGTGAGTTCATAAATTCATTTACTTTACCCAGGAGTCCTCAGGGTTCATTTTGAGATATCAAAGTTTCACCCTAGCATTTTCAGGGACTTTAAAACCAACAGGTTCAAAAGAGAAAGGTGGCGGCTACACCTCTTCATCTGGTACAAGAGTTGGTTCCACAAGTGTCTGGAGTCCTCCCGCTCCAAAGAACTGTAAAAGAATCACGGGCCTCCTTTACAAAACTCTAGGCATTGGGTTGAATTCTTTGACTACTGCTGAGGGAATAAAGCAGGAGATAGAATCTCTCACAGAACATATGTAAGGCACGGGTGTGTTAAACTAGCAGTATTGGAACTCTTTTGTTTTTGACACTATATACCTTCACTGAAATAGGATGACTGTGTCTTTTAATAGGCTGGATACCCTTGAGAGTAAAGTTGGAATTTAAGGTTGACTTGGGTACCTTTAAAAAAAACCAACCACCACCAAAGGACAAAGTTCAGATGTTTAGATTTTTTGACTTTATTTGTTTTGAGTTGAGATAGATCATAGAGGGTGCTTTTCCCTTTAATTTTGTCCTGTATGGGAACAGGGAACAATATTGGGCTCATCATTGAAAGTTCCTTAATAGGTTTTTCTTCTTTTTGATAATACACTCTGAAAAGGTTAGCTGTTTGACAAATAAGTTATGTATCCTGAATACTGTATTTATTATTGTTAAAAGTGATATAGTGTGTGATGAGCATTGCTTGGATTTCAGATAGAGATTTATTTTAAAGGAAGTAACTATAATTACAAATCTGCAAGGGAATTTAAAATCAGTCTAATGGACCTACTATATCCCATGCACTAGGACTTATTAGAGCAGTTAGATCTCATGCATCAGGGCTTATTAGTTAATATTTAAAAGGAACTTCATCCTGAAAATCACGCCATAGAAATTTTCCTTAGAAATGAGTCTTTAAGGTTTCTCAATAACAGAAAAGGAATGGCAGAGAGAAAACACAAAACGCTGAGTTTGAAAATAGAAACCAATTCCATAACCTTGTCAGTGCTGCAAAATATTTAGTTCCATGTCTGATATGCCATTCATGCCATAGCATGTTTAGAAGCATGCCATAGTTCAGGGGTTCTCAAACTAGGGGGTTGCAAGGTTATTACATGGGGGGGGGGTCAGTGCACCCCAAACTCCACTTTGCCTCCAGCATTTATAATGGTATTAAATCTATTTAAAATGTTTTTAATTTATAAGGGGGGGTCACACTCAGAGACTTGCTATGTGAAAGGGGTCACCAGTACAAAAGTTTGAGAGCCACTGCTTATAGCTTTTTCCTGAGCTCTGATGTCAGATTTGTCAGTAGAAAAAAGCCATATCCCAAGCAGAATACTTGATCTGTACAATGCATTTAGTTGTAATGGTGCTAAATTGTTTCAAACAGCTCATAAAGCAGGGATCTTCTGTCCAAGGTCTGAAAATGTGAGAGGTGGTTGTACATGGACTAAGAGATGGGATTCTCATTTTTAAGTTTGACCTAAAATTTGGTTTTTATGTATTTCTTTTCCTCCTAATAGATTTACACGGATTGGGCTAATCACTATCTAGCAAAATCTGGTCACAAACGATTGATCAAGGACCTACAGCAAGATGTGACTGATGGAGTCTTACTGGCTGAAATCATCCAGGTTGTAGGTGAGTGAGTTTCTCTTTTTGTTCCATGTACACGCCTACTTTGTCAGAGCCACAGCTTGTTTATTCACATAAATATGGGAAAAAAGAGATAGAAACCATATGGAATTAAGATGATAATTCTGTTTCACAGGATTTGATAATTAATTTGATAAAGCCTTATGTTAAGGGATTGCAGAAAAATATTTGATGTTCTTGATAAGATCTCCTGACACAGCATTATCACTCAGGACAGCTGAAGGGAAAAAGCAGCTGATGAGCTTTTTTCTGTTAGGTGACTTGTGGCCTTGCTTTGTTCCTGTTACCTTTTTTAGACTGGTCTGGAAATAATTCACCAAGACAATGGTGTGTTATATTAAACCTGCCACTTCTGGTTGGATCTGAAAAATTCCAGTGTGCAGTTAGGATTAGGGAAGGACATGATTAGTATATGGAAGAAAAGAAACCCTTAACAATCTGTTTCAAAATAAGGAAGCTCATTTATTGTCAGGATGGCCCCAGGCACTAAAGGGACTGATGTCAATGGGAGTTGAAGGTTCAGATTGGACCCTGTGCAGGGCTCCACATTCCCCCTGTTCCGGGTTCTTCATTAGTTTCTTTAGAGACTCATCCATCTGGTATTTAGGCTATCACAAAACACATGGATGGAGCTATGGAGAATGACAGAATCAGGAAGCCCATTAATAGGAATTAGAATGACTGTTATTGACAACAAAACTGACAGACTTGAGATGCAAATGAAGAAGACCGTAGTGAAGTAACTAGACACCAAATCTTGTATAGTTATTTCTGTTACAAATGCTGTGCAAAAGAATTAGAGCCCTGAGTTAAGTTTATGAATGTGTGGGTCAGATATTCAGTTGCCAGTAGAAATTGCCATAGTTTCTATTGACTCCAACTGAGCTAAATTGATTTTTACCAGATGAAGATCTGGCCCATACATACTGAACAAACAAAATATTCATTGCTGTCTGAGTATAGCACTCTGAAAACTATCCATGTAACTACATATGTATACACATTTCATGTGAATTACTTGTGTACCTGTGTATAACAAAACTCCATCCAATATATATGTAACGGTGTATACCAACACAAATATTTTAATGGGGAGATTTTCAGAGGCATAAGGCAGAGGAAGGCACCCATCTCCAGCTGACTTTCAGTGGGAGTTGGGCACCTAACTGCCTTTTGTGCTTTTTTAAAATTTACATACATATAGTTACATATATGTAACAATGCTGCACAAAATCCTTGAGTAGAAACAAACATATAAGAACACTACCAAAAACTGTGTACCTACCTGTATCAAATACTTGCATGCATATTTCCATGCGTACCTACTTGTGACTACTCCCATATGTTTCAAAATATATGCCTGTGAAAAACATTCAGAAGAGTTATTGTTTACTAAAATGTTTGATTTAATTCATCTTTGCATTTTTCTGCTTTTTCTCATTGCTGCTTTAGTGTTTGGATTTAGCGTTTTAAGACACAGCTGTGAAAGGTTAATTCCTAAGGTGAAGGATTTTCTTTTTCATAGATTTTTTCCAAACAAAAGAAAATCCATGTTTAAACACACAAATTCCACTTTAATCCCCCAAATTGGCACTGAAAGGAAAATATTCATTTGCATCCCTTATGTACTGGCCTTAGGCAAGCTGCATCTCATTGTCACATTAGAAGTGGTAACTTTCACACATGGAAACAGCTTCAACTGCAGCTATAAAACCATGACCTGTCCTCATAAATAAGGATTTGTACTATGAAAGCTTCTGAATGGTAATTTCTTTTTCACTTCTGCATGCAGTGCTCTCTGTTGTGTGTGGTGCGGGGTACGAGAAAGCAGTAGTACCACAGAGACATCTCTGTTCTTTTATGGGCATTGGTGGTGTATTTAGAGATTATCCCAGGTTAACAAAACATTTTCAAGTGAATTTGTTGATTATGAACATTCCTTTTGGTCACTGCATGAGTTTTGTATTCAAGACTTAAGTTGGTGCTTCAGTGCTAACGGTGATCTGCAAAGGCAAATATGTTTGTGCCTTTTTATGAAAGAAAGAAGAGCTTTTGAAAGGTTTTCTGTTCTCTTCTGAATTCTCTTTTCTGCCTTTTTGTTTTAAACATTAGAAATGCAGGTCTTGTCTTCCCTTTTTTCCCCCTAGGAGATCCTGTAGATGATTAGAGAACTGGTAGGATTATGCCGTCAGAGATGCCATGCAGTTAAACTTGATTAATTAAGAAGGGATGTAATTTTCAATTCTGCTTCAAACTCTGTTGTTTGCTAACATCAGTTTAGCTCAAATGCCTAAACAGCACCGCTGAGAGAAGCTGTCGTTAAGGATATAATGCCTCTGCCCTTTTGGGTAAGGGCTCAGAAAGCTCATGATCTACAATGAATCCTCCAGCAAAACTAGAGAAAAAAGAAGCTTGACATGTCTGATATTTCTAAGGAAAAACAAGCAGAACAAATCCTAAAAAAATATTTGAAGCCTTTGTTAAACATGATAAGGAAGGGAAAAGTGCAGAAGTGCCTTTTAAGACCTTATAAAATCTGAGCTGTGTATTCTTCTTGTTGAGAGAGTTTGGAAAACTACCAGCTCTCCTTAACAGGCTTAGATTTTCTTCTTGTGGCACCTTTTCCTACAGTTCTCCAAGTTGGTTAAAGTCTTTTTTGAAGTCTACTATCCTTTTTCTGCTCCTCTCACTCCTTCTTTTCCTTAGAGTTGTGAAATCTATCATTTCATGATCACTTTCATCCAAATAGCCTTCAACCTTCAGATTCACTACCAATTCTCCCCCCCCCCACCCCCTATTGATCAGAATCAAGACTAAAATATCGGCCCCCCGGTTACTTCCTCCAACATCTGAAACAAGAAGTTGTCCCTACTACATTCCAAGAAACATCCTATTAGTGAGATTATTTGTTTGCATGGTCAACTGTCACCACACATCAGGGCCATCAGAGTGAATTATTATCGAGGTTTACAGGGTCCAGCACTCCCTTGTTCTGTGTACATTCCTGTCACTCAAAACCAGATGTATATTTCTGGAAAGAAAAGAAATCTGATTTAGGAATTTATAACTTGGTAACTTTCATTCACTTTTTATTATAACTTGGCATCCATATTTTGAAAGAGTGGGCAATTCTAAAAATATTTGAAACCCGGTAAGGATAAATTTGACACCTAAGAGTGTAGATATATAATCTTCAGATTGAACTACTAGCAATAGTGTACTGAAATTATTGTGTGTGTTGCACAGTGACAGTTTGTCATAATATTCTCAAGTCAACTGGGAACTTTATTGACAAAATGCTAGGTTATTTTGATTCAAAACTTGCAAAGATTTACACATCTGTGTAACTTCATGTATATGCATAATCCCATTGCAGTCAATGGGACTGCTCCCATATGTTACTGTTTGCAGAACCTGGATGTCAGATTGTAAACTCTTAGGGTCAGGGAACGTGTCTTATGGGGGCAGGATTTACAAACAGTGAAATTCCATTGCATAGAGTGCTAGGCCTTTCTTCACTTGGCCAACTAATGGTACTCTGAAAGGTGGAATATATACTGTAGTGCTGCACTGGTATGGGAGCACAGAGTTAAGATGTACATTGGCACAGATGATTTTGACATTGTGAATAAACCAACATACTGAATGCATGTCTACACACACACAAATACAAAGTGATATCAAGTCTAAATGGCACAGAATCACACCTGAGACACTGAACTTAAAAAAATTAACTTGCAATCAAACTTCTGGCTTTTATTTTGATTGAAGTTTTTACTGAGAGATCAGTGAAGCTGCCAACGTAACCAAAATGAGCTTTCCCCTCCTCGTCTCTTGGCCAACCATTTTTTAAAAAATAGTTACAACAACTATTGAACTATTTAAAAATGGATCAATTTACTGAACGTAGGTGTTCCAGGGTAATTATGATTCACCTGTGAAAGGGGAGGAGCTTCAAGAGACTCTTAACACTACACACCTGAGAAAAGCTCCAAGGGAAAAGAGAGAGAGTTTTCTTGTGGATTTTCATCTGAGGCCATATTTGTGGGGACTGCCAATTTCTTCTGTTTATCGAATCCAGCATTTTTTAAGAAGAATGTAATATGATATTCCAAAAGTTACAAATGTAGGGACTGATGGAACAGAAATTAAAGCCCTTTAATTTGGATACTGGAAAAGATTAAGTTGTTTGCTAAAACCGTAGCTAGCTTGAAAGATTCTGTGTTGTATCCTCACACTACCCTGCACTACTTATAAATCTCTTCTGTTTCCATGATTGAAAGTCTGTGTTAAGATGACAGATTTCTACTACCATACTCACTAAGTGGAGCACTTCAATTGACAAAAGTGTACTCTACACTTACAAAGATGGGTCACTTACTCTTGTTGGCTTTGCATCGGCATTTTCTATAATATACTTTCACTTTGTACATTTTGTAGTACATTCTCTCTATCTTACATAGAGATCTAAGTATTCGGGGTCTGCTCGCATTGAAGTCAATGGGAATTTTGTCATTGACTTTAATGGGAGCAACATCAGACACTCAGTCTACTTTTAGAAAGCCATTTATTTAATAGCACAGAGTTCCTAGTATCTTAGTTTTCTTGATTGAAAGCAATTGCAGTACTATTTTCCAAGGATGGTAATCTTCATAAATAATGGACAGTAATATCCTATTTTGCCAAACTGCTGCCTCTGTCACGTTACTGATCTCTCAGTTAACACTGTTGCTTACTAACGGCTTGTCTGTTCCTGGAGTTATTTAGGAATGGCTATTCAGGAATTTTCACCTGGAAGTACGTCAGATTAAACTAGAAAAAAACTCTCCTATTCCAGAATAAGAGTGTCCAGACATGGAGTTAATCTGGAATGTTTATCCTCTTTAAATACACAACCTCTTTTATTCTGGAATAACTTTCATTTGTAGAAAAGCCTTTACTACTCTCACCTGTGGGCTAGAAGGTTGTGGGTTTGTGTTCCAAATCTGCATCATATACAGTCAGGACATGCCAGAATCGCAATTTATCCTTTGGATGAGACATTAGGCAAAGATTTCTTCTGCTTGGGTCTGGATAGCTCTCCAGGTAAAAGTTTTAGCACTTTATGAACTGTATTGGCAAACATCCTTTTACTCAGGAAAAATTGTTATAAGGTCCAAAGATGTGGCTGAGGCATTATTAATGCTTAATAGCTTTGTAACAAAGCTGTTTGTAGCAAAGAACTTAACGCAATGTACAGTATGTTGAGTTACTTTTTGTATAAAAGGTTCTATGTATCCACCCATGTTCTGCTCTGTATGGTCCTTATCCAAGGCAGTTTAGAATCATTCCTATCATAACTTTTCATGTAGTGTATCGAGTGCCATTTGTTGAGGATTTTTATTTTTGCAGGGAATGCATATCTATATCTGGGACACCAGCAGCTGCCTGATCAACAGATTTAAAGAACACTTTACAACACTTTATGGTAGAGAGACCTTCTTTCCCCCTCATTTTTCCATATATTTTTGACTCTAATAACCTCTCTCACAGTATTATAATGCATGTGCCACAGAAGAAATAAAACCAAACCTTCCTTTAGCTTCCCTTTTCTCTCCTTTGATTCAGATTCTATCTATGAAAAAATGACTATTTCTTTTCATACTACTTTTATCACTGAGTTAAGCTGCTCTTGCTATGTCTAGCTTAATAAAGGGGAAGAGAGAAGCCATCAAACATCCTCAGTGTATGCATCAAAAGTGGCAAAAGGTTGGAAACATTTAAAAATCTCAGGGTGAAATTCATTTCACTCTCATAAAACCAAAGTAATCTGACTGTACATGGGTAAAGTGCCATGGGGAAAAATGGGGAAATATCTCTCCAGCCTTGGAGCTGTACTGCTATAAGCCCAAAGTGTACAATGTTGGTTTTAGAATAATTTTAGGCCAAGCTAATGATACAGAGACCCATTCTGTGCAGGGAAGAGCCTAGGAAGAAAATGAAAGCTTGATGGGGCTGCAGTAAATAAGGGAGAGAAATTGAATCAAATTAAGAATCAAATTAAGAATTATTTAAGAACATTTTCTTAGATGCCCAAAGAAAGCACAGGGCCACAATTGGGAGAAAGCTACACTGGTTTAAAAAAAACTGCCTGGCTTAGAGGAGAAGTGAATGAAGCTATAAAAATAATTTTAAAAACACAACCATCTATAACAAATGGGAAAAAGGGACACTGATAGCAATGAATATAAATTAGAAACTAGAAATTATAGAAAATTGATAAGGGAAGCAAAAGGACAATAGGCAATGTTGATAGCCAGCAGCGTAAAGGACAATAAGAAGAAGTATTTTAAGCATATTGGGAACAAAAGGATTCCTAGCAATGGTATTGGTCCAACTGGTAGAATTGTCAATAATAATGCAAAAAGGCTGAAGTCATGGTGGTCAGATGTTTGTGTGTGTGTGTGTGTGTGTGTGTGTGTGTGTGTTTGTGTTTTCCCTGTGTGCTGTCCTAGCTCTGCACAAACAGTTGGCACAGCAGACCTTGAGCAAACCGCCCAATGACCACAAGATCCGTTAAAGTACGAAGGCATCCAACCAGGTTTATTGTTGAGGAAGCACGGTAATAGCACCTGGCAGACTCTACGAGGCTACTAAGACATGTATGCCCATGACAATGGATGCAGCTCAGTCAGTGGCTGGACTTTCCACTGCCTCCTAGGCTGGCCAAAGATACTCCCTGTAAGATATATTTTTATACCCTGAAATAAACATGTTACGTACTTTCATTCTGACCTTATCTTTTAGGAGGGGTCAGTGTGTTTCTGTTATTCTTGGGGAATGTTTTTCTACCATTCTTGATATCTAGATATTCTGGTACCATGTGATATCAGGATGTGTTTACATGAGTACTCTGTGCTTAGAACTTTTTTAGGAATGTGTATTTCTGCAATATAAGCCCTGTTCTTGCCAGATTCTGTGAGCAGGTTCTTCCTCATACCAGATCTCTGATACAAGGGCTGACGTCTCAGGCTCTCTTCCTACTACTGCCTCTGGACATTTCTACTGCTTGCATCCGAAGAAGTGGGTATTCACCCACGAAAGCTTATGCTTCAATACCTCTGTTAGTCTATAAGGTGCCACAGGACCCTTTGTTGCTTCTACAGATCCAGACTAACACGGCTACCCCTCTGATACTTCCTACTACAGTAATCAATAAATATTTCTATTCTGTGTTTGGAGGAAACAAAAAACAAAACAAAGAAACAAAAAACAACCACCCCAAAAAATAAAAACACTACAGTTGATATATTGATACATGATGATGATGAAATACTTTCCATTCCAACAGTAATTCAGGAGCATGTTAAACAATAGCTTTTAAAGTAAGAAATCGTCAAATCTGTGGATCTGAATAATTTGCATCCAAGAGTTTTAAAAGAGCTGGCTGAGGAGTTCTCTGAACCTCTTATATTACTCTTTCAATAAATCTTGGAACACTGGGGAAGTTCCAGAGGACTGTGAGAAAGCTAATGTACAAAATTTGCAAAAATATAAACAGGATTACCTGGGTAATTATAGGCCTGGCAGCCAGACATCAATACCAAACAAAATAATGGAACAGCTGATACTGAACACTATTATTAAAGAATTTTAAAAGGGTAATATAATTAATTAGAATAACATGGGTTTATGGAAAATAGATCTTATCCAACTAATTTGATATCATTTTTATGAGATTATAAATTTGGTTGATAAAGGTAATAGTATTGATACAATAGACTTCGGTAAGGCATTTGACTTGGTACCACATAACGTTTTGATTAAGAAACTAGAATGATACAAAATCCACATGGCACACATTAAATGGATTAAAAACGGAAAAGTCTCAAAATATAATTGTAAATGGGGAATCATCATCAAGTGGGTATGTTTCCATTGGGGGTTTGGCACAGATTGATGCTTGGCCCTACGCTGTTTAATACTTGTCTTGGAAGAAAACATAAAATTGTCACTGACAAAATTTGCAGATGACCAAAAGAATGGGGGAGTGGTCAATAAAGAGGACAGGTCCCTGATACAGAGCGATCTGAATTGCTAAGTAAACTGGGCACAAGCAAACAACTTGCATTTCAATATGGTTAATATGTAAATCTAGGAGAAAAGAATGCAGCCATATTTACAGGATGGGGGATTATATCCTGGGAAGCAGTGATTTTGAAAAAGACTTGGGGGGCGGGAGAGGAGGGTCATGGTGGATAATTAGCTGAACATGAGCTTGCAGGGTGACAGAGGCCTTAGAAGCTAATGTGATCCTTGGATGTATAAACCGAAGAATATGAAGTAGGAACAAAGGGGATATATATTATCTTTGTATTTGGCATGGTTGCAACTGCTACAGGAATACTGTGTCCATTTCTGGTGTCCACAGTTCAAAAAGGTTATTCCTAAATTGAAGAGTGTCAGAAAAGTGCCATGAGAATGATTAAAGGATTGGAGAATGTGCCTTATAGTGGTAGATTCCAGGAGCTCAGTGTATTAGTTTATCAAAGAGAAGGTTAAGGGGTTACTTGATCACAGTCAGCACCTACATGGGGAATAGAAATTTGATGATAGAGGGCTCTTCAGTCTAGCAGGCAAAGGTATCACAAGATCCAGTGAGTGGAACATGAAGCTAGACAACTTCAGACTAGAAGTAAGGTGTAATTTTTTAACAGTGAAGGTAATTAACCACTGGAACAACGTACCATGTGCTGTGGTGGGTTCCCCATTAATGGAAATTTAAAATCAATATTGAATGTTTTTCTAAAATATATACTCCAATTTAGTCACAGCTGTTGAACTTAAAGCAGCAGTTAATTCAGGGAAGTCCTATGGCCTGTATTAGATAGATGTCACTACATCAGATTAGATGACCACAGTGGTCCCTTCTGGTCATCAAATCTATGAATCTATGATATACACATACACTTTATGAAATGAACGATCCCTGTGGACATCCATCTACACACATGTGATGTGTGTGCACCCGTGCACACACACACACACACCAGTGATGCAGTGCAATACCCAGTTTTTAAGCATTTGGTTGTATAAGGAGTTACCTGTCACTTGAAGAAATGTCAGCCCAGTTGTCTCCTTTTGAAATGATGATGACCTTGCTCCAGCTGTCTCTGGAGGAATGACCCATGAGAAAAATCCAGCCACTGCATGGGTCTCAATGTTTCACACATTTGCTTTGATTGGACAACTACAATCTTATGCCACTTGATTTAGCTAGTAACAAGTGCTCTGGAAATAACTGGTACAAGTGTCCTCACTACACTTTTTGCATTACTTTTTATATTTGTTTTTCAGCAAATGAAAAGATTGAAGACATCAATGGCTGTCCAAAGAACAGATCTCAAATGGTAAGTGGCAAAGCAACAGTGCATGTGTGTGTTACTCGATTCCTAATAAAGTGTGACAGTTAATCTAACTGAGTATTGTGAAATGCTTGCCCCAATATAGTAGAAGGGGAAATCTGGACTGTTAGTAGAACTAATGATCCATTTCTCATCCTATTGAAGTCAAAAGGAGAAGGATTGGATCTGAATCTATTAGCACAAGGTACATACTTTTTCTTTCTGTGATATTTTAATGTTTTTGTGATACTCTGTTTAAATAAGAATATACAAAAAGTAAATACTGTGCTTTTATTTCAAAACAGTTTTTGCAGAAGCAGGAAAGTAAATGTGCAACTGGCTTTTTGTCAAGGTTGCTCCAAATAAAATGAAGAATTTTAAGGCTAAAGAACTACAATCTCTTAGGCTCTTTTAAGATCATCTCAATATTTTAGGTCCTTCCCAAAAGACAGATTTTTTTCATATATTAACGGTGGTTATGCCAAAATAGAAAGGAATTTGCAAATGTGTCTTTGGAAGTTATAATGAAAAATTTAAAATGTGCATTGTCTTTTTTGATTCAGTGATGGGTTTTTATCTGTAAAATGTTCTTACTTATCTGGTTTGTATTTAATCTTTGAAACCAAACACCAAAAGATACAGTAGCAGAACTCAAAGTATACAGTACATGAAGAGTATGTTTGCTATTAGGGACAGTGGAGTTAAAATTCTAGACAAGATATCTGAGAATATTAGCAGTAATAAGATTCTTTAAAATGTACTGTAAGAAAGAGATTATTTAATTTATGATATTTTAAACAGAGTCCTTTGTTGTTCTGTATTTTTATACAGAAGCCATGTGATGACATTAAATCTAAAATATGTACAAATTACGGCTGGATACTGAATTTAAGATTATTTTAGTATAACTTCTATACCATATTTTGTGTGTGGTTTTAGTTCTTAATTTTTTTTGCTGTGTGCTCAATTTGTATATATCTGGTGATGGAACCCACTGAAGGGTTAAGGCTTTGACAGCAGTTTTCCATCCCAGAGCCTGAAACTGCTTTGTGTTTTACTGTTCCATTCTCTCTCTCCTCCTCCTCACCCCCCCCCCCCCCCCGTCTTTGAGGTTATCCTCTTTTTATCCACAGACCAACCACTCCTTAAAAAGAAAAACATCTTTACAGATTTATCTTTCCTACTTTTACTCCTTGGTAGAGATTGGCTGCTATTCTTGCTGTAGCCGCAGCAGCTGTCTAGAGTATAAATAATTTGTAAGAACTGAATTTCATTCATGAGCGACAGGCAATACCAAAATACGTTAAAAAAAATCCATTACATTGTAACTGAAAATTAGATTAACTCACTTTTTCTCTAAGAACTAAAGTATTTCTTCCGATGTTTGCAGCCAGAGCCGACACCAAGAGTTTTTGCAGAAGCCAGGTTTAGGCATAATGGTTGTCAGCGTGCGTGCTAGAGCAGGAGCTGTGTAACATGCTAAAAGGGGGTATTCTTCCTTCACTTCCTGCTCCCTGTGCTCCTGGTGTGTGCAGAAGGATGGATTGGGGCAGGGCTGTCTACCCTGTCCCACTCTGTTTAGGATACTTAGTCAGTGCTGGACATGCCACTTCTTTATCAATGGAAACACAAGATCATCATAGCTGTCCTTTGCATTGATGTGCATATCCACGGGGTTATCCATGACGGCACACTAAAGGCCAATGTTTATCAGTGTCTGTGCTCTAAGAATGTAATACATTATAAACCAGAAGGTGTAATGTTTGCAATCATTTGCATTGGGTCAGTGGGCACAACTTTTCTCTAAGATCAACACTGTTGATTTGGATGGTGCAGTCCACATCCCTTGATGCACTTGATCGGGGGAGGCCATGGCTTCATCTCCACTCATCCTATTTGGGTAATTTCCACCTCTGATGACACTAAGAGGGAGCAGTCCCTGCCCTCCCCAAAGCACAGGGACTGCTATTGTGCCTGGCCCTTGTGCAGTGGCATCACGGGGGTGAAAGTTCCTTGTAGCCTCCCAGCCCTCACGCTCACACCAAGACACAGTCTCGCCCTAGTGTTTTACCTAATTGTTCCGTCACAGCTGTGTATAACTGCATTGCAGCTTCTAACAATTGGATGTTAAAATTAAACAGATGGAAAAGGCACGTGACAGAAGCCTTCATCTTTGCCTCTCAAATAGAAATACAGCACAGCTTACTATGAAACTGTACTACTTTATACATACTATTAAATGCCTTTTCATAACTGTCCACTATATAAGAACTGATTTTTCTGGATCATATGTATTTATGTAATGTATATTTGTTTAAATAGAATAACAAAGGCCTATAATTGACAGTGATTAGTTCCAGCTGACATGAAGAGAATTTATGGTAAATTGAGCATATAGCGGTATAGAGTGGTCCAGAAAAATCCAGAGACCATCCCTACAATTGTCGTTTTTCTGCATAGAATGAGATATTTCAGAAAATGGCTTGATTCTGGAAGAACAAAAGAAAAAAAATCTATTTTCTGTTTGTGTGCATGTTGTAGAAAAAACTAGTACAAAAAACATGGACCAATGAAGCACAGCAAGGGATGCCCTTCTCTTAATACTATTGCATTACAGGAGCTAGGCAACTGTTTTCTTATCTTATATTGATCTATTTTTTCACTGTCCAATGGTTGACATTAAAGACTCAATATCCGCCACTCTGTAGAGTTTATGATACCATAGTACCATCTGTTGTACTTATAGGAAGTTACCCGTAGTTAATGCTAGTTCCTTAGGGAACAGATGCTGAGTATTTAATGGTGCTTACAATCTTGTGAATATAGACATAGTGAAACTTCCTTTAGAGTAAAGCAGAATGAAAGGCACAGGTTATTTCAGTAAACTGTCATGTATAAATAGCAGTTCTGGTTTTAATGACTGCCGATAGAATGAAGTTCTTCTGTGACACAGTGATGTCATTATACAGATTCTACTCTATATATGTGAGCATATCTCATGTACAGTGGTCTCCATTTAAAAAAAAAATCAGCATTTGCAAACTTCAATGCATAGCGATATCTGAAATTATCTTAGGCTAGGTCTTCACTACCCGCCGGATCGGAGGGTAGAGATCGATCTTTCGGAGATCGATTTATCACGTCTCGTCTAGACACGATACATCAATCCCTGAAAGCGCTCCCCATCGACTCTGGTACACCAGCTTGCGAGAGGCGCAAGCGGAGTCGACAGGGGAGGGGCAGCGGTCGACTCCCCGGCATGAGGACAGCCAGGTAAGTCAGCTATTTGCATAGCTGAAGTTGCGTATCTTCGATTGACCCCCCCGCTAGTGTAGACCAGGGCTTATTCTGTTTCATATGTATCTAGGGCCTTCCTTCTCTATGGCATTAAAGAGAAAACAGGGATAAAGCTCCTTACCCTGAATGGCTGAGGCCTTGATCCTGCCATCTGGTCCCTGTGGACACTAACACTAGTCCCAAACTTCAGTGAAGTCCGTGTGTAGGGCTTGTGGGCACAGGCATCCACCCGCCCTGATCAGATTGGTGGATGGGGTGTCCTCTGTTACATAAACATAGGAAATTATGACAACACATAAGAAAGAGTGAAGATAGAGATGATGGTTACAAGACATAAAGAACATGCAAAGTGTATATTTTGTCCGAAGCTTGAAAGATGTGAGTATTAAACTGGAGAATAAGATGGAGAAAAGAAAAGAAGCACCATAGCACAGGAGTGTAGAGGTCAGTGATGGAGAGCTTATGTAAAAGAAGAGATTTTTTTTTAAATAGGGATTTGAAGGTAGATGGGAGAGGAAGTTTGGTGTAGTGGGAGAATGAGGATGTTGCAGGCATAGGCAGCAGCTGATAAAAAGCCTGAAGGTGCAAGTAGGAGGAGATAAATGGAGCATCAGGGTAGGAAGGAGGTAGAAAGAAGGTGTTGATATGTAGGCTGAGTCAGACCTGTGCTGTGCCTTCAACATCAGGATCAGTAGCGTAGCCAGGGGGGGAGCAGGGGGAGCGGCCGCTCCCCCTATGAGGAAAAGCGGCGCTAAGGCTCTGCCAGAGCCTCGCTAGGGCGGCGCTTTAAAAGGTCCGCGGCTCCTGCCGCTGTGGGGAGTCAGGGGCCTTTTAAAGCGCTCCCCCACCCCCAGCCCCGCTGCCAGAGCGGGGGGGGCGCTTTAAAAGGCCCGTGGCTCCAGCCGCAGCAAGCCGCCCCTTGTCTCCCCGCTCAGCACCTCAGCGGGGAGACAAGGGGCAGCCGCAGCAAGCCGCCCATTGTCTCTCCGCTCAGCAGCTCAGCGGGGAGACAAGAGGCAGCCGCGGCAAGCCGCTCCTTGTCTCCCCGCTCAGCAGGGAGACAAGGAGCAGCCACGGCAAGCTGCCCCTTGTCTCTCCGCTCAGCAGCTCAGCCGCTGACCGGGGAGGCAGCGGGCAGCTGCCCACCGCCCCCCAAATCTTGGCGCCCTAGGCGACCACCTAGGGTTGCCTAGTGGGCGCGCCGGCCCTGCCAGTGGCTCCTGCCGCTGCGGGGAGCCGCAGGCCTTTTAAAGCGCCACCGGAGCCCCGGTGCCGGAGCTTCGGAGGCGGCGCTTTAAAGGGCCCAGGGCTCCGCAGCGGCTGGAGTCCCGGGCCCTTTAAAGCGCTGCAGGGTGAGTACAGGGGGAGCGGGAGGCGCCTTTTTATAGCGCCGCCCCCGCTGTGCTCAAGACCTGGCTACGCTACTGATCAGGATGAGGCGTTTTAAAGAGATGAGGAGCCATAAAGGGATTTAAGAAGGAGGTTGATATGGTCAGAGAAGTGGGAAAGGAAGATCATTTATCCAACAGTTAAAATAAAGAGGCACAAGGTAAGAGCCCAAGATGCCTGAGAAGAGGTGTTTACAGAGGTTGAGATCAGAGACAACCAGAGTGTGAGCCAAGATTTTGGCCATGTGGATGGACAGAAAGCGACATGTTAGAAATGTTAAAGAGTGAATAGTATAGTGACAATATTTGGCAAGAGCCTGGATAACCAAAGACAACCCCAGTGTCATATGAGTTTGAAGGAGTAGGAGGAGAGAGGAGCTGTTAATAGCGAGGAAGGGGGAATATGTAGAGAGAACGATGAGAGGGTTTGATTTATCTATGCTAAGTCTGAGGAAGCAGAGAGACATCCCAGAGGAGATATTGGAGACACAGGAAGCAATGTAGCCTGCGCAGAGAGACCACAATTTCCCCATATACTTAGAATAGGAAATAGCTGTGGTAACCATGAGGTATCTGTGGTCATATGTCAATTCATCATTTTTAATGGTGACCGCTCTTGTGTATCTGTCTATGAAAAAGAGATCACGACAACAAGGAGGGACTGCATTCTCCCCTCTATGCATTCACCTGTCGCAATTTGGCCTGTAACGCTCTGAAATATCATCTGTGATGCAGATATCCTATCATGTTGCATGGGTAAAAGGAGGGAGTTCAGTCTTTCTGTTACTGTTTATCTGGCTATAGATTGTGCAGAGTTAGTCTTTTTTTGTCCAATATGGGCTAGAGCCTGCAACACTTCTTATTAACATCATTGGCAAGACTCATTGAGTAACAATCAGGCCCGTATTATCAATACGTTGACTTTAACTTGCAAGGAAAACCTACTTCAGCAAAAGGAAGAGGAAGATGTACCAAATATAAAAGATATCAGGTATATTTAGGATATAGAGGTGAACCAAAAATATTAATTAATGTTTTAACACAGGGCGTACAAAACTCAGGCCTGTAAAATATTTAGCTTAGCAAAATTAGGCCATCGGACTTAAGATAAGTTAACATAAGCAAGTTAATAATAAACCTGCCTAGCTTTGGTCTATGTTTGTGATATGCTGATGTTCTGAAATAATTGCTGAGTTTGGATAGCGTCTGAGAGAGATCAGTAGACACCAAGGTGAAATGTAGCCAAGGTGAAATGTTGGAGACTTTCTTAAGGTAACTGTCTATTAATATGGTGATGGAAATGTTAATGAGTATAAGGGGAACTAATGAGTTAGCCTATGAAAAATGGGGCACTCCAAAAGTAGAGGAGCATGGAAGTTCAAATAAGGAAAAGGAGTTAAAACCTTCAGAGATGTGTATGGACACTAGCAGGCATCAGCATAACACATTATAAAAGGTGGTGTGGCCTGCGTGGCTTGGTGTGTGGGAGATGTCAGGACGATGACCATTGGTGGTGGTGGTGATGATGAGTATGATAACACTTTGGGTTATTCTGCAAGGCCTGGTGTGAGTAATGCAAATATTATGCATTTTGTAATGATCTCACTTTACCAGATTGCAGTATGTGTATTTTTTGGTTGGCTACTAAAAGTAATGCTTGTAGAAAGAGCACTATGTAGACTCTATTGTGCACCATGGGGTCTCCAGTCTATTACAAACTTCTCTGTACTGTAGTTGATCTTGGGGGCTGAACTCTCCCAGATTAAAGTAGGTGTAAACCCTCACTGTGGGTGGGTAGTTGGTTAAAGTAACCCATCACTATAGAGGTGACTAAAAAGGTTTGCTGTAAATGATAGTATCTTGGTTTTTATGCAGCACAGATGTGATACAGCAGCATAACAGCTCTGAAAGATATAGAGTTACATGTAGATGAGATGTCTAATATGTCCTTTGAAGTGAACTGCTAAATAATGTGTGAGATGCCCCCTTGCAGTAGGCCTGAGTGGAGGGCTGTGGGAAGCTGAGCCGAGAACAAAGGATCAGTCCTGGAGGGATGTTATCTGAGCTGAGAGAGGATTCTCAGGGTATGTCTACACTACAAAATTAAGTTGATTTTATTTAAATCGACATTGAGTCTCCGATTTAAGCAAGTTGATTCTGCATGTCCCCACTATGCACATTGTGGCGGCGGAGCGCATCCTCACTAGCAGGGCTTGCGTCGACTCTCAGAGCGCTGCACTGGGGGTAGCTATCCCACAGTGCACGGAGCAGAGTGGAATGTTGGGTTGGGCTTCCAGTGCCTCATTGGACCAAAACATTTGCGTGGGTGGTTTTGGGAACATGGCATTAGCCTCCCATGATGCACTTACGTCCCTTCCTCTCTCTCTCTCTCTCTCTCTCTGAAATCAACGGCAAACAAACCAAGCCTTTTTCACGCCTTTTTCCCCTAAGCCTGGGTTACCTGCGCAGACATCATAGCACAGCAAGCATGGACCCCGCTCAGCTATATACTGTTGTGAGCATTGCAAACACCTCATGCCTTATCCTGCAGTATTTGCTCAGCTGAAGCAGGAGCCGCCGCACGGAACAATGTGATGCCACGCAAGCAGCCCTGCTGGAAGCCGTGGAGTGGAGCAATTCACAGATGCTGGCGACAGTTGCGCATCACCTTGACATGGTGGAGCGCTGCTTCTGGGCCCGGGAAATAAGCACTGACTGGTGAGACCACTATGGGATGCAGCTGTGGGATGACGAGCAGTGGCTGCAGAACTTTCAAATGAGCAAGGTCACTTTCATGGAACTGTGCAAAGAGCTTTCCCCAGCGCAGCAATACTAAAATGAGAACTGCTCTGACAGCTGAGAAGCGAGTGGCGATAGCTCTGTGGAAGCCCTTTAGGTCGGTGGAAGGGTCTCGGCAGTGTAGACACATACATTATTAACTCGACCTAATGTGGCATATGTCAGCCTAACTTTGTAGTGTAGACCAGGCCTCAGACAGGGAGGCTTGGCTGAGTGGAACCACTGCAGGGATTCTCTCTCAGGAGACCTGACTTGGGGCTCTGGGAGATGAGTCATGGGGGAAGAAAGTGAATGTGGGAGCTCTTAAGTGGCTGGCCTGGATACTGGGGCCCTGGAACAAGGAAAGAAAGTATAAGGGGACAGATGGTTAATGACTTTTGAGTGGGTGAGCTGGAAATGAGATCCCCGGAGTGGGCTTTGGAAAACTGTTGTGAACCTGTTATATTTTGGGAGAATGGTTTTATCATGAGGGTTCTGTGGGCTATTGGACATGTACAAGAAAAAATATATTTCCCCCCTGGCAGACTTTTGAACTGGACATTGAGAAAGATTGTGTTCCTTTCATGGGAGGAAGAAAGGCGAAATGGAGGCAGACATACCTTCATGGTGTGACCTGTTGCATGTGGGTGCCCCAGGCAGGGATGCCTTGTCACAGGGGAAACCCTCCTCTCCCCTAAAAAAATAAAATAAAGACGCCTTACAAAGGGCCCTGAGGGTCAGTAAAATTAAGGGAGAAAGTAAATTCATGAGTCAATGGTCCTCAGCTGCCAGGATCGATAACAAAATGGGGGTTGCCACCAGGACACAAACCATAAAGAGATTTAACAATTAAAAGAACTGATCTTCATTTGCACCCCAAAACAAATTGGAATCCAGTGGAATCCTGGAGCAGGTGTGATACGATTCATATGTCAGGTGTATGTATGGTGAATATAAGCATACATTATTGAAATAATTGGATCTGCAGCCATTTACATCAGATGAGGATCTGACCTTATGTGTGTAACATCACTAACTGGGCAGCTGCCTTCTGCATTAACCCCCAGATATTTAATTGCAGCTTTATAGGTATCAAAACCAGAGACTTTAGGGCCCTGCCTTCCAGTTTGTCTCTTAAAAGTCATTTTTGTTACAGTTAGAGACCTGAAAATTTCACCTCTGCAGTTTCTCACTGTTAGCACTACAGTTACCACCATCCACCCAGCATAGGGAGATTGCAGAGGACACACCTTGGAATTTGTCAGTTACCTGCAGGGATCACTTTTAAACGCTGTTTTGATGCTGAGGATGCTGCCCCATGTTACTCAAAGCCAAATTCAGCCCTAGTGTAACTCCATTGTCTTCAGAGTAGTTGTACTTGGTTGCGCCAAGGTTGAATCTGGTTTCAGGAGTGGAAATTGCACTCAAGCTCTAACACCTACAGAGAAATTCCACCAAGCTGCCTAGTTGTCCCCCACGCTGTCTTTATTTTTGGATAACCAGCAGTCACTGGAGCCTGATCCGCCGAACACTTTTATGCCATTGTTATCTAGATGTGCATGACTGGTCACAATAAATCTTCTGAGGGTGCCCCTCCCAAGAGCCTCTCACTGGGGGGGGGCTAGTCACTAGAGCACTCCCTTCCTAATGCAGAGTTCTTCTGCCTAGAAATGTGCTGTTAATTCGGAGACACAGCAGTGCAGAAGAGATCAAAAGCATCACAAACATTTTTTTTCTCCATAACTTCCAGGCACAAGATTTCTTGGAATCATAGTTCAGTGGTTAAATAATGATGTGTATTTTCAAATAATTCTTCTCTAAGATTGTCCTGAGAAATCTGATGCAGGCAACTTGTGCCTTGGTTTTTGTTAGGCATTATTTTATTACCTTGACTTTGTTACTCAGTAAGTTTGTGTTTAAATATTACATCTGTTTGGTGTTCCTATAGTAACAAATGGACATCTTTTGGCTTTAGCATGGTATTTTTCAGCACAGCTGTATGTTAGTCTGAAAGGAAAAACATTACCTGGATCAATGCCAGACTTACTATGGCAGCCACTAGCTTAACTCCTTCGACTGCATGCTGAGACACTTGGCTAAATATTGAGCATGGGAATGTCTCACACTGCATTTTTTTAAGGTAGCCTCAAGTCTCTGGGGATCGCAGTAGGAGCCTAAAAAAAAATAAAATGGAGCCCCCTCGGTCCTCACTTGGAAAGTGCACAGGATTCTTTCTCTTGCTTTTTGTCCTTTAAAGAAAAAAAAAAGCATAGCTGCGGTGTGCATGAGTTTCTGCATCTTGCTATATTGAAAGGGGTCTTTTTGGAATGGTCTTCCACCCAGGAATAAGCAAATATGTGCTTAACATGTGTCACACTCCTGGTGATAGCTTTGGTGTGTTGTAGGTGAGACTTTTTTTCCCCCAGTAAAAGTGACTCACATTTTAATGGCTATGATTTTATTCTGTGGTTGCTTAGTTTATTTTAAAAATTGATTATTTAATGCAACCAGAAAAGTAAAAGGGAGAAAATTAATTTATTATAACAATTCAAGGTTTAACATCATCATACTAGGATTTTGACATAAACCAAAAAATCAGAAAGTACATCATCTTATTTTGCCTACATATTATAGCATATCTGCTATGTAAAATTGCCTATTACTGAGACTCTTGTAGGCACAACAGACACTATTAAGTTCAGTGTGGTTTCACTTGCTTGCACCAAGGTTGACTCTGGCCTCAAGAGTGGAAATTGTGCTCAGGCTGAATTGTGCAGAGTGAATTAAGGACAGATTCTTAACGATACATTACTTGTCTTTGGTCCTCAACATTATTTTCACTTGACCTTTATGGTAAAGGCCTTTTTTAAGCTTCCTTGCAGGGGAAGAAAAGATTAAAAGCAAGGGGCTAGGGAATCAATCATATGGGAAATAAATTGTAGCTATAAATTTGGCCCCTCTTATAGGATTAATTAATTCATTCCCTTTCTGAGGCCCCAGCTATGGGGAAATCTTTGTAGATTTTCTAAATGGGATGGATCTGAGTAATGTAGGTTTAAAGCATATGTTGACAGCAAGAGATACCTGCTCATGTTTACATAGTTCAGCTCCTGCTTTCTGAATTCCACATCCCAGCTTTACGTTCTGAACAGAAACCCTATTTTCTTTATCCATAAGAAAAAATGTACAGTGAGATAAGTCATGAAACTCTTCACACTAAACCAGAATGTGACAAAGATTCTGTGTCAGGTTTGTGATTTAGTAGCTGAAGCTGTTTATACAACTGTTTCTTTTGCCACCTAGGCTTCTGTCTCTATTTGAATATGTCTCTATTTATAGAATACCTAGTACTAAGCTCTTCACACTCAAATATCCAAAGCTGGTCATACTTTTGACAAAGGATTATCCAGTCCAGAGAAATTAGCTTTCACCTTTGTTAGAGTGTCTGTTTGTAGATCTTTGATTTCAGGCTTCTGCTGATGCACTCTCTCTGTGTAAGTATGTTTAATTTGGTTATTTTAAGTAATTAAATAGTCTTACTCCAAAGCTGCTGTGATGTATGTCCAGGACAGTTTATTCTCTGGTGTTTGGCTGGAATTATTTTTATAAATCCCGAATCTAACTTGCTTATTTTGGGCTAAACTGTGCCTTTCTCCTGGCTTATGCAGCTATAGTGGAGAGTGAGTTAGGAGTAAGATTTCACACTCCCCCGTGAGACTGTGTAGGACCTGGTTGCTGGGTCCAGGCACAGGAAAGAGAGCAGGGACTGTACACCCAAAACGTTCACTCTTCTGCCACCCCAGCAAGTAAGTGGGCACAGAGTAGGTGGAGTCATGGACCCACCCTCCTTACCACTCCCAAACACACACGTTTGCCAGCCATGATGGGGAGGCTATGCTGTGTCTGGTAATGGGCTGTCACAGTACACTCCTTCTCTCTTGCCACCATGGAACTGAGGAGCTGTGTTCTTCAGAGAGGTGTATTCTTACCAGAGCTGTTGCTGGAGTGGGTAGCTACGAACTGCCCCCTGCACTGGCTTGAGCCTAAATGCTTGATCTAGCCCATTAATATTGAAGAACATGGTGCTAGATCATCAGATGGATGGAGCTACATCATTTTACCCCAATTAAGGATTTGGCCCATGATGTTCTTTCCTTGTTTGAAATTAATCCATACATGCTATTTTAAATTTGAAAATGAAATAAGCAATGTATTTATATAAAGAAAGTGGCCCAAAGCAACATACAGACAGAAAATGGTTTATTTAGAGGAAAGAATTCTAAAGCTAGTGGAAATGTTTCATGTGATTATTATAGTTCTTTGTTTCAGAGTTTGATTTCAGAATTAATTTAACACATTCAGGTTACAGATTGATGTATCGCATCCTTCAGTACTTGAGTTCCTGGATGGGGATGAAAAACACTATGTACAGTAACCAGTACCATGTATTTCCATGCCTTCTGCAGGCGCCTAAGCTCTTCATTCCAGTTTGAATTTTTTTTATATGTAACCGAAAGGTTGGTGGTTCTTATAGTGATTGTTCTTATGGATTCTTTTTCTGGTGCACATGCACCATAGAACAGATTCTTTTTGGCCACAATATCCGTTGGGGCCACACCAGCGCCCGGGAAATCCTGGCGCACCCCTTCGCCCCCACCCAAGTACATAAAGGGCAGAGCCGACCCAATTGACCCTCAGTTCCTTCTTACCATCCATGGCAGCGAGATGGAACCTCTGCGGTGTCCCCTGACTCAATGCACCGTGCAATCTCTTGTTAGGCTAGTTAGTCGTCACTAACTCATGGTTTCTATAGTTAGTGTAAGTAGTATAATTTTAGTTGTTTGTATCATGCCCACTAGCCAAAAAAAAAGGCAAAACTTATAATCGAGTTGGGGATATCCCTGATACTGGGACCCAAGCTGCTTTGGCTGAGTCCTGTTGTATTGATCTGAAGGGTCAGAAGAGTGAAACATACACCAGACCCTCGCTAGAACGCACGTCTATATAATGCGAATTCGGTTATAACACAGTCGTGGCCATGGATCCCAAATTTAACCCTAACCCTAACCCCCAGCAACCTGGGGATAGGGGAGAGATGCCTTTCACCCGGCTGCGGCAGCTCCAGGGCTGGGGGAGAGGTGAGTTTTTATGCTAATTTTGATGCTAATTTCATTTTAACACGGCCCCCGCTATAACGCGGTACTTGGCATGGATCCCAAATCCCGCGTTCTAGCAAGGGGTCTGGTCGGTGTATTTATAAACACTTTCATTGTTCAACATGAAAACAGTGATAGAAAGGTTTGGGTTTTTTTCTATAGAGACCGTGGTTAAGTTGGCTGCTTGGAATACATCCAAAAACATTCATTCATTGATCAAATGCAAAAAAGAACAAGAAACCAAAACAAGCATTGATACTGAAACTGAAACTGAGTAATTATGCAAAACAAACTTAATAAAAGCCTATTAAAATCTCTTTTCTTTTGGAGGCAAAAAGTCAGTCTCTTTTTTTCACTAACACACTTTTCTTTGATGAAAAGGAAAGGGTTAATTTCACTCTGTCTTGCTGTCTGAAGTACATTCACATCTCCTGTTTTTAATAGACAGGCACAAGGTGAAGGAAATACAGGATAGAACTGGTGGGGGAAATATGACTTTCTGATGTTCTTGGAACACTGGATGGCTGGTCAGTAATGAATGGATTTTTAGGCTGGCAAGTTGGCCACGGTACCTGTTGCCTGGACCCAGGCTCACATTATAGTCAAGGACATCATCTGATTTGGGTCCTTTCTCCTCAGACAAGGCAGGGCTGGATGTGGTAATGTGTTGTAGTGCAGCTGATTTCAGAATCTGTTGAAAAGCTGAGTGAGAGAGGGGTTAGGAGGAAAAATGCTAGTGGAGCTGAAAGTAACACAAAGGGAGAGGATGACAGAACAGGATCTTATGTGCCTCTGTAGTGCTGACAGTTGAGTGTCACCACTCATAGGCGCCGACTCCGTGGGTGCTCCGGGGCTGGAGCACCCACGGGGAAAAATTGGTGGGTGCAGAGCACCCACCGGCAGCTCCCCGCCATCCCCGGGGGGGCTCGCACCCAGCTCCCCGCCAGCTCCGGGACCCGTGGCAAGCTCACCTCAGCACCGGGAGACATTGCAGGGCCCCGCCCCCGACGCTGGGCGACGATGTGTCGACGTCGGGGCCCCGCAACGTCACCCGGTGTCGGGGGCGGGGCCCCGCAATGTCACCCGGCATCGGCGGGGGCCCGCAACGTTACCCGGCGTCGGGGGTGGGGCCCGGGGGCGGGGCCCTGCCACGTCGCCTGGCGTCAGGGGCGGGGCCCGGCGTTGGGGCAGGGCCCCACCCCTGACCCCGGGCGTCAGCCCCCACTGGCGCCACCGGAAGTTGGCGCCTATGTCACCACTTATGGGATGAGGACTGGATGTCATGAGGATATGATGACTCTCAGGTGAAAATAAAGTTCCTTAAACAAGAGCAAGGCCTGCTGGCCTTCCTCTCAGGAAGAAAATCCTGCGGTCTGGTCTGCTGTTTCTGCTTGGGATCGAGGAAGTTGAGACGAGATGTGATAAGCTAAGCTGGAAAGCCATGCTGCTTTTTCAAAATCTCCTTTTAAGGACCCCGAAAGGCAGGAGAGGGGAATGGGTGGTGTAGTTCCATCTCCTTGTTATTTCATTCAGTTAAATCCATTTCTGTAAGGCCAAACTTGGTATAGGTAACGTTAAGTCCAATCTCTACATAGTCCTTGACCCCTGTCAGTAGGCCCCTTTAGTTTGGACTAATTCGGTTTCTGTCTGGTTTTTTTGCACCTGTTTATAACATTCTTTTTTTAAAATAGCTTGACCCATTTTCATGGTTAATTTCCAAGCAGGCAAAAGTTACAGACCAGTTGTCACAACAGTCCCCAGGATTTAAAATTTGCCCCCCTTGAAGGCTATTATCAGATGAATGATGGACACTTTAAGTGCCTCTTCTGTCTGGGTAAAGGGGCACATTCCTGATGTGTTCAATTGTTCCTTCTCCAAGAAAACACAAAGTTAGGAAGGCCGGCTTCAGGGTCTTTCTGCTGGAGCACACAAGGATCAGGGGGTTGATTCCAGGTTCGTTGTCACATGCCTTTCTCATCTCATGGGCACTGTGGCTCATATAGGCCTACCCACCAATCCTGTTAATACTGAGAATCTTAAGGAAACTCAGAGAAGATTCAGTCTCAGTGATCATGGTAGCCCCAGACAGTTCTGGTACTCCTGACAGACTCTGATCACACTACCTGCTCTACCGTACATCGTTTAGTAAAATGGATGTTTGAACATGCACCTGGATCCAGTATCATTGCATCTGACAGTCTGGATGCAGGCTAGATAGCTGCCATGAAAGAAGTTGTTCAGCTGATGTCCAGACATCTCGGTAAATAGCAGAAACGCCTCTGCTAGACTGTCTTGTGCTGTTATGCAGCAAAATGCAAGAGATTTTCTATTTGGGAAGTACAGTGTCACATGTGTCTCCTATTCTGAACTATCTGCTAACCCCAAAATATTAAGGACTATCCATCAGCTCCCTAAGAATACATTTAGCAGCAATAGCAGCACATCCTCCTCCTATTCAGGCCCGTATCATATTTTCCCATCCCACAGTTGCTAGATTCCTAAAAGTTCTCATGCATGTGTTTCCTTATTCTGGGAGCCACCCCCTTCCTGGGACCTCCACAGTGTTATCTGGCTTAATGGAACCTCCCTTTGAGCACCTAGCAACCTGCTCTTTTTACCTATGAAGGCTATGAAGACTTCCTTTTTAGTAGCCATAACATCCATTTGGGGAATTCAGGCCCTTATGGCTGGTTCCCCTTACGCAGAGTTCTATAGAGATAGGGTGACTCTTAGGCCGCACCTCAAGTTCCTGCATATGATTGTTTCTGATTTGCATTTAAATCATTTGGTTCACCTCCCAGTTTCTTCCCCAAACCACTCAAACCAGGGGAAAGCCAAATTGCAGTCCTTTAATGTGGGCAGGGCTATTTCATACTAGCTGGACAGGACAAGACCCCTCAGGAGCTCCTCCACACTGTTTGTAGCCTTTGCAGCTAGGATTAAGGCTCAAGCTACTTCCATTTAAAGGTTGTCTAAGTGGGTATCTAACTATTAGATCCTGTTATGAGATAGCCAGGTTAGATCTATCCGTGCAGGTTAGGAACCATCCTGTCACGGTTCAGGCAGCTTCTGTGGCCTTTTTCAGAAATTTGCTGGACAGCTTCACAGGGATCAGTCCACATTGTCACCCAGCACCACTTCTTAACTATGGCTTCAGGATCAGATGCCCACTTTAGTACAGCTGTCCTACGGTCCTTGTTTACATAGGACTCCTATCATCCACTTTCTACCTATGAGATCACTGCTTGATAGTCACCAGAACTTGGATCCATGAGGCCAATCACTTGAAGAAGAAAGTTACTTATGTGACAGTAGCTGTGATTCTTCAAGATGTGTTGTCCATGTGGAGTCCAAAATCTGGTCTTTTTCTGCTTTTACAAAGTCCTATAGATACAGGATTCTGTACTGGTGAAAGAACTGAGGGACGGTTGGGTCCACTCTGCCCTTTATGCCCTTGGGTGGCAAGGTGCGAGGATCCAATGGACATTGCTAGCCAAAAAGTATCTGATCTCATTTGCACAGGACACATACTCCCACAAGCAGAATCCATGTGGACTACACATCTCAAAGAACCACAATTACTAGGGAGAAGTAGCTGTTTGTTTAAGAAAGGGCCACTTTTGTCTGATCGGCTATAAATAATGCTTTGCTGCAATGTCTGATGGAGACTGAGAGCAGATGAATCACATGTTTTGGGTATTTCCTGAGACATTTCTCCTATTTTGGGGTTGAATATTTAATGCTCAAAAATAAGACATTGATAGGACTATCTAGAGCCATGCAGCTTTGTTATGGCATCTCAGTCTTGACCTCCAGCCTGCTATTCCTTTCCTGAGTCACACCTAAGCAGAGACTCTTTGCTATTTGTGAAAAGTTTGTGTTATGAGCAAACATCCACTATGCACTAGGTTGAGACCAGCTCTGGGCAGGAACTTTGTTGATATGTGTTTTGTACTTGTTGAGCACATTGTGTTTAACAAATCATCGTCATCATTTTATCATCAGAGTGAAGAGTGCACTAGGTTATTACTAGGTAATAACCTAGTGCACCACTTTGACCTCTCAAACATTGAAGCTGTGAGTATGTAGCACTTCTCATGATCAGACCTACTCAGTGTTGAGGATACTCATCATCTTTCTGTTGCAGGATTGGGCCTTTAGCGTATGTGTACACTACAGTTAAACTCCCACAGCTGGCCTGTGTCAGTTTAATCAGGCTTGCAGGGCTTGGGCTAAAAGGCTGTTTAATTCCAGTCTAGTCGTTCAGGCTTGGGCTGGAGACCTTTGAGAGCTGAATGTAGGGTGACCAGACAGCAAGTATGAAAAATCGGGACAGAGTGTGGGGGGTAATAGGCTCCTATATAAGAAAAATCCCCAAATATTGGGACTGTCCCTATAAAATCAGGACATCTGGTCACCCTAGCTGAATGTATAGATGAAAGAGAAGGACTTCCCCCCCACACACACACACACTCATACAGAATCATATTTTAGCAGTTTTAAACAGAAAAGACATCCTGGCTTGGGTTGCCCAAAATCATTCTGAATACAAGAATGCCCTTTGAAGGGAATGGAAACTTAGACATCATGAATCAGAGCTTTCTCCATGGTGCTTAGTGAATACATTTCTAGTGCTATTTGGCAGCTGCAGATATGTTTGTGGAAAGAAAAAAATAAAATATTGGTGGGGATTTGGTGCCAGCCACGTATGTTGTGGTTTACATCAGAACCCCGTGAGCAGCACACGATTTGTGTCTTCAGGCTCTGTACCTTCTAAATACAGACCCAGAATTAATCATCCTGCCTTTACACTGTGAAAATGTTCTATCTGCACCAAGCTCTTTTGCTGATAACATCCTGTAAACTTAGGTTTTTGGGACATCCCTATCAAAATATTCATTGGTCTGTCTAAATTTGGACTGATAGCAACATTACATTGGGTTGCAAAAATGAAGATATATTAGTATTTATACAGATAAGAGGTGCATTTGGAGGAAGGTAAAATTATTTATATCATTTATATCCTTTGAGAGCAAGCACTATTTTCCATTTTTCCTTGCCATTTCCTATTCAATGTATAGGAAAGTTTTTAAGGAATAATGCAAATATGGAGGTAACTTTGTCTGAAACAAAACTGACAGGATTTTAAGAATTGTCAGTGTAATGAAACTTTTTTTTACATTTTGTCTTTTAATTGCTTTTTTATGTAATGAAGTAAACTGTTAAGCATAACACAGTGGCCTTGAAATGTGTTTTAGCAGAATAAACAGGTTTGGGGATATAATTCAGCGTGCGGATTGGGGTCTTCGTTTTGTGTTCTGTCATTGTGTACCATGAGAGGGCACTGAGCTTTTTAAAAATGCTTCATAAATAAACCTTCATTTTTCTTCTTCTGTTGAAGGTTTTACAGACAACATTGAAAACTTTTTACTGTCCCAAACACTGAGATTGAAGGCATTAGAACTTTCTTTGAAATAAAGAATAATTCTAGTGGAGAGGCATTCCATAAAACCAAATTCCTAGTGCTGTACAAAATTGAGGGTAGAGTTTCTGAGGGAGAAAACCTATAGTAAGAGTTTGAGTCTGACATTTGTTTAGGGGAAAAGTGCTGTATCTCAGCATATCATAAGGGCAGCACAATTTACAACTTACCCTCTTGTTTTTTACTGGGCAAAGCTGTATGTATGCTCTGGCTGCGGATTGAGTTTCCATGTCTAAGCTTCTGTCAAATGTAGTCCATGTTCAACATATATCTGTGCCCATAGATGGGTCTTTATTTACATGTTTACGGGGGTATTTTTAGTACCATTTGCCTTGTTCTGCCTATACTGACCAGGCAGCTTTTTTCTTCTAACACAGATCAGAATAGAAATTGAGATTGACATTATATTACAAGAACAAAATCTTCTGTGGCTGTTTGTGTTCATACTTGCTACAAGTGCAGAGCTATTGTAAAGTACCTTTCGGCATACAAGAATAGTCCTCGGCCATATACCTGGGAAAGCAGTAGTGGTATGAGAACAAATGGGAATCAGAAAACCTTATTATTCC
Source organism: Macrochelys suwanniensis (assembly GCA_033296515.1). NCBI lineage: Eukaryota > Metazoa > Chordata > Testudines > Chelydridae > Macrochelys > Macrochelys suwanniensis. The sequence continues at coordinate 82,127,148 of CM065781.1, forward strand.
TGTCCCTTATACAGACATTCAAGGAAGTTCTCCATACCTCAGTTAATGTATCTATAAAAAGCAGGAGGTGGTAGGAGGAGGGATGGGAAGGATGATGCTTGCCTACATTTGTAAAGCACTGTAAGATCCTTGGATGAAAAGAGCTATACATTTGTATAGTAATATTTATTACCACCTTGTGGAAGAGAGACTGATGGTAGCCCCTTAAATGCACAGCTTGTTCCTCTTTGGGAGAGCAGACTCCACAAATTAAGATTTCAATTTAGAATTGACTCCTAAGACTAGGAGGATAAATGGTAAGGAGGATAAGGACCCTGAAAAAGAAATTCTACGAGTCTGACCCAAAAATGAGTGATATGTGCATTAGCTCCCACTGTAAAGGGAAAAATATTTACAATACAAATTGTATGTAAATGCAAAATTAGGGTAGTGCCAAACATACAAGGCCACAGGCCACATCCTGGATCATGTCAGAGTGATATGTGGCGCAAAGATACTGTGTCAGTTTTGCATACCCCTCCCCCCAACCTTGGCTCCTGTCCAGTGCCTAAAGCAGTTAGATGGCTGATCTAAGTTGCTCCTGGCTGTCCACTGCCCCATGGGTCCATTCTGGTAGCTACTGATCACTAGGGCACAAGATTCTCCGACCTCTACCCCTTCTCTTGTAGTCATGCCCCCTACACCACCCAGAGAGTCCCTTAGGTATAGGGAGTACTCAGGTAGCTGGTTAAACCGACTTTCCAGGGCTTTGCAGTGCAAATAGCAGAATGTGTGGTTCAGGGTTATTAGGGTTATTCTCCAAAGTTATTCTGGACAGAATCTCTGGCTTTTACATCATTGTCGATAAAGAGGAATTTCTCTCCTCACGTAATTTAGAAGAAAGGGGAAATCATGACAAAGAATATTTATTTTCCCTCTCAAGTGACAGAAGAAGCTTAGTTTGAATTTGGGAAAAGATGATCACTAGAGCAATTAAAGTAAAATAATTTCATGCAGAGAGGAGTTCACATGTTAAGTAAATTACCATGTGCAGCCATCGGAACAACTAAGTAACAAGGATTAATCAGTTTTTTATAAAGAGAAACCTTAATTAAATATGGGAAAGTAGAACTGCCAACCCAGCTCTCCATCCTACCCACCCTCCATCCTACCTACCCTCCAAACCCTGTGTAGTTTCCCAAGTTCATAACTCTTTATGACAATGTGTTGTTTGATGACTGTGGAGTTTCTTTATTACACTGCTTGTTGCCAGTGGAGTTTTAGAATCAAGACTTCCCATACAGGGGCAGGACCTTTCAGGGTTAGAATCAACTGTCCTCTATTTTGTGTTTAGTTTTAGGAAATGTCAGAACAAATAAGTGTCCTGCATCTTGTGGAATTGGTATTGTACAGCTGACCATGCCACGGACACTTAATATGCTACATCTCCTCGTAAAAAAGGATTTGTGTATAGTGTTCTAAAGAGCAACACTTATGGCTCCTTTGGGGAGCGAGGGTGGTGGGGGGGGGTCACTTTTATTTTTTTTTGACATTTGATCTGACTCTAGCTGTTCTTTTCAAATTGCAGGTAATTCAAATCACATGTTGATCATCGCAGTGGATTACTGTACTCCCATTTACCACCCGCACCTCCCCTCTATGCCTACCCAGCTTTATAAACCTCCAATTTTTCCTTTAGGCACTTCCACCTTATCATGTTTCTTTGACTATATAAATATCTGTTCACTGTATGTTCCATTCCATGCATCTGATGAAGTAGGTTCTAACCCATGAAAGCTTATGCTGAAATAAATTTGTTAGTCTCTAAGGTGCCACAAGTATTTCTTTCTTATTTTCCTTTTCCTCTGCCGTGTTAGATGCTGCCTGCGGCAGGAGGCAGAGCAACTGAGAAATCAGAGCTGCCTGCCAAAAGCCAATCATGGCTCACAGCAAAAAAGAAAATACACACTCCCTTTTGGCAAATCAACAACCTCATGTCTACTTTAAGGGCTTAAACAATATATGGTCTTGGCCCAGAAGGGTGCCTCTGAGTTCAACAACAAGCAGTCATTGAAACAGTATAATTTTAAGGGGACAGCTACACATGCTATGCTGAGAGTCGGCGCAATGCAATGTCATTAGATTTCTATCAGTGTACAATAGGGTGACCAGATGTCCCGATTTTATAGGGACAGTCCTGATTTTTGGGTTTTTCTTATATAGGCTCCTATTACCCCCCCACCCCCTGTCCCGATTTTTCACATTTGCTGTCTGGTCACTCTAGTGTACAAGCTGGTGCTCAGTTGTGATCTACTCAGGAACTTTAGTTCCACCCTAGACAATTACACCTATGTGATCTTGTTACCATGCCACTTCAGAATCCTTTGCACCTCTATTACTGGAGGTGCAAAACTATATCTCTGCATGAAGCAACAAGTGTTTTGCATAGATAGTTTGCATGGAGTTCATAGTCCTAGCTACATTAGTATTCCTAGAAAAATGCCATGAGAATTGCCACAGAAGACTTTATTGGCTCTGTCTCTACGGCTATGTCTACACTACCACTTATGTTCGCAAAACTTATGTCACTCAGGGGTGTGAATATTCCACCCCCCAGAGTGAAATAAATTAGGCTGGCATAAGCACTAGTGTGTGCAGCGCTATGTTGGCGGCAGAGCGTCTCCTGCCCAACATAACTACCACCGCTCATTGGCAGGGCCGGCTGTAGGCACCAGCCTAGCAAGCAGGTGCCTGGGACGGCAAACGGGAAAGGGCGGCACTGTGGCGGCTTTCGGCGGCATGGTGGCGGCCGCTCCTTCGGCAGCATGCCATTGGCAGCTCCGCCGGTCCTCTGTCTTCAGCTGCACCTCCTCCCTCTTCAGCGGCAAACCGGCAGCAGCTCCTTCGGTTCCCTGTTCGGCGGCATGCCGGCGGCAGCTTTTTTTTTTTTTTTTTTTCGCCGCTTGGGGAGGCAAAAAATGTAGAGCCGGCCTGGCTCATTGGGGGTGGATTAATTATGTTGACAGGAGAGTTCTCTCCCGTTGGCATTGGGTGGATACACAAGAGATCTTACAGCAGCGCAGCTGCATCAGTACAGCTGTGCTGCTGTAAGCTCTCTAGTGTAGACATAGCCTCCGATACAGAACAAATGTTCCTTAATATCCAGTACTTTTGTAATTATTACAATGTTTTGATGCTACACTCAAATATTGTGAACCCAAATTATTTTATTGGGGGAAAAGTGATACATAAACATTTAAGAATTAGTTTTTACAATGTGTTAATATTAGTACCATAGAGATTGTTCAGAGTCTTGTCTTTAATACTTTTTATAGCCAAAATTAATGAAATGTTTATACTGTTTGGCAAGGCACCTCTTTTCTCTCACCAGCCTTAGTGTTTCTCCCCTCTGGCGATGGTGGACCTGGGGTAACCAGTCCCACTCACACAGGGTTTGGCTTCCCCATTTGGTGCTCCCTTGGTTGTGTCTTCAGAGTAGGCCTGAGGGTAAGCCTAAAGGGTGCTCCTTCCCCACTCAAAAAGGGAAATAGTCTCATAGACCCAAACAAAGGGCGATACCTTTCCCCGCCTCCTCGCTGGGATGGGGTGTCATCCTGTTGTTTGTCCTGGGGTGTCAGTCTTTCCCCTAGACAGCACACGGGCTTGTCTGCTTCCCCTATGGGAAGGAACACAGCCTCTCCTCCTCGAGAAGCTACTTCCCTGGTAACACCTGATCGGTCGGTGGCTCTCGTTCTCTCGTTCCCTCTCTCTCACTGGAGGAGGAGTTTTAAAAGGTCTCAGGTAGCCCTTAATTGGATTCAGGTGTCTCTAATTAACCTGAGGTAACCCCTTCTCAGTTTGTAGGGAAAAGGGCCTTTAACATTCTAGGGCTAACATATCTGCCTTCCACAAAGTGATGGGCACAACTGTGGACCACTAATCCTAAAGAAACATATTTACATATTTATACATATTAAACATAAAACATATTTATAAAGACATCAGTACTGTAGAAACCACACAAGAGACTCTAACTACATTTAAAAGAAAAATAGCAATTATTTTAATGAAAGAGTCAGAGAACGAGGAGGACTACTGCTTATACTGCAATTATGTGACTTGCAAAAAAATAAAAATAAAGGTGGCATGATCGTCCAGTGCGACTCTTGTAAGGGGTGGGCACATGTGCCCTGCCTTCCAGTGGGAACCAGTGAAGAAAACCTGACTGATGAGAAGAAACAGTACTACCCTCTTGCAGCTGTCCGGCCTGACTTTATCACAACTGCTAGAGACTTTCCTATTTAAATAATCCTCGTGCTTTTTGGGGACGAGGGGTACCTTTGTCTAGTTCATAGCATGGTTTGATAAACCAAGCCTTGGCTTCTTCACCCAGGGTGTCTTCCACAAAGAATCACACTGTTCCTATATTAGACATTATTTGAAATGTGTCCCCTTTCTTCCAATTTTTTACAATACATAAAAATACAGACAGTTGCAGAGCCAGCTTCCCTCAGGCAGCCCCACTAGGGTGGCCTCCTTCCTCACCTTCTCTAGGAGTAAGAGTATCTGGAGGCCTATTCAGTGGCTGGTACCTCTCAAGATTGCAAACAGGTGCCAATGTAATCTAAACACATCTACGTTGGACCTGAACTGAGATCACAAACTCATTTTATACCAAATAATCCTCACATGGGAACTAATTTAAGTCCCTACAAACTATAACTTTGTCATTTTACCCTCCATACTGTATTGCATTTTTCCTTCTGATTCCTTAAATCTTTCCCTTCCTTCCATACTGACCTCTATTTCCATATACTAAAATCTTATTAATTATTCATATCATACTGTCATGTACCCTTCTTATATTTTTAAATCACCACAAACCTAATGGTAATATATAAAGAATATCAGTTAGGCATCGTTGCTATATCTTTGCCTCTGTTGTATTTTCCAACTCCTTCCCTTCCAACTGTATAGATTGGGAGTTTGCTTATGTCATGTTAAGCTCTTTTTACAGCCTCTGGAGCAAGAATAAAATGGTAACAAGGCGGTCTGCCCTCTTTAAGGTAGTGCCAGTGGGCCCTGGCCAGCTCACCCCTTATGCGCATGTGCCCATAAGATAAATGGTCCAAGGGAGCATCAGCAGTTCAACTGGGAATGGGGGCCAGGTGTTTTAGTCAGGTGAGTATAATGCTCACCAGCTAAAAACCACTGTGTGGAGTTCAGTCATGGGAAGGGGGTGGGGGGGGAAGGCTGGAGTTTTGAGAGACTTGGAAGGAGGCTCCCTGGAGCAGTACCAGAACCCTGGTGAGGATGAGCTGGGGAGGTCAGTGAGGACTCTAGCCTGGCCCGAAGAAGGAGGGCTGTCCCATGGGAAGAAGAGGATTACAGCACAGTCCCAGAAAGGAGGGCTGTGGATATACAGTTTCAAGGAGAAGCTGGGGGTTGGGTGAAGCTTGCCATAGTAAAGCACAGTCCCAGGACGGAGGGCTGTGATCACCTTGTCCCAAAAGAGAAGACGTTTGAGCCCAGAAAAAAGTCAGCAAGTATAGAATGAGTCTCTGGAAAGGAGAAGCAGGGCATCTTTTGGCTCGGGAGGGGTGGGGGGGGGGGAAAAGATAGTCCCATTATTTAGGGTTGACACTCAGGGCTGGCAACCCATGGTAGAGGGGATGAATGTGTTTTCCACTACGCTACCACCAAGGCAAAATATACAAAGACCCCTGCTTTTAAGGGAAGGAAAAAGGAACTCACCAGAGCTGGAAGAAGAGAGGTCAAAGATTGTTGCATGCCTGGCACAGGTCTGGAATGGCAGATTGGTCGTTTCCTTTTGATTTTGATTTTGATTACCCCAGAAAGGGTGGACTTTTGAGGCTGGAGGGCCAAGTCACCTCAGCAAATGAACTGTGTTGGAGGAGGCCAAGAGAGTAATTGAAAACCCAGTAGGGACCAAGAGGCACGTTGATGCAGTGCCGCACCAGGCCACCAGGGGCCTGCTCTGGGACTGCACTCTGCTACAGGCATTAAGGCTGCAGAGTTATGGAGCATCTATTCTTCCATTAACACACAATAAGATTAGTAAGAGTTGTGGCATACACAGGGGTGAAAGTAATTTACAGGACTTACCGGTACGCCGGAGTCCTGAGTGGGGGCATGGCCTCAACCGGAAGAGGCGTGGCCTCGACCAGAAGAGGCAATTTAAAGGCCCCGGGGCTTTGGCTGGGAGCTCTGGGGCCTTTAAATCACCCTGGAGCTACCAGCTGCAGAGGCGCTGGGAGCCCCGGGGGTCAGGGGCGAATTAAAGGGCCCGGGCTCCAGCTGCTGCAGAGTTCTGGGCATTTTAAATCCCTGCTAAAGCCTGGCTGCCGGAGCCCCAGGCTCAGGCAGGGATTTAAAGGGCTCGGGGCTGCGGGGAGCCCCAGACTGTTTAAAGCGCCGCCCAAGCCCCACTGCCAGAGCTCTGGCAGTGCTTTAAAGGGCCTGGGGCTTCCCGCAATGGCAGGAGCACCGGGCCCTTTAAATCACCGCCAGGGAAGCCGGTCCAGCACGGCATACTGGCTCTTGCCCTTACGCCATACCGGACCAGACCGGCTTGCTTTCACCTCTGGGCATACATCACAATGTTGATAATTAGTGAAACCTTCAGTGGGCCTTGTACAATCCTGATTATGTGGCTGTCTTGATTAAGGGAAATCATTTTTTAAAAAAGTCATTGGAAAAAATTCATTACGGGGAACCCTACACTGGAAATTCTGAGACACTAACTTCACAGTGTAGTCTTCCTTGTTACCTGAAAGGAGAGGGGCTATAAACCAGATTGAGGGAGTGAGGTCTTGGAATCCCACAGAGTCCCTAGGATCTATGAGCTTAATTTCTGCAGTTTCCAAGGCAACCAGAAGCTGAAGGTGCCAGAGAACAGGACCTCCATGAGAAAGAAAGGGTAACTGTGTGGTATCAGGCATGGAAGGGGAGTTAATACGGCAGAGAGAGACCTCTGTCTTAGGCTTGGTCCACACTAACCCCCAGTTCAAATTAAGATACGCAACTTCATCTACGTGAATAACGTAGCTGAAGTCGAAGTATCTTAGTTCGAACTAAAAGGTACTTACCGCGGGTCCAGATGCGGCAGGCAGGCTCCCCCGTCGACTCCGCCTACTCCTCTCGCAGAGCAGGATTACCGGCGTCGACGGCAAGCACTTCCGGGATCGATTTATCGCGTCTAGACAAGACGCGATAAATCGATCCCAGAAGATCGATTGCGTACCGCCGAACCAGCCGGTAAGTATGGACGTACCCAAGGTCTGCTTACCTGTAAAGTAGAGGTAATAATACTTCCCTGGGGTATTGTAAGGATTAACTAATTAATGTTTGCAATTTGCTTTGAACATGGATAGCCCTAGATGTGCTACATATTAACTGTTTTACTGTTTACTGGGCTACTGATTGTCTCTTGATTTCTTGTACCGTCTCTAAATTGAAGGAGTCCAGTTCCATCTCTGTTACTGATTTCCCACAGCATGCCAAATGCGAAAAAAGAAAAAAGCCCAGTATTCTATTCCAAGGTCTTCTGTGTGTAAAAGGGTTATACAGATCCTTCTGTATGACTTGTCTTTGCAGTAATTCCTGTCAATTGCCAGATAGAAAACATTCTCATTTTACTACTGATTTGTCTTCCCACCCGTTTGTCCATTTCATCTACCTTTTGCATCTTATTGTAAATCTATGTTTCCAGGACAGGAACTGTCTTAGTACTGTTTGTACAGCACTTTAATTGGGCCCCCATGTGCTACCATACTCCTAATAATAACCATAATAGTAATAGAGGGCTTTTATGATCTTGAAACATATTTGGGAGTCTGCTCCTACAATGGATCTGCACATGGAATGCCCAGTGTCTTCTTTGGTTGCTCATACAGAGGTCTGCAAGGAGCCCTGATGGATTAGAATTTGCTAACTCAAGCTTGGCCTTTTGCATATGGGTAGGGTACGTTACTCAGGGCTTCCAGGAAGGGGAGCACATTACATGTATGTGTCCCTTTCTTTAGTAACACAAAGAACAATGTTTCAGCTCCCAGGCAAACCACATCAGGCCTCACCTTATGAAGAGAGGATGGGTCATTGCAGCTTGGGGCTTCCAAAAAAAAATAAAAAATGGAACAACAAAGGTGAAAAAATGAGGGCTCCTCAAGGGCTCTAGGGAGGATTCTGTTGATCCTCATTCCCAGGGGGTAAGGGATCCTTCTGAAAATTCACCAACAGTGGCTTCTCAGCCGCTGTGTAGACATACACACACATAGTGAGATTTTCAAAAGAACTGGTCATTGGCATAACTCTGTTCCCACTGTAGTCAATGTAAATTTCATACTTAAGTAATGAGAGTGGAGTCAGGACACCTCAGCACCTTGAAAATCCCACCATCTATCAACTCTGTAAATGTTCTGATGCACACTTTCTCCCTGATGCCCTGCCTCAGTAATACGACTGGAAGGTGGTGATTTCCATGGAAGGAAGGGGAGGATGAATCCTGTTCCCTCCGGCCATGGGATGGATTTGGGGCTGCTTCACTGAAGCTGCTTCAGTCTAGTGAAGTAACTTTTGCAGTTGTAGCACTCCACTGTGAGTTAGTGAATACAGGCAAAATAGGGTTGTTGAGTCTCCACGAATCAAAGGTTAATCTCTAATTATAGATTATGTCAAGTGATGAAACCTCCAGGAATAGGGCCAACCAAAATTGGTAACCCTAGCAAATAATCATGGCTCCCAAACAACTTATAGGGGATCCCTAGAGAGCTGGATGTGCATACCCTGTCAGGCCAACTGAAATCCTGCCCCTTCCAACTCAGCACAATTGCACCAGCTCCCTGCATCCCCTGGAGAGGCAGAATTTGGTCCACTGTGAGTAACTGCAGCCTGTTTCAGTATGTAATTTCTAACATCCAGGGAATTTTGTGAGTAAACATTTTCTGGATGCCAACTGAGGTTTCTAGTTACTATTCTTACATTTTACTGCCTCCATGACTGGAAATTTCTGCCAGCTGTCTGCTTAAGAGCAAGTGGTAATCTCTCTTCTCCTCAGGCAAATTTGGCACCATGTTTATTTTCAGTATCACGTTTGTTATCATAGGACAAAAATCCTAGCATGTTATATTTGGCCCTCTACTGAGATGCAACGATCATCTTTCTTGGACCTGCGTGGGTAGAGTATTAAGTAACTCACTCCATGCAAGTACAAACTAAGAGGAGCCCTGACCAACACAGTGTTGATTGTCTAATAACTTAGGAGTTTTCATGTTGTTATGGTTCCTATATTAAGAACCTTTTTTCCACTGCAATGAACAAAGGGGCTTTTTCTGTGATACAAAGGTTGTATGCAATAAAATGTGACTGTAGATTAAGGTAAACATTTACTACAACACGTATTCTTTTGTCTCCTTTTTTCTTGTTTAGATTGAAAACATAGATGCATGTCTGAGTTTCTTGGCTGCCAAGGGAATAAACATACAGGGTCTATCAGCAGAGGGTGAGTCAATCTGTCATTCCAAAATTTATCTTGTAATGATGGACTTTCAATTTAGGTTTTTTCCCTCCAATTTTTTTAAAAAAATACACCCAGGATCACTGGAGATTTAATAGGACTTGCACTGTTGTGTTTTCCTCTTTTTTCTGCATCCACTGTGTGAAAGGTAAGTAAAATATATGCTGGACTCAATGCTGTTAACTCTTTTACTGTAAAAATAAACAATGGGAGGTAATTAGATTCATTCACTTCTTTTTGAATAAAACAAAACACATACACCAAACAAACTAACCTTGCAGCCGAGTAATGACACACTGAAAAAATAAAGCCTGTGTATTTATGGTTGTGACAAAAGCAAAATATATCTGAAATAGCAGCATGTGAAAAAAGTACAAAATTAAATAACTACTGAAAAATACATCTGTAGTTGTCATGCAAACATCTGCTCACATGCAAAATTTTACAAGTGCAATAGTCCCGTTGTGATTGAAAAATAAAGTTATGCATGTGTGTAAATATGTGTAGGATCAGGGCCTATATTTTTACCACTTTAATGATTAATTGCATCATTGCTAAAGAATCAAAGTTTTAATTTTAAAGTGAATACTGGACTATTAACACCTCATGACTTGACATTTTACAAAACTAGAAATGCTTTGCCCAATTTTCTTAAGCAAATGTTTTAGTAGTTATATCCTGAAACAAAATGTTTTATTGTTTGTTGTTGGATATCCATTGAAAGGTGTCTAGTTACATTTTTTTAAAAGAACCTTCTGTTTTGCTGATCTATTTATTTTTCTTTAGTATGTACATTCTTACATGCGTCTCTGTAAGTGCATGTAACAATTAAATAAATTCAAATGTTACAAAGCAAACCAAAAATTAAAAAATTAGATGCTGCCCCCCACTTAATCAGTTCACCCATCGAGACCGTCCGTCCCCAACCACATTATATTAATAACCTCCCACTGCACAGACTGTAGAGCCAGCATGTGGTACATCAGGTTTCACCTTTACTTTCACTTAAGTATGTTTGAAAAAGCAAGCAGGTGCCAACAACCAGAGTAAGCAGCAAAGTTGGACTCTGAATGTATTAGGTTACACCTACCTCAGTATTTCCCAGAACAAGTAATCGGATTTGCAAGTTCAGGTGAGATGACTTTCTTAGTTTAACTTCTCAAATAAGTTTGCTTGCAGTGAGTTTGGGGAGCTGGTTACTTTGCAAAGTTTTCGCATGTGTATGCATAACTTTTAGTTACCTATGTACTTAAAGCTATGATTTCTCCCTCTCAGCTCATGTGGCTGCCTAAAAAGCAAGGTGAATTTGATAGCCTGTCTGATCATGTGATTGACAATTCTTAAAGAGAAGAGCTGCAGGCCCTCTCAGATGGAATAGAAACGCTTTTCTCTCTTGGCTTTGACTGCCTGGTTGCCAACAACCAAAATCTCCTGGCTGTAAGCATGTGTGCATAGCGCTGGGGGATTCCCAACTCTTCATGCCAAAAGGATAATTATATTCGGTTTCTAGCTGTCTCACGCTCTTAGTGAAAGACTAACTGATTATATTTATGCTTGAAGTACAGTACTCAGTGGACGAACAGTGACTACAAAATTCCCGGCTTTCTGCTACCCACAGAACCTGAGTGAGAAAGTTTAGAAACAAGATGCATGTCTTTTATTTTCTAAACAATTGGGACATTAGCATTCCTCCCTTTGGGGGTTATACTGTGTTGTTACGTACATTGATAATATGAGACACATACTTTGAATTAAGTGTGTGTGAGAAAGAATTCCCCTTTCGGAGAAGTAGATTATTATCTGCAAAACACAGATGCCTTCCTGCAGCCTAAGGGTGTAAGAGGACAGCGAGTGTTGTTTAGAAGGAAGATCCTTAACATAAATGTGGTTTAACTAGAGTATTTTTATGGTGAGTTTGGTACACAAACTACTAGTTCCACATTTGTTTCCCCCCAAAGTGGATTTTCAGTGGGGTGATAATTACCTGAAATAATTGCTTCCTCTAAGCGTAAAGTCATATTTAATGTCATTTGCTTCAGTTTCAGGGTTTTCCACTGAAGTTTCTTTTCACAGCATGTCACATCTTACTAGGCTCTGACTGTGAGCTTAAGACACTTGTTTGATCTGGTTGGATGGTGACCCCTGTAGCTTCAAGACTAAAATGAAACAAACCATCTCCTATTGAAAATAGTGATGTTATTAAAATATACCCCAGATAATCCACAGAGGATGAAATATATGGGGAAACTGTTGTGTACATAGGCTTTCTGACTGTAAAGTACATTCAAGTAATTTAATAAAGATATAGCATCACCCAGTTGCTAAGCATAAGTGGCCAGCAACATTTGCAATGTCCACTGAATGCACCTTGCTACTACAGCATATTGAAATATGCCATATTGTAGGGAGGAGAGAGCTAATGCAATTCATGCTTCAAACTAAACATGCTTTTTTGAGATTCGGAAAAGATCTTAAAGGCCCCTTATCTCCGTCCCAGTCACCTTCATTTCATTTACACCCAGGACTTATTGTCTGGGGATAACAAGGTAACGCTCTCCCTCATTGCAATACATGAGGATTTAACTGCCGCTTTAAAATGTTGTGTGTTTAAAAAAATAATTGTATTCATCTTGATAATGTGCAGAAAGCAGGGCAGCAGACCATTAATACATGCAGTAGTATTCTGATGATATGAGAACAGTTGGCTCAATGTAAACAATCCTTTCCTACCTAGTGCCCTATATTGGATTCAGACATAGGGAACAGAAGTCTTCTTCCCCTCCTAGAAGTTTAAGATAATGGGCCAAATCATGTCTCCCATTTTCACCCAAATAGTCCCCTTGTAATCAATGGGGCTACTCAGTTGAGTGAAGTGAGTGGGATTCAGCCTGAAACCTCTAAAAGTGGAAGTCCTGCATGTCAGTATATGTAGGGGGAGGGATTAGGGTGACCAGACGTCCTGATTTTATAGGAACAGTCCTGATTTTGGGGTATTTTTCTTATATAGGCTCCTATTACCCCCTTCCCATGCACGTTTCACCTCGTGTAACTTTGTCAATATGTTACAAAATCCCAGACAAACCAGCTGAGGTGATGAGAAAATTGTCTTAAGTAAAATTCTTTACTCAGCTAACCTTAGAGGTCCATAGGGCTTTCCCACCAGATCACAAGCCACTCTCAGCAGAGCCCAGGGTATCCCATTCTCATGGCATCCACTAATTTAGTATTTATATACCTTTGACAGTGGCACAAGTCAGTCTCCAAAGGATACAACAGCGCAAACTCGATGGCAGCCAGGGGGATGCCACTAATGGCTACCACAATAGTAGTGGAATGAATTACCTGTCTTACTGTTCCATGTAAGGGACTAAATATACTACTGTTAAAAAGAACGCATTGAAGATTGAAATTTTGGGGCTTGAAAGCAACATTTAATTTAAAGCTTATTCTGGAAGATTCATGTTAACCATGACAGGAAGCAGGCATCTCATAAAAAACCAAATTAAAACATTGAACCCAGTTAAACAATGCCATAACCAAACAAGCCAGTAAAGTGTTGGGCACAGGTTGCTAAGATCCAGTGGGTCAAATGCAAATAATTTTATTTATTCCCTTTGCAAATGTTCAGCCAGGAGGAAGTAGGAGTTTATAATCAGTTCAGAATGGAAATATAAACTGAAGCCTCCTCTGGATTGCTCTAGAGTGAATCCACTTTTTTTTTCTATACCTATACTATAAGGAGGAGGTTCACTATGACTGGACGTGTAATTTGCACTCCTCATTAAAGTAAAGCTACACTTAAATAAGTGGGCCTCAGTGTATGCACACTTTTATTATTTCTATTACCCTAGGAGCCCCAGCCATGGACCAGGACCCTGTTGTGGAAGGAACGTACAAATATAGGACAAAGAGACAGTCCCTGCACCAAAGAGCTTACAAATTAAGACCTCAGCTAGTACATGTTTAACAAGGGGAAACGTCTGTGGAGATGTGGAGGAGCTCTTGTCTCCTCTTTCCACTGCCATTTTTCCTCTTGTTACTCATCAGCTTGAGCTTTGTATGCATGTCCATGCTGTTCCCTGGACTGATGCAGACCCAGTTTCTGGCCTGTTGGAATTCCAGCTCTCTACTTATTCTCACCACTTTCCAATTAGTGTTTCTAATTGCAAAGGCTTTGCAGATTGCAGATGCTGTGTATGTGCAGTAGGAACTAATACTTCCTTTATTGATAGCAGTTGCACCACCTGTGAATTAATAGATTAGCTGGATAGAGATCAGCTGAGCAAATTGTGAAGCCATAAAATGATAAAAGGAAACATTTTACTAGTCTTCACAACAACCCACTATCTAATTTCGGCCATGTCTATATTTTCCCCCTCTGTACTGAAATTCATGCTTCTGTAGCTAAATTACTTTCAGCTCAACTGCAGCTTGTATGTTCCAAGCAATTTTTTCTTTCTCTTTGATTGACAGAGTCCTAAGCAGAGTCTGTGTTTTTGCAGAGTGGGTTTGAATTTATTGGAAATTTGTCAGTGCTGTTTCCCACCTCTTCTTAGTAAATTAAACAATTTCCCCCCTTTCACTACGGCTAAATCTCCTAATCCAAGAGGACTTTCTGCATATAGGGCTGTCACATCACTCTTGGCTACCTTCTAATGTTATTCCCTGGGTGGGATTAATCTTTTCTAGAACACACATAGCACCACTAAAAGGAAAGTGGTAGCAGCTGGCTTTCTGGATAGGCTCTGAAGAGTGTCCACCCATGAAATGTTTGGTCATCCAGACCTATATTATATGCAGTTGTATTGACCCTTTTTTTGGCAGGGTCCCCTTTTGTTTTCTTTAATAGCCTATCTTAGCCTCACCTGTTATTCCGGCTGAGAAGGGATGTAGCTGCCTTCAAAGCAGGGGCAACTCTGTGTTTTGTGCCGCCCCAAGCATGGCAGTCAGGCAGCCGTCGGCGGCGTTTCTGCGGGAGGTCGCTGGTCCCATGGATTCAGCGGCGTTCCTGTGGGTGCTTCGACGGTCCCATGCTGTTGGTGTTCCCGCCGCCGAATCGCCGCCAAATCCGCGGGACCGGCAGACTTCCCGCAGAAACACCACCAAAGGCTGCCTGATTGCCGCCCTCACAGCTAGCAGCCGGCCGCCCCACTGCGGCTTGCCGCCCGAGGCACATGCTTGCTGCGCTGATGCCTGGAGCCGGCCCTGCTTCAAAGACTCTTGGTGTCGGCCAAAGTTTCCTAAAAGTGATGTGAGCATCACTCTCCCATCCCAAGTTGCTGCATGTGTTGCCTCTGCAAGAGGCCCACTCTCTGTCAGCCCTAGAGTTCAGAACCAATCTGTGCACCTGAATTCTGGTCCGTTGTGTAGTACTACAAAGTGCTCCTGCTATACCACCCGGCTAGCCTATTCTGATCATTGTAAATCTGTTCATTTTATTCTCATAGTGCTAGATGCTTTAGGGCATTGGGCAGAAAACTTCAATCAGTATTTTTGCTCCTTCCATTCTTTCTTGGCTTCAATCTTTTAGATTCCACATGTAGTAACTTTTTAACTCTCAACTGCTGCATTATAGTCCTGACATTTCATTTCTAATTGTCCCAGAAACTAACATTATCCATAGCCTATCGATTTACTTCCTTGTTTTCTGTGGATTTCCCTGTTGCCTTGCCACTGAGTCTTGCATACTTTTGTGTCAAGAAAGAGAGTAGCTTGGCAGCTTTTCAAAATTGGAAGTCAAGGCAGTAGGAGCAACAAACAGCAGAAACGTCAGTGCATGGAAATGTCCAATCAACAGATTAGGAGGGTTCTTTTTAAAACTCTGCCTTTCCCTGAAACCAGAACATCTGGCAATATTTGTTTAAAACTTAAAATATAAATAAAGAACCTTTCTTTTTTTGTGTGTGGCCAAAATGAAAATGATTGGGTTACATGTTCGTGCTCTCATAACTCAGAATGTTATGAGACACACAACAGAGAAGGGGAGTTTGAACTGGAAGTAATTTAGACTGTACTCACTGGCAAAACACAGTGAAACTGAAGTACTCTCTGTGTACAAAGTCCAGTGGCAAACTGCCAGGTGAATTACCTCAGTCCATCTTTTGAGATAAGAGACCCAGAAGTGCTTCTAAAAGGCCTGTTTGAAATATTTTGCTTATTCTTAAAGGGCCATAACCTGCTCCCTATGCAGTTAATGGAAGTTTTTATTTTACTTCAGGGAAACAGCATTGAGTCCAAAATCTGTGGGTATAATTTTTCTTGTATCCTGTTTAGAAGATACATTTTGCTTAGGCAGATTATAGACAATGTGAAAATATTGTCAAAGTATAGAAGAGGTTTTCTTTGTTTCTTGTTTTGCTTTTCATTGTTTTAAGGGTATATTTTTGTGGGGGTTCTTATTTTCTGTGTTTCTAAGAAAATGTTAAAACCAGGTTTCTCTTCTGATAAACACAGCAGATGGGCATGCGCGCACATATATCAAATTATACATTATAGGCAGGGCTGGTAGTGCTGCTTATTATTAAGGTTGCCTGACATCTCCTGTTATAAGGTCCTGTTTTCAGTTGCTTATCATGTGCTAAATTTTAACCATTTGGGCTGAATTTTTCCTTCCTGAGTGTCTGTCTGCCTTAGGGTAAATTATTTTGAAATATTTCGCCAAAACAGTTCAGCTATTTCTGAGAACAAGGTTAGGGGAAAAAAATCATTGAATCAATGTTAAAAAACTCTGGCAACTTTTAGTTCCCCCATGCTGTGTATGTCTTCTGCTGTTCCTGCGAAAACCTGCCCAAATTTGGTCAAGTTATAAGCCTTTAAAAATTGCTGTTTGCACATGCTCAGTAGAGACTTCTTAGATTTTAGCAGCTATATTTCCACAAGATTCTGTCTACACTTGGACTAAGAAGGACTTTCCCTGCAATTGCAGATTGGGTGAGGTGTGGCCTCCACGCCCACAGAGCCCCCTGCCGCACCCTGAATGCCTCATTTCTGGACCCATCCCAGAGCTCACACCGCCAGGCCAGAGCCCATACCCCCTCCCACACCCCAACCCCCAGTCTCATCCCGGAGCCCCCTCCCACATTCTGAACCCCTCGGCCCCACCCCAGCCTGGAGCCCCCTTCTGCACCCCAAACCTGTCATCCCAGCCGCACCCCAGAGCCTTCACCCCCAGCCAGAGTCCTCACCCCTCATACCCCAATCCCTGCCCCAGCCCAGAGCCCCCTCCTGCACTCTGAACCCCTCATTAAAAGCACATTAAGACAGCAAAGTGGAGCACTCAAAAGTTAGGAACTACCAGCTTTAAAGTTGTCTGTGAAACCTTAATTCAGCCCCTTGTGCATATGCATTATGGTACATAACCACATACTAGTTTTTCCCCACAGGACCCTTGCTCTTGTAAGTGTGTGTGTGTGTGTGTGTTATATCATATGCAAGATAGAACATGTGATAACCAGGAACTTAAATATTTACAAATTCAGTGCTAATTTCTTCAGGTGTGCTGTGTATACCAGGCCCTTATTGCCTTGTGAAAAGACCAGACTAGTAATTATCTAGTTTAAGTATAGCCACTAATATACACAGTAATTCTATTTCTTAATGTGAGTATATTAGATTTTCATAACTGAAATAAATTAGACTGACATAATGTAAACAATGCAATTCTGTGTGGTTTCTCCCCATCATGCACATTGAGGACTAGAACTTATAGCAAATCATTTGCAGCATGGTGTTGCTACATTGCATTTGATTTTTGCGTCTTAATTTTGGCTTAAAGGAATTCTTTATTAAAATGCACCAGCTCACAACATGTCTTTCATTTCTAATACATCCACTGCAATCACTGTAGGGGAGAAATAACTAATTTACTTTGTGGTTGATGCCCAATGCTAATCAACTGTGATACCAATTAGTTTTGCAGGGAGTCTGTCGTATCCTAAAGGAATTAAATTCAGGCAGTATTATGAACAGCATGAATGCTGAAATAAGCCATTGTACTGTAAGAAAAAACTAAACTGGTAGTTGACAAGTGACTTTTAAAAAATTGCCTTACAGAAATCAGGAATGGGAATCTAAAGGCCATTCTAGGACTTTTCTTCAGCTTGTCTCGGTATAAGCAGCAGCAGCAGCAGCCACAGAAACAACATCCGCAGCACCATCCATCTCAGCAACCTCCAACGGTATTCCAGCAAGCAGGACCTCCATCCCAGTGTCCGGTCGGGGTGCAACAGCCACAGATGCCAGCTTCACCCCAAACACAGTGCCAACAGCCCCAGCAAGCTGCACATCATCAATTAAAAGCACAACCAGAAATGCAGTCAAGGTGGGATATTTTCTCCATTTGTTCCCCTGTTTTAAGGCATTTCAGAAACAAAAACAGCCTCTATAGTAGTTTCTCCTTAGAACAGAAGGTATTTAGCATCTCAGCTTATCAGAAGGTGAAAGCTGCATAGCAATAGATTTCACACCCCTTGAAGTCAAACTAGAAGTAATAACGAAGTTCTGTCTGTGGCAGCAATATTCATTTATACAGGTTTAAAATGCCTACTACATGAGTAAGCAGGATTTAGTTGGGGTTTTTTTAAGTGTGGTGGCTTTATTTCTTTTGTTTTATGCTAGCAAAGCATTTAATTAGGTGTATTTGTCAGGCAACACCACAGTCATTTACACAAAACCAAGGATGGTGGCCGAGAAGACACTGACAAGATTAAGTCTGGACTTTATATTAAACATATCTTTACAGGGATTCCACTAAGCATGGTGATTTGTGTCTTATAATTTTTTTATTTTAAGATCCTTGCTGAAGCGTTCCGTTAAAAACAAAAGAAATCTCCATTGAGGAATACCTTCACAATTATTGTTGGTTCAAATCCAGCCTAAGTTTGTTGTCCAAAAGTCATTACCCATCTGATAGCTGTTTCATGGCTTATATGAAATGAGTTTGATGGTCTTACTCTGGTTGTCATTAGACAAATGTCCACATTACAACTGGCACCTTGTTGGCAATCCCAGAAGAGAGACCAGACATTGAATGTACTGTGAGGATTGAGCTATCCTCTGATACTCAGAGATGGTCCTTCCAAATTAGATTTCATGTAGAATAGTGGAGACAGTGCCCATGCTGTACCTATTCCGTGTACTTCTGCCTATTGGACTGCATACTCCTGTGAGGGCAATGGAACTCCTGACTGGAGTAAAGTGAGCAGGATTTAGCACCGCTGGAGACATACATGTACACCTCTTTTATCTCCTGTTCTAAATATATGGGCACTGATTTGTTTTCAGTGTAACACTGCAAATCAGTTTGTAATTTTAAATTGAGTGCTACAGCAAGGCTGGTTTCCAAATACCAAACACACCACCAGAGGTATAAATCCTTAAGATGAGTCTGGCCAAGTGGGACAGTTTTCAAACCTTGTTCCATTTTTGGCCTTTCAGCATAAACTGGATTTCTCTTTATTCAACAAAGCCGGGATTTTTTTTTTGTAATTGAACATAGCCATTTTTCTTAACAGCCATATGAAATAGTCATAAGCTTGAGTGCAGAATAATTACTGTCAAATGAAGTTGAGCAACAAGAACTTGTTTCAGTGATCCTTTCTCAACACTTGAACATCAGTCTGGTGCCTGCAAAGTGGTCTATGAATTGAATTAAAATCAAAGTAACTTAAAAAAAATCAGTCAAAACCAAACATCTAACTTGAGGATTTGTAGATTGGGAGAGTTGTGAATTAACTGCAGCATGCATTAATGTTACCAATTGTTTCAGTTTCTTCAGACCATTGTATATAATGAAAATGGTGAGGGATGGTGAGGGACAAGGGGGAGGGATAGCTCAGTGGTTTGAGCATTGGCCTACTAAACCCAGGGTTGGGAGTTCAATCCTTGAGGGGGCCATTTAGGGATCTGGGGGTAAAAAATCTGTCAGGGGACAGTACTTGGTCCTGCTAGTGAGGGCAGGGGACTGGACTTGATGACCTTGAAAGGTCCTAGTTCTATGAGATAGGCATATCTCATAGAACTAGAAGGACCTTGAAAAGTCATTGAGTCCAGTCCCCTGCCTTCACTAGCAGGACCAAGTACTGTCCCCTGACAGATTTTTGCCCCAGATCCCTAAATAGTCCCCCTAAGGATTGAACTCTCAACCCTGGGTTTAGCAGGCCAGTGCTCAAACCACTGAGCTATACCCCCGCCCCAGTGTAGTGTTGCACCTCAGTTCTGTATATGAACATAACACACATTATAGAAAATGAATCAGGTCTCAGGAGTTATGCTAGGGGAGAAGCTCTTTGTCATGTGAAACATATGGGAAAAACTCCCTTTTCTAAAATCGTTGGCTCAGCTCAGTAGCGTTTTGTGAATGTTTCTTCTTTGCTCACTCTTTTTCTTCCGCTTTTTCTTTCCTGTCGTACAGTGCATCACCCAGGGACTCATCTCAAAGCAAAATCATCCGATTCACTCTCGGTCAGAAAAAGACTTCTAGGTTAGCACTTCTTCCTCTTCTGTGAAGCATGGATAACTCTCCTTGCAAGATTTCCAACTGCATGTTTAGGGTTCATCTTTAAATTATTTATCTGATGGTTTGTAGCCAAGCATTTAGAATAGCTAAAGTATACACAGTATTAGAGAGCATCCCCTTGTGTTCTCTCTAATACTGTGTATATTTGGTCAACTTTTCTTTTGTTACATAGGAGAGAGGGTAGAGTCACTCAGGTTCACAATCATGCTGGAAGGACATAACGAGTGGGGTCCCGCAGGGATCAGTTCTAGGTCCTGTTCTATTCAATATCTTCATCAGTAATTTAGATAATGGCATAGAGAGTACACTTATAAGTTTGCGAACGATACCAAGCTGGGAGCAGTTGCAAATGATTTGGAGGACAGGATTAAAATTCAAAATTATTTGGGCAAACTGGAGAAATGGTCTGAAGTAAATAGGATGAAATTCAGTAAGGACAAATGCAAACTACTCGTCTTAGGAAGGAACAATCAGTTGCACACATACAAAATGGGAAATGACTGTCTAGGAAGGAGTGCTGCAGAGCACCTCACAGCAGCACCCTATGAGCACCTCACAGCAGCTGTTAAAAAGGCTGCTCTAATTGTTATTAATACCTTTGGTATTAATCATGGACTTTCTTGTGATTAATATTACTCTTGGTATTATTATGCTGTCATATGTACTTAATTAGGAATTCCACTGTAGTTCTGCATTAACTAGTGTAGTTTTTTGACATTTTTACTTATCTTGTGCACTAACCAGTAAATATTACCCCTTTCTATAATGTGGAAATGTAACCGCATTACTCCTGTTCTATAATTTGGATTCACTTCCCCCAAATCTTATCTTTTATTTGATGAAGGGAAGGTGTAGGCATCAGAAAGATGCTTTGTTCTAGAACCCGTATTCTGAATCACCTTTTAAACTTTGTTGATTCTCCCTACCTTGTTTCCCTCCTAACACTAACTTGACACGTGAGACCCATCAGGTTCACCCTCAGGCATGGTTACAGTCTGAGTTAGTTCACATATTGGCTAGCTAAAGGTGCTGAAGACATAGGAGTGCGCAGCACATGTTATTAGGGTGTGCACCCAGGGAGCCCCACCCTAGCCCCGCCCCTCCCCCATTCTTTCCCTCCCACTTCCCGCTCCCTGACTGCCCTCCTCAAGAACCTCCAACCCTCCCTTGCTCCTTGTCCCCTGACTGCCCCCTCCTGGGACCCTGCCCCTAACTGCCCCCCAGGATCCCACCCCCTATCTAAACCTCCCTGCTCCTTGTCCCCTGACTTCCCCCTCCTGAGACCCCCTCACCCTAACTGCCCCCCTAGGACCCTACCCCTACCTGTCCCCTGACTGCCCCAACCCCTATCCACACCCCCGCCCCCTGACAGACCCCCAGAACTCTCACACCTATCCAACCACTCCCTGTCCCCTGACTGCCCCCCCAGAACCTCTGATCCATCTAACCCCTCCTGCTCCCTGCCACTGACTGCCCCGACCCCTCTCCACACCCCCTCCCCCAGACAGCCCCCCCAGAACCCCCGACCCATCTAAACCCCCCTGCTCCCTGCCCCTGACTGCCCCGACCCCTCTCCACACCCCCTCTCCCAGACAGCCCCCCCCAAACTCCCAACCCATCTAACACCCCCCATGCTCCCTGCCCCTGACTGCCCCGGCCCCTCTCCACACGCCCTCTCCCAGAGAGCCCCCCCGAAACTCCCAACCCATCTAACACCCCCCGTGCTCCCTGCTCCTGACTGCCCCGACCCCTCTCCACACCCCCGCCCCAAGACAGGCTCCCTCAGAGCCCTTGACCTGTCCAACCCGCCCCCCCCCCCCCCCCCCCGGACTCCCTGTCCCTTGACTGCCCCCTCCAGAAATCCCCTGCTGCCCCTTCTCCAACCCCCTGGGGGGCTGGGTATGTGTGGAGGTGCAGGAGTGCGGGCTGGAGTCGTGGGGGTGCTCCCAGCCCCCTGCCCTAAGTGGTTCACAGCAGGGGGCTGGAAATGGGGTATACCCCAATTCCACCCCCTTTCCCAAGGCCCTGCCCCCGCCTCTTCTCCACTGCCTCCTCTCTTTCCCTGGCACACAGCTGCTTGGGGGCAGGGACAGAGTGAGGGGAGGAGGGGCGAGTAGTCAGCAGGCTGTGGGAAGAGGCAGGAGCTTGGCTGCCGGCAGGACAGAGCTCTGGACCCAGCACCAGCAAGCTTCTGCCCCCGCAGAGGAGAGAGGGGGCAGAGAAGAGAGGCCGGGCCGCCCCGTCCCTCCCCCCATCTCTGACAGTCCGGCCGCCTTTTTTTTTTTTTTTTTTTGCGCTTGGGGCCACCCTGATTAGGGTGTGCCTGGGCACACCTGGCACACCCCGTGCGCACGCCTATGGCTGAAGAGCAATAACCAAGAGTGTTCTCTTAACTTTGTTCCTGATCTCTGATAACAAGAAGCCAGGAGGTCCATCCTGAAACTAGATTTTTCCCTACAAAGGCTATGGCTACAGAGCTTACAACTGTAGTGTTGCCATAGCCAAAGTAGCTACATACACTTCCAAAGTGTTCTGGGCAAGTAAAAAGATATGTGCTTAAAACAAAATTAATCAGATAAACACACATCAGGAATCTGATGGAAGGATAAGTGCTTTGACAATATATCTTCTTTGTAAGTGTTTTATTCTTACGTGTATTTTCTATTTTATGCACATTTATATAACTAGCAATTACAATAATAACTGAATTGAAAACCTGTGCTCTCCTCTGCTGGTCAATGTGTCTGGGCTGTCCCTTCACCATACTGTGCTGTTGAGGTTCTGGAATGCTGGCTTTTCTGAGCAAACCATTTTGGTCCAAATCTTTACACTGCTATTGAGGACCGTTTAGGAAGAATAACTCTTTTCTCATCCATCAATCCTGCCAGAAAGAGAAAAAGAGTAGGGAACGAATTCTAAAATAGTCCCGTAGCTCTATTGTGGGGGTTAGAACATATTAGATAACAATGTGGAGTCTTCCTTTACAACAGACTGTCAAGTGATGTAGCCTGAAGGTTCTTCCTGCCTGCAAAAGATTGAATTCAACACCTATTAAATAGTATGGGCTCTCTTGCCCTGCCAACTTCAAGGAAAACATTGAAAATGGGGCAGAGACCCCTAAGCATTCATGTTTCCCATCTTTACTCCCCACCTTCATTTGTAGCCTTCTTTTCAATAGATAAATTAAACTTAGAACACCCTGGAATACTTTGTCTTTGATCAATGCCATATATAATTTTCTAGCATCCCCTAGTGTTGAAACTGGCTGAGGTTCTTCATAAACAGTTGAGAACTTAAGGCAGTTGTCTGGGATACAACAAAGTAAACCTCAAAACCCATAATATTGTGTGCCAGAGGCAGTGGTAATGTGAATTTATAAATACAATATTTTTGTTTTTAGTGGTGCCCATATATTTTGTCCTCCTCTGAGCTTTGGAAGCATGTGCATGCATCTGTTAACATTTATGCTTTTCCCTTTTTTATTTTTTCATTTCCCCTTCACTAATCTCTGAAGAGTTGGTTGATTTGGAAAGCAGTGTTAAAGCCCCTCTCCCGACTTTCCAACACTAATGGTGCTATAGATGTAACAATGATTTTGCACATTGCATCCCCCATGGCAGTTTTCCCTGAGTAAAGTTTTACTACACTCTGATAGTAAGGGCTTCTGGATTAGGCTCATTGGTGGTACACTTCGTTTAGGTCACAGTGATTTTATAGACAATTTTTTTTTACTTATGCTGAAAACAATAAAGGTTCAGAGTAGCTCATGTCTTACAATGTTGCCATCATACACGACGTGAGCAGATTCTGGCTTTTAGCCTAAAAAATGAAGGTGTCACACTACTTTCCAAGGTATTCGAAAGTCTCAACAATGCTCTACAGGTATGTACTTTGAGGGCATTATTTCATATTTTGTTTTTCTTGTATTTCATTTATTTAGATTCATAAAATTGTGCTGTACATATATTAAGACAATGATTTTCAAGGGTGCCTCATCTGAAGGAATGAGAAACCCATATCTTATTCAAATTCACTTGGAGTTGGTCATCTAACTCCATTGGGCTATTTTAAAAAATACCAGCTACCCCCCAAAAAATCACATAATAGAACAGGGGTCTCAAACACGCGGCCCGCGGACCACATGCGGCCCATGGAGTTATTTCCTGCGGCCCGCCATAGGCGCCGACTCCACTGGCAGCCAAGTTCCAAACATTACTGGGTGTTTATATTTTATTAAAACCCCTCTTTGCATTACAGTTTTTAAAAAGTTAATACATTGACTTTTAATAGAATATTACTCTTCATTTTTTTCATTTTTGACTACTTATGTATCATTGTATGAAAAGGTTTCAGTGATGTGGCCCTCAGGCCAGTTTACTAGTTCTCATGTGGCTCTCATGGTAATCTGAGTTTGAGATCCCTGTAATAGAAGAAATCATTCCCATCATCCTACTCTTAAACCCTTATTTCCTCTCCCCAGAAAAAGCCTGATAAAGCAGATAAAGCTTAAAACCTGGGCTCTGCTGGATCAAAAGAGAAATGCGTTCCAATGAGGACCCTTTGTTGACAAAACATGACTATCAGCATCCTACAGTTTAACCCAGGGGGCTGTTCAGTTCCTCAAGTTCCTCAGCTGATCCCACTGCTGTGCTACTACATGGGGAGAGTAGTGGTCTCTGGGGCAGCCAGAACTCAAACCTTAGAAGGCTTTCTAGATTCAAAAATAAACAATAGTAACCTTCCATTGAAAATCAGTTGGTAGCCAGTTCAGTTCCCAGAGCACAAATGTAATGTGCTCCCTACAGAGAAATTCCAGTTGTTAAGCAACAGCCACATTTTGCCCCATTGTCTGTTTCTGAATTGGATGTAGTCCTGTGTAGAATGCTTTTCAGCAATCTAGTTTAGGAACAAAAGGCCAAATTTCCTACACCAGTTTTACAGCAGCATAAATCCATTGAATTCACTGGAGTTGCTTCTTGTTTACACTGGCATAAGGGAGAGGACAATAAGACCAAGGGCTACAGCACTGAAGAAAAATGATCGAGGACCTGATTCTGCCACCTTTACTTTCATTGAGTAGTACTGAAACCAATCAGACTACTTGCCAAGTACAGTACTAATCAACTTAAATAAGGATGGCAGAACTGGGTTCTGAATGTTTTAAATCTGAAAATCACATCTTAGAATAGTACAATATCCAGTTCAAGGGGTTTTCCTGATGTAAAGCGATTCAAACTACTACTGTAGTCACTGTTATGTATATTTTTATCTAGGATGTTTTGTGGTGGCTTGGTTAAATTCTTTACAAAACCCACAAAATTCTCTTGCCTTGCTCCCTTTATTCTTGGATTACGCATGGTTTTCAGTTGTCTCTTCCTCTTCCAAATTGTCGTGGTTTTTCTTATGAGTACTTTGTCCTGTTTTCTTATTTTTCTTAACAGACTTCCAGGTCCCACCACGAGGGTATCTGCTGCAGGCAGCGAAACCAAAGCTCGTGGGTCTATCAGTGCCAACAACCGGCGCAGCCAGAGCTTTAACAACTACGACAAATCCAAACCTGTTAATCCACAACCACCTCCATCAAATAGCAATGAAAAAGGTAGGTGCCATGAATCTTTTGTACTTCTTCAGATCTGCTTTGCTTTGGTTTTGTTCAGTGGAAATGGAGTACGGCTGGAGCTCTAGAACAGGTGAAAACATCTCTCTGATATGTGGTCTGTTGCAAATACAGGGTCAGATCCTAGGGCCCTTGCATAGCTTTCACTTAGTCGTTCTGTAGCACACTTCCACTGAAACCAACAGCAGTCCCTCTAGTAAGGACTTAATAAAAACTGTGTCTGAGATCCTTTTCCCACTAAAGTCGGTAGGGTCTTTTGCTGTCAATTTCAGTGGAAATAGATAAAGTCATTGGGATGAGGCTGACCGTTATTTAACAAAAAGAGGTGAGGGAAAAAAAAATGTTCCAGAAGGAAATACACTTGAATGATTAAGTGGCAATCTCATGTATGCACAGGCATTTTAAAAACAAGACTGGGGAAAAGCTGAGTAAGAGTCAGAGTAGGTACCTGCATTTGAGACCTACCCTTCCCAAAATTTGTTTGTTTTCCTTTTAAAACAGTCCCACTGCTAGAGATGTGGTTCTCTCTTTCCTAGGGCCCTATATGGTTACATGCTTGCTAACGTGTCTTGAGGCCTGAGATAAAACTGATTGAAGTCAATGGGAATCTTTATATTGACTTCAGTGAGCTCTGGATCAGGCCCTCGTCAGTGCTTGCTGAATAGTTGAGGATTTCTGTTAGCAGTTTGTTTCGACTTTGCTGTACATCTTCATTGTTCCTAGCCACCTACAGTGCTTTGTTATCTTTTCTTCTGGATAAATTATCTTTCAAAATAATTCCAGCCACCACTCCATTATTTTTCTTGTTGACAGGCATTTCTAAGTTATCACAACATGTAACAAGCATTCATGCTTGATATCCCATTGTATTACCTTATGAGCTTGCTGTATATGATAGAGAAAAAACAGACTTCAAAGTCTTTTTCTCAGCCAAAATGCAAGGAGGCTCTCTCAGTGGTGTTAAACTTAAACTTGGTAACAGAACAGTTTAGTATAGTAAATGTGACTGTAGTGATTCACACCAGGCATTACGTTTCAGCATGAGTTTAAATATATTCCTCGTACTGAGGAACTGTAAATAAGTGTGCCTTTTATGTAACGACTGTATGATACAACTCTTGCTTTATAGATCAATACTGCAGTTTTAGGTAGGAAAGAAAAATGTTCCTTTCTGTTCTTTAAGGTATTGATTTGTTTTTCTCTCCTGCTGCTGCAATTCCACTACTCCTTTTTGGTTCTTCACTAGTCTTCCTGCTATGTATCTTCCCTCTGTGTCAGTTTTATTTTCATCTCGATCCCTGCAGCCTTTTACAAGGGGGAGATCAGAGGTCCATGTTGATACAATCTACAGCTCTGCTTCCTCCCGTGAACTCTTTCCCTATAGAAGGAGCTGAATGAGCTTCACTGATTTAGAATGTTTATAAACTTGGGGAGGGGAGAGTTGTGGGTTTTTTAGATTTACTATTATCTTTGCATTCACTGAAATAAATTATTTATCAATTGTTTGTTCAGTCACAAAACACTCAATTTCCTACATTGTAACTAATTCCTTGCAGAACACTGCAATATCAGTACTATCAAGAGATCATCTTACTGCTACTAATTGTGCCATCCAAGATCCTACTTGCTCAGGTTCATCTAATAAGAGCAGACAGCAAGTTAACAGCTCTGGGACTAAGGACTCACGGGCAACAATTCTGACCTCACTTAGGCCTGGTCTGCACCTAAAACTTAGGTCAGTCTAGCTACATTGCTCAGAGCTGTGCAGCGTAATTTGGTTGACTTAACCCCCACTGTAGATGCAGCTAGTTGGTGGAAGAATTCTGTCAACCTAGCTACTGCCTCTCGGATAGCTGGATTATTAAATTGACAGAAACCCCCCTTCCATCTAGGTAGGAAGCATCTACAATACAGTGGCACAGCTGAAGCTCCATAGCCATGCTGCAATAGTGTAGACATACCACTATTCCATATAGGAATTAGGCCCCAGTAATCAAGGGCAGAATTGGGGCCATGGTTTCGATCTGTAGCTGTGCCAGTGGGTTGGTCATTAGAAGACATACTTTCTAAATGGTAACTGTTTTCGGTGCCTCAATTTTGGGGTGCCTTTGTGATGACGGGGATGTCTCAGGCCCAACAAGGGAATAACATTCTTGTTTGCTGTTACAACTTTAAACAGTTAAATGTAGTCCAGAGTTTCATGTCAGTTTATTGCTGGCTTACTCCCATTGTACCAACCACCATTAAAAATCTTTGTAACCTTTTATTAAAGACACAGAAGAAGAAAAACAAACAGTTAAAGCATTTGAAGTGCAAAGTATTAGGTGAGGCTTTCATTTTAACAGTATTCCTTATTCCCTTTAGCTGTATACATTCTTTTATAGGGAAATCTCCTGTTTGACAGTCTTTTAGATGGTATTAACTGTCCTCTTGAGCAGGAAAAACAAAGTTTAGTTGAGATGGTTTGGAGCTACTGCTCTTCTCGGAGTCCAATCCTGCTTATTTTAAGACAAAACAAGACAAATGCACACAAGGGTAGAGAAAAGAAAGATAGAAAATGCAGATTCTGATCTTTGGTCCTGATTTTCACTGGCAGCTTTGCTGCTGGAAAAACACTGGCCAAGCACATAGACTTATCAGCCACTCTGAGTCCTGGCATTAGGCTGTTTATGATGTTGCTTTTAGCTGCCTTTCTGGTTGCAGGCTCACAGCAGTTTTGCTAAGGTGGAGTTGTCTTGGCTGACTTAGACTCTTATTATACAGAAGGCAGCAAGAGAAAGATAGGATGGAGAAGAAATAAGGTGAGAAATAAGAATAACACATGAGGGAGGGAGCCCAAGTTTCACTTTCCGTTCGTTATTTAGCTGCAGCTGGTGGAGATGGTAATGCCATTTGATTTCCACTCTCTGGCTCGGTCTGGTTAAGGTGTCTTTCTGGATGAGGACAACAAAGGCCCCACAGTGTCATGTTGGATCTCAGGGTCCCAGGAGATGGAGGGGGTGGTAGCCATACTTGTAAAGTTTGCTCCCTCCTGTTCATGTGTCCCTCTGCTCCCATTGGTGACCCACAGATACAGTGCCCAAGAAGTGGTAGCAACCTCATCACATTAGAATTAACCAATGGAAGCACATTTTGGTGCTTTCAGCTATAAACATTTCTCACGTTTCTAGAGGTTTTTTTTAAATCTTGTTGTCATGACAACCCTGACTTTACCAGGAGCCTTGCAGATGCTTTACTAGATTTTTTTAAAACGTAAACAATCCACTTTGTACCTGTCTATTTGTCTCCAACTTCTGCTGATTTTTATAAACAATTTTATGTAATAGGCTGAGTTGGACTTTTGTTACCCTAGGGCTGGTCTACACTTGGGGTGGGGGGGTGGGGGGGATCGATCTAGGATACGCAACTTCAGCTACGAGAATAGCGTAGCTGAAGTCGACGTTTCCTAGATCGAAAGTAAAAGTACTTACATCGGGTCCACGTGGCGCAGGCTCGCTCCCCCGTCGACTACGCTTCCTCCTCTCACCGAGCAGGACTTCTGGAGTCGACGGGGAGCGCTTCTGGGATCAATTTATCACGTCTAGATAAATCGATCCCCGATAGATTGATTACTACCCGCCGATTTGGCGGGTAGTATAGACGTACCCTTAGACAGCCTAGAGCCAACTCTGCACAGCATTTCAAGTTGGGCATCCAAAACTCAGAGTCCGCTTTTCAGAATATGGCTGTTAACCTTCCTGTGTTGTATGTAGGGTAGCTACAGAAGTTGGTCCAATAAAAGCTATTACCTCACCCACCTTGTCTCTCTCATCTTCCTATGTTTCAGTTCCCCTATTCATGAAATGGGAATGATAATAATTCCCTCCCTCACAGTTTCTTCAGTTCAGCTTTCTTTCACACATACACTCTTGACCTTTTCTCCCCGACCTGCCCTCTTAACCTCTTTCCTTCACTGTCCCCTCTGTTCCCTTTTCTTCCCATTTAGCTTATCCCTTCTTAATTAAACCCACCAAAATAAAATAAAATAAAAAATATGGAACTAACATGATGTTTGCCACCACCACACTGTTCATGCTTCTTGTGTGTTCTTCTCCTTCCCCTACTCTGTCTGTCTCATCTATTTAGATTGTAAGCTGTTCAGGATAGAGACTGCCTAATAGATGTTGAAATCCTTAGCTACAAGGCACTATAGACATATCATTTATTTATGATTTATTAAATTCTGATAGTGGAAGAAGGAAAATGTTGAACTGTTCCAAATGAGTCCTCCATATGTGAGCTTATTCTGCATAGCTTTTTTATTAGCTGACAAGTTAACTATTGTTATCATAATTTATTTGTAATGCAAAAGGCACAAGAAGCCACAATCAAATTTGGGTCCCATTGTGCTAGGCTTTGTGTGTATATATATAAAAAGAAAGAGACACCCAAGGAGTTCACAAAACGGATGAATGAAGGTCAGGTCTAGAGGTCTGCCTTTTCTAGCACAGAGACGTGAGGGCTGGAGATAGCATTCTTCGTTCTGAAGGGAAGATTTGGGTGATACCCTTCCCTCATTGAGCCATTCTCTCTTTGGATACTGTTAAATCATCTCTGCCAGAGATTACATATCCCTGGTTCCCTAGGAATCATAAATTCCGAAGAACAAATTTTTACCTTTGGAATTAACCGAATTGGACCAAGAACCATATATTTTTTTGATGTCCCAGGATAATACCCCAGGTTCCCTACAAGGGATATTCAGTATAGTTACTAGGAATACAAGGAATGAAGTATTAACCTTCCTTTCACACTCACTTTATATACTGGCCCCCCATTCTGAATCTATACTTCGCTTAATGGGGCAGCATAAATGGGGAGACTATATGGTGAGTATTTCCCCAGTGCAGGAAAAGAATAGAGCCAACATAAGTGTCCCAGTTCTGCTCCTCCCCCTGTTACAATGGGCATTCCAGAGATGATGGGGATGGGAGCAAGCTCATAGTATTGTGTTCTACCTATAGAGCAACCTTTAGCAGCCCAGGTAAACCTCCAGGGCTGCACTACTATGTTTTAGACAGTCCCAGTGCAGGCAGCATATGGACTACACAAAGATGGCATAAAGCCACCTTTGCCAACCCTCCACCAGGCCCACATCTTCTGTTCTGTCTTTCTCAGGAGATACTGCACAGAATCTGCCCCACTGGTTTTCGTTCGCACGGGCCTGATTTCAGTTTACACCAAGGCCACTGTATATTGCTCTAGCATTGTAAAGTGCCTTAAAGTTAATGTAAATGTAATTTACCACCACTCTATGGCCTCTTTACACTGCTCTGTGTGTGTAAAGCGGTCATGGGGTAAATGAGAATAAAACCTCAAGTGGCTTTCCTTTCTCTTTTGATTATGGTTATGAGATAGCATTCTTTGAGAAAACAAATTGCTCTTCCTCTTTGTAACTATGCGCACACATGCACACCCTTCTCAAGCTGTCAAGGTTGGGGGACGTTTGTGTAAGAGTCCCTTGCTAAAGTATTAGTAGTGTAGCACTGGCATGGAATACGATGTCATAACTGTTAAAATAGAACCACATTCAAAATTTAAAGGTTAATAAAACATGTACATTATAAACAGAGCCTTCATTTTGTTTTTAACTCCTTAGTTGTTCACTGTGCTGATATTTCATAGTAGCAATGAGTCTAGGGCGGCAGCTGAGTCCTAGGGCAGAAGCTCTCACCGTGCATTCAGCTCTAAGTGGCATTGGTGTTGCTGGCTCTGAAAGACCCACTCTGCACCATGAAGGAGCCTTTCAAGGGGAAGACAAATTAAGACCTTGAATGTTGTAAATGCATGACATTTACTATTTGAAAAACAGCTGGCTTTAGCCAAGAAAGGTATACTTCTGCTTCAATGTAATTGAAGCAAATCCCCTTGTAATAAAGGTAGTTTTGTGACCTGCCGTCTTGAGCACACACATAAAAAGTAGGTTCAATAAATACTGTTTCCCTGGCACTTATGAAACATGCCTTTTCATTTTGTTGTTTGGAGGGCTGCATCAATCCCAGACAAGGGGGAATAGAAAACAAATCAGCAAGTAAGGTATTTTTGATGAGTACTGTGACAGGAATGGAAAATGGCCAGTGGAGGCTTCCTTAGCGTGTTCATGTGATAAATAGCTCCATTTGGCTTCCTCACCTCTTTTATAACTAAGGTGCCAAATGTGCATGATTTAAATTTAATTTCAAGGATCATTTAATGTAGGTTTTTAAGATGGAACACACTATAGTTTTATGGCTGTTGCAAAGACTGCTTATATGTGTGACGGCTCCTCAGAAATGCCAAGCTCAATGTTCTCTCTCAGACAGTGCTCAGATGAATGACATTTACTGAAATTGTGTTCCCTCGCTAAGTTAGTAATTTGACAGTATTCATTAACTTGAGTTTGCATCTGAGAGCTCTATAATGGAATGTGCATCTATGGCGTTTTAAAGACGTATGTAGCCTGTGAGGATTGAGCAATTTATTTGCAAGGTCACTCTAGTCTGATGCAGTCAAACCTGTGGCTCAGCGGGACATCTAAACTGGCGTCCCTAATAAAGTCACTGCACCAATACACTTAGAACAGCATTATAATTCAATGATTTTAATATCAAAACATTTCTACCCTCTGGCAGTGGAGATGGCAGTCCTGCCCCCATGGGTCTCCGCTTGGTTATGTGTGCATAATTTCCATTGACATTAGTGAGAATTTTGCATAGGAGGTGACTAGAGCCCTGGCCCAACATGCTTGTGGTTCTTCACACTGACTTGTTTCTTTTCATTAAATAGTATTTTTCCCCCAATCCCACCCACCATCAAGTCCTTTGATCTTAACAATATTATCCTAAATGCAGTTACAGCAGGGTCCAAATCTCAACTCTCAATGACGTCAATGGGGTGTGCTTAGCACTGTATTGGAGGCACTCAGAACCTTCACATCAGGAGCTATATGAGAAAAGACTTTGCATTTACCACAGAAAACGCTTATATGTCAAAAAGTTTACAGTAATTTATCTTGGTAAATCAATTTTCAGGTATTTTAGAGGGCAAATTATTCTTAATGATTTAGCTGTCTTTTCTGTAGATGACATTAACCCTGACAATCTGAGTTACAAACATTTGGCTATTTTCTTTCAAGAAAATTTTATATACAATATACGGATCAGGATGTTTTAATTGTTTTAATGTCATAACAGTGCAATGTGTGTGGTAATCTTATAACTATTTGCAATTAATCCAAGAATTTGGTGAAGCCAGTTGGTTTCATAGTTCCATATTTTCCACATGTGGACCCAGTTGGAGAGTATAGTAAAACTGAACTCAAGTGTGGTTCTGGAGACATTTAAAGTCTTCATAAAATCAGGGGTTCATGACAGAATTTTGGTTTTGATAAGAATTTGAGTATTTAATAAACTAGATAGGGGTTGGAAAAACAGGATTTACCTGTCATTCTGAAATAATGTCAGTTACCTTCCAATCCATTGTAATATCTCATGCCAAGCAGATCCCATTGTACTAGATAGATTATCTGTTTAAAAGGGGTAGGGAAGTTAAGAGGAGTAAGTGTTCCTAGCAACCTCTGCCTAAAAGTGACCGATAATACAATTTATCTATCATACACCTTTATTATCTCTGCATATATCATCATATATCCTAGTAACAAGTAATGTTTTGGACAGCAGTGCAAGAACTCTTGATTTTCAGTTTTAGACTAACAATTCACTTTTGTTATTTAACAATTATAGTTCAGCTAATGCTTGTAAAGTTTTAACCCTTGAACTACACCTGGTGTTCTATCTACTGTCCTTTGTTGAAATAATGAATAAACCTGGCAAGTTCAAGAGCACAACAGGTACATTTCTCTTGGACACGAGGGATGGGAGATTAGGGCTTGTTAATATTTTACAATACGCCCCCTACTTCATTGCATGTTTGTGGAATGGGGAAGGGAGAAAGGGAAGTCTGCCTTAAGAGGTCCCAGGCTTGGAGGGACTTTTGGGACATGTGATGGCTTTAGGGTATAAATAGGCCTCAGGGTAATGCATTTATATTGTTTATTATTAAGTATGTTTGTAAATTGTACCTTTTAGTAATCTATGGTCTTTTCCCCCCAGATGTAAATTGTCTTGTTAGTCAATTGTCTGTGTCTTGTGGCAATGAAAATGAATTAACTGAAGCAGAATGCATCTGAAATGAAAAGGACAGTAAATGGAGCATAGAGGAGTAGCTGGCTACTGGAAAAATAAATAACCCTAAATTTTGAGGAGAAGATCCCATTAGTCAACAAAATTATACAAATGGTTTTTTAAAAGACTTAGCCCAGGGCTACACTAGGGGAGGGGGTCGATCTACGATACGCAACTTCAGCTACGGGAATAGCGTAGCTGAAGTCGGCGTATCGTAGTCGGCTTACCTGGGGATGAGGACGGCGGCGAGTCGATCGCTGCAGCTCCCCCGTCGACTCCGCTTCCGCCTTTCGATGCGGTGGATTGCCGGCGCCGACGGGGAGCGCGATCGGGGATCGATTAATCGCGTCTTAACGAGACGCGAAAAATCGATCCCCGATAGATCGATTGCTACCCGCCGATCCGGCGGGTAGTGAAGACCTGCCCTTAGAGAAAGGCTTAGGGAAATATTGTTATACAGTGTTACAAAAAGGATAGGTTCTTAAATTACACATATATCACTATCACCTGTCCACCCAGCCTTAGCAAAGGAATATATATGATGACTGGCTGTATCATCACTGTGTTTTCCACATTAATGTTGACAGTACTTTGTACTTGGTTAGACTCTTACATACAGTATAGGGCCAGAAGGGACGAGTGTAATCATCTTGTCTGACCTCTTGCATAACACATGCGTCTACGTAACACAGACCATAGGATTTTCTTGCATTAATTTCACTGGAGGAGCTCTACAAACATTGAAGTAGATTGTGACTTGGACTCAGCAGCATCCTTATGCAGGCTGATCAGACTTGAATCTGGACATGCAAAACGAAGCTGTCAATGTGCACCTGCTACTTCCCGTCCTGGAGAAAGTGGGCAGGGCATGATTTAGATCCTTGGCTCCATGTGCTTCGGCCCCACACACATACCCACACACACAGTGCACTGTCCGTACAACTGAGCCAGCATGAGCAAATTACGTCCATCCTTCCTCCCTTTGGAACAAGGAAGGAGCAAGGAGGCAACTGTTCATCAGAAGGGTTTCTCGGAGGCACAGTGCCTACCAAGGCTAATTTTGGGATGTTGCAGTTTACGTATCACCCCTTGCTCAGGGTTGTATCTAAAGATACAATCTAGCCTGCTCTGTCCTTTACAGACGTTAATGAAATAATTCACACACAACTTCTGTAAGATAGGTAAATGTCATGATCGTTACTTTGAGAAAACTGCAGTGCAGAGAGGTGAACCCAAGGCATTTGTGACAAAAACAGGAATAGAATCTCTCAACACCTTCTGCTGTGGTCTACGAACTAGCTCATGATCCTTTCCACTTCATTTATCCATTGTGTAGCCTGACATTGCCCCTGATTACTTCTTAACATTTGGCTTGATAAACTCTGGTTTGCAAGACATGGAAGAGAATGTGACTTTCATTGGCAAAACAGATAAAAAATAATCCATTAGCTCCTGTCTCCTTTCATTTAAAGTCTGAACAGCTTGCAAGAAAAGAAACTAAGGTGGTGATAAGGACTTAAATATAGGTGTTATCCCTCGTGACCCAGCTGTTCCATAGGGTGTGAAACAAGTATACAACTGTTATGTTTTTAATCTTCATTTTCAAATACCACTGCTGTCAGAAGAAGAAAGCTAAGTCTTTGGCAGTACTTCACTGGATAGAAAAGTGAAGCCAGACTCTACCTGAAGTTTATAGGTCAGTTCAGTAGAAAGATTGGCCAATTTTGGCGTAACCTGTTAAACACAAGTAAAAATGAGAAAGAAAAGAGATGCACTCATTTTATCTCTAGTGATAGACCCCCAGTATAACCTCTTCACAGCCACAATATTCAGTTTAATATTTGCAAACAGTAATCCTACATTTTTAAAGGAAATTAAAAGAATGCAGACTTCATTAGATGTTTTGCTTATAATTAATCCATTTGATATTTTTTTTTGCATTTTCTTTTATTTATATATAATATGTATCCTTTCCCCCAAAAGTGTAAAATAGTTATGCAGCCAAGCTTTCAAAGTGGCCACTGAGCTTGGGTCCTCCAAGTTTTGAATGCCCAATTCGAGATACAGATGACCTGAATATTCAGAGGTGCTGAACGCTTGTGGCTTCCATTGACTTCAGCTGAAGTTTTGAAAATTGGACCCAACGTGTCTGTGTCTCAGGTAGGGGAATCAAAATGAGTGGCTACTAATGAAAATTTGGCCAGAGTCATAAATGGCATCACTTGAAGCATGCTGAGCACCTGAAACTTTTATTAACCACCTACTGAATTGTGGAATCAGAACTTCCTGTCATCAGGCCTGTAATCTCCCATACTTCACAAACCATGGTACACATTTCAGTACATTGTATTAGTTATCAGAGGGGCAGCCGTGTTAGTCTGTATCCACAAAAACAACGAGGAGCCCGGTGGCACCTTAAAGACTAACAGATTTATTTGGGCATAAGCTTTCGTGGGTAAAAAACTCACTTCTTCAGAGTTGCAGTACAGAGTCAACTAATACAATAAAAACAATGAGGAGTCCGGTGTGAAGAAGTGGGATTTTTACCCACGAAAGCTTATGCCCAAATAAATCTGTTAGTCTTTAAGGTGCCACTGGACTCCTCGATGTTTTTATTGTATTAGTTGACTCTGTACTGCAACTCTGATGTCACTAAGCCACTAAACCATTCTTTTCATAGTAACTTTATGTACTAAAGTAAAAGATGGGG
Organism: Macrochelys suwanniensis; assembly: GCA_033296515.1. Taxonomy (NCBI): domain Eukaryota; kingdom Metazoa; phylum Chordata; order Testudines; family Chelydridae; genus Macrochelys; species Macrochelys suwanniensis. The sequence continues at coordinate 82,163,706 of CM065781.1, forward strand.
GAAAATCAGGAGGAGACTAGGAAAACAAGAAGGGGAAAGAATAAAGCAAATTATAGGCCTTGGTTTCTGTGGTATAAGAAAATGTGTGATGGCTGGTGTTCAGGCCTTCAAAGTTTTTATTAGAACCTTCCCAAAATTTACAGCAATAAAACTTTATTGTAGCCTCCCCACCTAATCCACCATCCCTGTATTTACATATTATACATATCAAAAGCCTTGGAAGGTTGGGGTGTCAGTTCTGCAGTCTGTATGTGGAGATTTATGTCCAGAACTCCATTCATATTAATGGAAATTCAGTGCAGAAATTTCCCCCGCAGCACTATGATAATATACCCTTCTGTGCTAAGATGTTTCATTCATTTTCATGATGATTAGCCATTTATAATAGCAATAGCATTCTGGGCAGTGCAATTTGATGTAAATTATTACTCTTCTTGGATTGTTAAAGGCTCTTTTAATAATAATAAAAAGGGAGCAGGGCTCTAATTACAACTTGGGGTTGTGAAGAAATGATTAACCATTCAAGCTTGTGGTTTCTGATGTCACCAGAGCCCCTCATGTAATTAAAGCCTTGTAATTCACATCTGAATTGTCAGTTGTCATTTAGTCCATGTATACATAAACATACTCCTGTCTATTTTACTTTTATGTCCTTTTACAAGTAAGACTGTGAGTAAACGACAGGTAAATAACATCTGCCATTGTACAATATCACTGTTGAACTCATCTCAGTTATCCAAGTCAGACACTTCTAAGCAGTCCAAACAAATGTAGGAGTCTTTCATTCATATGCCTGCTCTGTGAATCATTGGGGAGTGACTATCTTGGAGTTCCCTCATTGTCCTATTCCCTGTGGCTGTTTCACAGACATGATCTCTAAACAAATAAACAATTACCTTAATCTGAAATCTAATCTGCATATGCAATGTGCAATGGAGAGATATTCTCTTTCTCCTTTGTACTGGAGGAGCAGAACTAGCCCCTGGGCAGAAACAACACTGAAATTTACAAGTACATATGAATTGAGTAATGGGCCTGTTATGTCAGGTTCTCTCCTTCATACAGCCTAGGGGTTCACACAGCCATTCAGCATTTGGAATGTTGCAAGCAATGCATCAGGAGCTCAATCCTTTCACGAGGTGCTGAGTGCCCTCATTCTCCCACTGACTTCATTGCATTTCAAGGACACTGAGCACTTCAGAAGAGGGCTTTGAATCTTGCAGGATCAAGCCCCAAAAGCCTATGACAGCAATCCTGTATGTGACTGTTCTGTTCCCCTGCCAGCCCCCCCAACTGAAAATTGCACTAAACATAATGGAAAGTTATACTAAACACTGATGTCTTTGTGTTCCAGCTATCTTCCATGGGGTCCTGGGTAATACTGTAAGTGGACTAACCCCAGTTTGGGACAGTGCTTGCCAGGACTGAGCCTCTAGGCTCGATATTTCGTAGCGCTGGCACCTCTGGGCTTGCTACATCATTTATGAACGTAAAAAAATTGCTTGAGACCCGGTTCCTAATTGCTTGAGCCCAGTAGGTCCTTTCCAGCTTTCTTTATAAATATTGCTTTTAAAAAAAAAATAATCCTGCAGAGGGCAGTAGAAGTCTGTGGGGAAAAAACTGTACTCCAGATTTTCTTTCAATATAAATGTAAGGTAAAATGATAGTAAAAAATAAATGCTGTTAAAGTAAAATCTAGGACGTTTATCTCTCTACTCTCAAGGCCAAAGATTATATATATTTTTCAGACTGTAAAGAAGGAAACTCAATTACTGTTCAGTTCCTAGTGGACAGGTGTCCAAATCAGAAAATAATGATAATACTTATTATTTCATATCTTCAAAGTATTCTAAAAGCATAATGAATTCATCATTTAATTGCAAACAGTGTCACACTTAATCCTGGCACCCCTGTTAGGAATCTCATGAAAGAGGCCCAAAGACTGAATAACTACAGTGACTACACTACCATTTCAGCTCCATGAGTGGGAGTTATCCCAGGTGTGACTAAGGCATATTTGTGGGGAAAGCTCTTGCTCTTACTGCTTGTGTTGTACCTCTTCTGTGGAGAGAGTAGTTTACTCTCCAAAGCTTCCATTCAGCATTCAGCATATATCATGTGGGGAAAAACCACATTTTTTAAAAGATGCTGTTTCTTGGCATATATTTACTATACATTTATATAAACTAACGTTTTTAGGAAACGGACTAAATCTGGCTGCTCTGCAGACGATGCACACACAGAGAGAGAGACAGACAGATTTCATACGTAGGTGTGTTCAGGATAGATCAGACTTCTGTGGAGCGAGAATTTGCAGCATTAAGGGACTAGATTCACCTTTGCTTCTGCAATAGAGGATATCAGGATTTTGCCTATCTTTTTAACTTTAGGTTTTGACAGATGTGAAATTACCACACTTTAAAAACCTCTAAACAATGTCTCCCTTAAAAAAAGAAAACAAAAGATAAAGTATGAAGAGAACAATAGAACATTTTTAAAGACATGTTACAATTTCCAGGTGTTTAGAAATGCAGCTTTCTTTTGCTGATATTGCATCAACCTTGTCTGTGTTGTATAAACTGGCCTGATAGTCATCTAGCAAAAACACACTAAGGAAAAGTGACCTTCAGTCTGCTAATCAGATAGTTCCCATAGTATGTTTGTTTGCCAAGCACATTATTTGCACATGCCTAATTATTAGCAGGCACAGGTAAATGGTCAGAGATGTATTGCCATTGAGCCAAATTTCAGAGGCTAAATGCATTCTTGATTTGATAACTAAGGTCCTCCAAAATGGAAAACACGCATCTTTCTTTATACTTTTATTATTAAGAACAAGAGAATTTGTGACGCAGAATATAGGGGGCATAAAATCTAGTGAATGACTGTATGGTGTGTTTGTATAATTCTGCTTAATTGAATTAGACATCAGCAACAGGCAAAGCACCAAAGGTTCTTGTTTTCCACAATTTATTTACCAGATAATCCCCAAATTATAATGATGTAGGGACAAAAAAGGGGGAAAAAATTTTGCATGGCAAATCTGGGTTCGGTTTTTTTTAACCCAATTGGCCGGTAATCTCAACAACAGAAAATTCTAAATGTGAAGCCAAACTAGTTTTAAAAAAAAAGAGTGAGAGAGATATTGATAAATTGGAAAAGGATTCAGAAAAAGCTGCAAGAATGATTAATGGTCTGGAAAAGGTGCCTTTATAGTGAGAAATTTAAGAAGTTCAGACTATTTAGTTTGTCCAAGAGAAGGTTAAAAGGTGATTTGATCACAGTCTACAAATACCTATGTGGTAAAGGGTTTTTTGATAGTAGAGGGTTATTTAAACTATCAGAAAAGGCATAACAATATCTAATGTTTTGGAAGCTGAAACTAGACAAATTTAGATAGAAATAAGGTGCAAATTTTTAACAATGAGTTCTTTATTCAGGTCTCTAAATCCAGGCTGGGTATCTTTCTAGAAGATATGCTATAGTTCAAATGATGCTTGATGCAAAAATTACTGGGTAAGATTTTATGGTTTGTATTACGCAGGAGATCAGACTAGATAATCATAATGGTCTCTTCTGCCCTTAAAAACTGTGAAAATGTAGGACTAAGGTCTCTTCCATAGCTGCACATATCATAAGTATAAAATATTTGTTAAATACTTACAGTAACACGTGGATTCACAAAGGTCTGCTTACCAGCAAGTGCAGAATCACCAGATATTTTGTCTTCTAAGATTGCAAACTTGTGGTGGAAAGGACCTTATCTACTTCATGTTCTGTACTGCCTCAAGCACTTTTTCCATAATCAGCAAACTCATAATAATAAATAATAGAACCAAAAAGCAAGATATCTATTTTCCCCCAGTGGTATATGTGACTTGACCATGTAAGTCAAGTAATATTGCAATACAATCTGTTGTGAAAAGTATGTCCTCATATTTATTCTCCCTATATATATTAGCGTTCCATTCAGGATTATGATTGTGACATTGAATCTGCCTGGGTAGCAGCACTTATAATTTCCCAGCATAAGAGAGTTAGGGTGTCAGATTCAAATCTTGTGACATTTGGCCAACTTGACTCAGGGCAAGCAAAAAGTACACTGGCTGGCTGAAAAGTAAGACAGAGCTACTGAAGATAGGATATATGGTCAGCCTATTCAATGATTCAGCCCCTTGCCCCCAAAAATGTTTTCTTTTAAACTTTATAGTTGAGGTTACGTTATATCAATGAATATAACTCTATTAAACCATAAGTAATATGACAGACTTTTAAAAAAATCAAACCCACCTCTGCCTTTTTTATCAGATGAAATATAGGTCATAGACTGTAGTTATCAGATGAAATACAAGTCATAGATCGTAGTTTCACTGTTGGTGAATGTGCCGGTATGGTATGTGCCCAGCTTTCAGAGCATTTCCAAAAATTGTGTATATCGATTATTATTTGCCTGCTTAAAAAGCTTTAAATAATTGTAGTTTATTTTTCTTAATAGCAGTTTTCCACCTTGCTGAAGGCTGTTCCATATTAAAGAAACAAGCATACAAACAAGAAGAGAAAAAGAATGGGTATCAAAAGCCGATATTGCTAAATTTATCTCTTTAGGCCTAATCTGGACATCCTTCTCACTGTTTTTGCTAATTCTGGTAATTTCCCAGGCAGTTGATATGGCAGTGTGGCTGAGTTTGGACAAAGTTAAAATCAAAGCAGGACCTCTGGATTTGGTCCCTTAAGTGTGGCATGATATACAGAACATATATTCTTAGGCTTTTTGTTTTGCTAGTTTAAAGTAATGCAGAAAATATTCTATCATCACCTTTGTCCTGAATAAACCAAAGTTTTTAGAGGCTTATCAGGATCGTCTGTCAATTACTCTGATGTTCAGAAACTATCTCCTAATCAGTGTAATAAAGGAAAGCTATTCACAGCACCACAATGTAGCTGCTTCTTTTTTAAAAAAAAATAAACAAAAAAACACCCTTAAAATTCTATGTCCTGTTCCGTGTCACAAAAATCATTTTAGTGTTGGTTGATTTTATAGGTCTTAAACAGATGTTTGCATTTTCAGATCATTACATTTACTGGTCTGATGAACTTGTTTGGCTCATCTCTACTGAATAGTCCCAACATTTTCAAGAGTATGAATTTTAGGAGAATTAGTTTGTACAAGTAGTTCAAGTTAACTTACATTTGTTGCAATTCACTATCCCCAAAATATTCTTCTGCTAAATCAATGAGCGTAACTTACTGTTGTAAATAGGTATGTTATTAAATTAATATAGAAATGTGAAATTGAAAAACCTGATATCTCAACCAATGACCCTTACATACAGTATGTTACTGTGATTTCTAAACGAGAACTCTGATATACTTTAATTGATCCTGAAAAGTCAGTGACCCTTTTTTAACAAACTGCCAGATCATCACTGAAATTGATTTTTAACTGTGCCAAATTCAGTAGCATCCAGTCCAACTCTGTGAGGCAATTGAGTGAGGGTAGGGGGAGAGGTGGAGTGGGAAAGTCTCTCTAACCTAGGGAACATCAGAAAGATTAACAGTTCCCTAGAGACTGAAAATTAAATAGAGGATCTTGAGGTGAAAAGAAGATCATCCTCGTTATCAATCAACACAGCATGAGCAAGAAGAAAACTGGAAAGAACTTTTATAGAATGAAACATTTGGTTCATGCAACAAATAGCAGTAAGTTAAAGTATTTTTTTCTCAAATCCAACATCCATGTTTATTAGTCTTTGCTGTTTACATTTTTGAAAAGTTTTTGAGCTTTTTCTTTCTTTGTAAAATTCATATGAATCTAATGTTTATGTTCAGAGGTTGAATGAGCACCCTTTTGCACGTGCTAATTAATGCTAGCAACTGCAATAGTTGGTAGATATTTTAAAAGGAAACATAAGTACATGAGGTTAAAAATTAAGTTGTAAATTGGCTATACTTTTGAGTTCACTTTGTAATGAAAATGTTTAGCTGCAATAAAATAGGAATATCTCCATGCTCGGGGCTTCACAAATTTTAGCAGTTTCACTGTGTTAAAACATTTTTTTGAGGTGCTGAATGCAGAGCCAGGTGCTAAGTAACAATTTGCATTATTTTTATGCATTGGACTGAGTACAGCCAAAAGCACATGTGCTCACAATCCACAAATGTGTGCTGCTTAATTCAGTGTAGTTAATAACTTAACAAAGAAGTTGTGTCCCCAGGTTAAACAGTGGAGGTTACATTTATATTGGAAACTGATATTATTGTTTAAAATTTTTAAAAATTGCTCTAATCCAAAAAATCTCAGGCCACAGGTATACTGTTTAATACAAAAATGCTTTTTAAAATAAACAATATATTGCACATAGAAAAACACACAAAAATACTACCTTCTTTCTTAAAAAAACCCAACTATTTTAGAATAATTGTTTGTAACTCTTTCACACTTGATTTGAAAGTTACTTCTGACTGATGACCTATCTCTGCAAATCAAATTGCTGATCAAAGCAGTTTAAGTGAATGGCCTTGACAAATCCGTAATTTCAGTGGTATGGATGCAAAATTACTGGCATTTTTCTTCAGTTGTGCTGTGTGTGTTAACAGAAACCAGAAGTGGTGAATAATCCTAACCTGTTTTCTGTACTATAATTTATGTTGAAAGCATTTGATAAATGTTCGTTACGTCCAATTTGATCCTCAGTAAAATATGAATGACATGTCTTGACCGAAAACATGTTTGTGTGTGTGTGTGTATGTGTTCTGGTTTGAATGATCTGTTTGTTTGATGCTGGGGATTTTTTTCTGGGCAGCCTGTGATTTTTTAAATTTAACTAAAAGAGGTGTAAAATCTTCAGAACATATTTATTCCTGGTGTTACTTGTTTGATCCTTTGCATTTATATCACAGAATTTGCTTGGGTTCATGCAGTTATTGGTATTTGTTTAAAGGCATAGGCCATATTCTGTGACCATTACCCAAGACTAGATTGAAAGGAATTATGCCCCAGAAACACCCCTCTGAATCAAAATTTCTCTGGAGTGCCTCTTTTCCACAGAGGAGAGGGAGCATGCCATGTTAGCCTTTTACCAGTTGAAACTTTCTCTCCATCTTGCATCCAGCCAGCTGCACTAGCCAATGCATGGGAGTGGGGGTGTGGCTTCATCTGCTCTCCATCTCCCCCCAGCCAGCTCTCACAGCACCCTGTATCCTGACCTAAGATCCAGGTTGGTCTTATGCAGCTATGTTGCAAGGAAAGCCATTACTCCCCTCTATGGATGCTAGTCGTGATCTAGCTCTCAGTTTTTGCTTTGTCATTCCTCAGGCAAAACTCTCATTGACTTTAGTAAGAATTGCCTGAGTGAGGGCTGCATTACAAGGTCCACAGGATTTGGCTCATGTGGGTTTGTGTGTTAGAAACAGTTACTAATGAATGTTGTAGGAGTCGGGTTTTAAATACAATTTACTCCTGTAATTTTAAGTGCAAATTTCATAGTATTTTTCATGGGTAGTCGGTGTAGATTTAGTAGTTTGATTTCCATTGGGTTTTATTACAGTCAAACAGCTGAAGTACCAAGGCTTCTCTTGGGAAACATACTCCTTAGTGTCTATGGGATCACCCTTCCATGTGCACAGCATTTTTAATAGCAGCAATGGCTCACATTCTTGTGTCTCTGTATAAGCCTGCTTTCCCTTTACAAAAAGGAACAGAATAGATTGGATTGGGTTAGTAAAAGTTGACTCAGTAGTGCTTGACAGTTGTTTAGAAATAGCATTTTGTACTTAAGAGTCTCACACTCACAGCAATAATGGATCCCCCAAAATGTAGCAAATTGCTGCACACTTCTATATCCGCTACCTATGACACAGATGGTGCTGCCATTTTGGTTTGCACAAAGAGTAAAATTTCTCCTTGGGAAATGGTAAGAATTTTGTTGCAAGATTTTGATAAAATCACCACAGCTTTGCAGCAACCCAGATCAAAAACGGTAAGGAGAGCTCACTGACTCCTGTCATAAGGTTATCTCCCAAGGCTGATTAGTTGCCTCAGCAAATACCTATACTAGTGCTATACTAATGGCATTGATTTATACAGTCCTGAGGGATTGCACCCCCTCATCTGGTAAAAAGCCCTGATTTAGTTCCTGGCATTCTCCTGCCAAACTTTAGAAAGCAGTTTGACATCAAGCAGTTTCACCCAGTTGCCAATGGTTTTGCTGCTCTGCTCAGTTGCAGCAGTTGGAAGTAACATGGAAATTGACAAAGGCCTTTAGGATGTTAAGTAGTGACTTGAAGGTGACAAGTTGGCAGCAACTTCACCTGAGCTTCTCTATCTTTTGGGTGCAGCAGGAGAAATGGCCAAAGCAGCTGTATTTTTGCAATGAAAATGCACCTCATACCATTCTTAATTCTGTCTGTTAAATCTTACTTGGCGTACTAGGAAATCCCTATATTCTACTTCTTATATTGAGGCTCCTGATTAGAGCAAACCTAATGTAATAGTGGTGAAGCATTAAAACGCTTCTTAAGGAGCCTGGAAAGGAGTTTTGACTACAGTGTATATACATTTCTAATTGTCAATTATGCTTCAAATTTTTTGGTTAGCCTAGAATCTTAATCTACAACATTTCATTGTGAATTCTTCCCTTTTTTATTTATTTATTTATTTGTTTGTTTATTTATTTACTGGTGTAATTTTAATTTTGTGTTATGATTTTTGTTGCACTTTACTAAATCCACATTGCAGTTTTTTCTAGCCACTATCTTACTATTTATTTCTCATTCATTAAACATATTTTTAGAGGACAATTGGACCATCTCAGTTAATCTTGACAGTATGTTTATATTGTGTATATGCACACGGGGAAGCTTAAAGACATTGCAGAGTAAATCCAGCAGTACAATACAGTTACAGGACAAGATACAAGTATGCAGTAAATCATGTCCGTGTTTAATCTTACAACTGTTTAACTGGCTGAATTTGGCATTTCAAAATATGCCCAGATCTTTTTACCTAAACAGAAAGAGTCTAAAGTTTCAATAACAACTGAAATAGACTTATACAAGACTGAGAAACTTTGCCATAGTTGGTATAAACTTTAGGAATATTAAAAACAAAATAAAACTATATTTAAATAACGTTTTGAAACAGCCGGCAAAAGCCAGGAAACGTAATTGGTGTCCTTAATTTGCACAGTCCAGCAGGAAAAAAAATCCAAACCCACTAGTGAAGCTTAAACCTAATCTTGAGAACCTTGATTACAATGGAACTACACTGATTTATACCAGCTGAGGATCTGGCCCAGAATTTCCTGGTTGTTTGATCAATGCTACAACAATTATTACACATTTCCAGTTTTTAATTTTTTTAATATAAATTTGCATGTATTTATTGCTGAGTGCATAGGCGCCGACTCCCCGCCACGCCCCCTGCCTCAGCTCACCTCCGCTCCGCCTCCTCCCCCGCCCCCTCCCCTGAGCGCGCTGCCGCGTCCTGCTTCTCCCCCCTCCCCTCCAGCACTTGCGCCACAAAACAGTTGTTTCACGCGGCAAGCCTGGGGGGGAGGAGGGGGAACACTGCGCACTCAGGGGAGGAGGCGGGGCTGGGGTGGGGATTTGGGGAGGGGTCCAGTAGAGGCAGGGAGGGGCAGAGTTTGGGCGGGGACTTTGAGGCAGGGGTGGAGTCGGGGCGGGGGTGAGAGCACCCACCGGTGCCGAGAAAAGTTGGTGCCTGTGGCTGAGTGAATTGATTCAAATGGGCAGCCACAAAAACTGAAGTCCACTACTCAACCACAGGACAGACACAGCAGTAATGCTAGCTTCCAACACTGCTGCACAAATGCCAGTGTGTTTCCACCCTCACCTGGAAGGGACACCTCTAAGGCAAGAGGGTAGTTCAGTCTGCATGGTCCATTCAGTCTTCGGCCTCTTTGCTGAGCCTGCATAACTGTCTTCCACAACATTCAGTTCCTGTATAGGGGCCAGCTATAGTGTAGCTGAAAAATGAGGTTAGTATCATAACCTCCCCAGGAGGGGCAGGAAGAGAATGAAGCCATGGCCCCACCCTTTCTTCACATCAGTTTATAAAGTTGCAGGGGTAGAGCAGAGTGCACTCCGCACTGTCTCCTGGAGTGGCAGATCTGCCACTGTAATGTATTCGCATCCCAGCAGGAAATCTGGCCAACTCAATACAATTCTTCCTCAGGGCTGTTGCTTACAGTATGCTCCATCCTTCCCTCCACCGCAGGCTGTGGCTTTGAGGCACAGTCTGGACCTGTATGTGGTGAAGTACTAGAAAAGTACATAAAGACATCCATGCTGAAACTCTTCTGTGCTTGCAGGCTTTTTTCTCCACTCCAGCTAGCAGATCTTGTATAAACCAACTAGGTCAGGGAGGGAAAGGCAGTCTCATTGGTCAGAAAGCAGAGATGGAAGAAATCCTGGCCTGTAAGAGGGAGTTGCTCATAGAACTACAGCAGGTGCAGCAGAAAAGACCACGCCTGTGGGCACTGGCCATTTTTGGTAGCCAAGATTAACAGATTTTGTGTTTGTGTGTGCACATTGTTATGAACACAAACATTAGCAAAGTATTTGTACAGATACAGATTTCAGATCAACTCACTCACTTAAAATGTAAATTCAGTCTTTTAGACTGTGTTGATGTTTTATATCTAGAGAGTTTAAGGCCACCTGAGACCATCAGATCATCTAGTGCAGGGGTGGGCAAATTTTTTGGCCTGAGGGCCACATCTGGATGGATGCAGGGCCATAAATTTAGGGCTGGGGAAGGGGGTTGGGGTGCGGGAGGGAGTGTGGTGTGCAGGAAGGGGCTCAGGGCAAAGGGTTGGGGTGCAGGAAGGATGCGGGGTGTACAAGGGGCTCAGGGCAGGGGGTTGGGGTGCGGCAGGGGGTTGAGGTGCAGGACAGGGCTCGGGGCTGGGGTGTGGGGTGCAGGAGGGTGTGGGGTGCGGCAGGGGGCTCGGAGCTGGGGTGTGGGGTGCAGGAGGGGTTCGGGGTGCGGGCTCTGGCCTGGCACCGCTTACCTGGAGCAACTCTGGGGTGGTAGCGGTGCGCAGTGGGGCTAAGGCAGGCTCCCTGCCGGCCCCTGGCACCATGTCCCTGAAGCCCCTGGGAGAGCGGGGGCAGAGGACTCCACACGCTGTCCTCGCCTGTGGGTACGTCCCCCGAAGCTCCCATTGGCCACGGTTCCCCATTCCCGGCCAATGGGAGCTGCGGGGGGCAGTCCCTGCAGGCAAGGGCAGCGCACGGAGCCCTCTGCCTCCCATCCCCAAGGGACCGCAGGGACTTGGTGCCAGCCGCTTCCAGCAGTGACGCGGGGCCCTCGGCGCCACAGGAGTGGCAATCCCACGGGCCGGATCCAAAGCTCTGACGGGCCGGATCCAGCCCGCAGGCTGTAGTTTGCCCACCCCTGCTATAGTCTGATCCTCCTCCCTGTTGCAGACCATTACATCCCATGTAAATAAGTCCAATGATTGCTGTTAAACTAAAGCATTTTAGTCCTCAGGAGACTAAACTTTGTGTTCCACAGGCAGAGAACAAGAGAGAGAGACTAGGCATACCAATATTTAGGGTTGTCAACCCTCCAGGAATGTTCAGGAGTCTCCAGGAATTAAAGATTAATCAATACAGTTAATTAATCTTTAATTACAGATTATGTCATGTGATGAAACCTCCAGGAATACATCCAACCAAAATTGGCAATCCTATCAATGTTACTATCACTTTACTGTTACTGTTGCATGTTACACAACTTCACTGATTGGCAGAGTAAGTCATTCAGTAACAAATATTGTCTAGTTTGATGTCTGAGTGCCTGCTCAGTATGATCAGTCTAAATTTTCCCTCGTGCCTGCCATTTCTATATCAGTGTTCTGACTGTAGTTAAAGTGGGCCCAGATTGGAACACTGAATATTAAATTATGTATATCACCCAAGTGAGGGGTGCAGTCACAGCCCCTTGTCTGCTGCCCATTAATGCCTTTTGATGGCTCTGTCACCCCAGGCCTTCAGGGATTTATTTTTACAAACGAGAGAAATCTTTAAGAACAATGAACAGGGGTGGTATTTGTTTAGATTTAAATTCAAAACTCACTGGTTTCGAAAGGCAGTCCACTTGTTTCATTATTTCATAATGGCATAACTTGTATCCGGACAATAGAAGGCCCTCTGGCCTTGTTCTTAGCCAGTCATGTGGAGAGTCTTTTGAGTTTTACTGTAACTAAACAAAAACAACAAGGAATTCAAGTGTCTTAGTCAGTTATGTCAAGACAATGAGAGAAAAGTGTTGTCTGGGCTCCAGCTTCTCTTTCCCCCCCCCCCCCCCCCCCGCCGCCCCCTCCACTCTCAGAAACTGCTGAGTCTTAATGAAATAAACCCACAAACAACTGAACTGTTGTTTCAAATACTGCAGCTTAATGTGAACAAAAGAGGACTTTGCGGAAACGTGAAAGTTTCCCGACTGACATTTCCACAGATCTTGGACCTGGTTTTCAGAAGTGCTGAGTATCCAAAACAGCAATTGAAGTTTACCATATAGAGCTTACCGCCTGTTGGGGGGAAATAATGCTCCCGATTTCAAGGAATAAATGTGACTTTTGTTTCATATTACAGTAAATTAAATCCCCTCTAAAGGGGAAACATCTTGATAGAAATCCCGTGAGTAAAAGTGGAAGCAAGCGATTCTATCCAGTTCAGTGAAGTGTATTTCTTTTCAGTTAAATGAGATGTTTGTTGTGCACTTCACTATGGGATCACAGAGCATTCTGGGAATCTCTGCTTTTAAAGAAAAAAATGATTGTGCACCTCATGTAGTTGCTGTTGCTCCTGCTGCTGGCATAGGCTCAGTCACTATTCCAGCGCAGATCGTGCATCCTATCGTACCAGAGGGCCTGCCCAGTCGGGCAGCATGCTCACTACAGCTCCCTAGGCAGCAGCTTTACTATTGAAATGGTACCTTTTTTGTTAATCATAAAGTTTGCTAATTTTGCCAAAGGCCATGTGCAGAGCTACCTCATTAAGCAGCTTCTTCTGTATATGGTCTCATTACTTAGGCTTGTGGAAAAATTCCAATTTTACAGTAGACTCCTGATAGAAATATGTAAGTCTCAGTAACCCCTAAGCATTGTTTGCCAAGCATGATGAATCACTAATAAGGCAGAGGTGGCTATCTGGTATGAAGCCTTCTTTGCTGTACTCCTTCAGTACTGCCTGGAAAGAGGATGGTTTGGTGGCTGGACGGGGGAGGAATCAAGATACACCACTCTACCCTGGGAATGGAGCAACACCACAGCCTTCTGCCATTCTGAGACTATATTAATGGCCATAGAACAGGTCTACTATAGGGTGACCAGATAGCAAGTGTGAAAAATCGGGACAGGGCTTGGGGGGTAATAGGAGCCTATATAGGAAAAAGCCCCAAATATCAGGACTGTCCCTATAAAATCGAGACATCTGGTCACCCTAGTTTACTACCACTTCCTAACCTGGACTTCAGGTGTGGATTTCTCTCTTTTCTGCATCTGTTACACAGAATGTAGCCCGGTTACTTAAGCTGTGCACTGGACTAAGGATTTGTCTTTTCATGAGAACATTTTGTTTGTTCCCCATTGCTGTGAAATCAAGGGCCATACCTTTATTTGCTTTAATGGAAAGATACTCTAAAGATCTTGACCATTTTAATGAGAACGTTGAGAACATCAGCTGTGTAAGTGGTGCTTTTTGCTGCTTCTAGTGACTGCATTTCAGATGGTTTTCAGTTGAAATAAATGAGAATGCACTTGTTTAGACTTAGCTTGACAAATCATAGGAAATAGCATATATTTTCTCTAGCCCTTATTATAATATGTGCTCTCAAAGATTTAAGTGGGTAATTTAAATCATAAGACTCTAGATTTTCTTTTCTCATCACAAATTGATAGGTCTGCAGATGCAGTTAAGGTTTTACAAGAGCAGCTGAAATCTGATTTATCCATATTACAGTGTATATTGGCATTGGTACTAGACCACCAACATCTTTGTAACAGAAACAATGGGAATAAAATGGACTTCAGGCCAACATTTTGTCTTTGAAATGAGGAGAGAAATGATTATTTAACCTAGGCTGTCTTTTGGTTTTGAACACATTTCATTTGTTGTCAATTTAGTTAATGTAGGCTGCCGAGGAAAGAAAACATCTCCCCCACAAAGGAACACAAGGGAATTAATAAACTTATCATAAAACTCACTCAACTTTTCATCAAGTCTGTGCTCTTTTGCATTAACCTTTCCCTTCACACTAGTGTATCTTCTATGCTGGGATATCTGCTTTTTTTTAGGAAAAAGAACATTTTAATGCACACTTTTGGAGCAGAACCCAATTCTTTTACCAATATAAGTGGTTGGTTTTAGTAGGAATAAAAATATTTGGCAAGCTGGTTGTAACAAAGGAACAGATAATCCTAGATGATTGGAATTTTCTTATGTTGAAGCAATTTTTTTTCCACAGAACAGTTTTAATTTGGCTGTCTGGCTTCATGAGGTTTTACACATCTTTTAATAATAGCAGAGATGTAAAGTCAGACATTCATGGATATCAAATGGTTTTCCCTGGAAAGTATCAGATACTGAAACTAATAATTACATTATACTGGTTCATAGATTATTTCGCGCTCTTCCCCCACCCCTCCAATCTATTACAATACTCCAATGTTTCACAACAGGGCCTAATTCTGATTTCATTGACACTGGCATAAATCAGGAGTAACTCATCTAAAGTCATTGGAGTTGTGCTAGTTTTACATGTGTATAAGTGAGAAGAGAATTGGGTCCCACATTTAAGTGTGTGTGGTGAGGGACCAGTGGCCACTGTGTGTGTAAGAGAGCGGGAGAGAGAGAGAAGGTTGGGATTCGGGGAGTGGGGGGGAGTGGGGATTGAGAAGACAGGAAAAGGAAGAGATTGAAAGAGGAGAACTGGGAACCAGGAACTCCTGAGTTCTAACCCTAGCTCTGATACTGTTCCCTTTGTAGCCTTTTCCAAGTCACTTAATTTCTGTAACAAAGTTTTCCCATTGTTAAATGGGGATAACAACATGTACCTTAGGAGTATCCCTGAATATACAAGGACACTCCTCCAGAGTATTGGTGAGATATAGTGCAGAGGTAAGATTGCAGGAAGAGTCAGATAAAGCATGGTCTGGTTGACTAATCTAATCTCAGTACTTGGCTAAAGAAGCAGGGGAAATGTACATAGATTAGAGACAGACCATTTCTTAGATGCCATTTTTTAGTATCCTCATTTGAAATCACTTAAGAAAGTGATTAAAAACTACAGTATATTAAAACAAATGTACAGTTAACTGACCTATCTTTAAAAATAATTTGACATTTATCTAAAATTGGTAGTCTAAATCCAATACCTTTCCTTTTTATTTGAATGCTGATTAGTTTGTTCTTTCCCTAACTTTTTACTTTCTGCCTTGTAGCAGAAAAATGGCAGCTTTCATGCCATAAACATTTTACTTTTTTCTTAAGTTTTTAACAGCCCCCCACTACCACCACCACCACCCACACACACAATTTCTAATGTTCACAGGTTTAGTTGTGAAAAAAAATGCTGGAGTGTTCTTCATCAGTATTTGCAAAGAGCCAGGTTCTTTACACATGCTGAGCTGCATCTCGCTCCATGGTCCCATTGGGCTAGATTGTTACTTTAGGGACAGCCCTCAGGAAGGTATAGTTCAGAAGCTGCACCACCCCAAGAGTAACCCTTAGGGTATGTCTACACTGCAGTTAAAAAAACCATGGCTGGCCCATGCCTGTTGACTTGGGCTTGCAGGGCTTGGGCTAGGGGGCTGTTTAATTGTGGTGTAGCTGTTCCAGCGCAGGCTGTAGAATCCTGCAAGGGGAGAGAGTCCCAGAGCTCAGGCTGTAGCCTGAGCCTGAACGTCTACACCGCAGCTAAACAGCCCCTTAGCCCGAGCCCAAGTCAGCTGGGACAGGCCAGCCACGGGTGTCTAATTGCAGTGTAGACATACCCTTGGGGCGCATCTACAATGCACCCTTCTTTCGACAGTGTGCATAGTGAACATACACATAGTCTGGGTATAAATAGTGTAGATGGTGAAGCACGGCTTAGGTGAGTAGATTAGACACACATGAGGGGTATGTGTATGTACCCGAATACATTACCCTATGTGGCTCTCTACTCGCCCAAGTCCTGCCTCCCTGTCCATACTGCTGTTTGTACCAGGGTAGTGTCCTGCTTCTGCCTCGCCGCTGGAGCCTTTACCCGCTACAGGGAAGCTCTGGCAGCTCTCTGCTGCTGGAGCAACTCTGGCAGCAGTGAAAGGCTCTGGCAGCAAAGAGCTGCTAAAGCCTTTCCCCCACTTCCCCGCCAGACCTTTTTGCTGCCGTGTAGCTACGCAGCGCAGTGTGGACGTGGTACACTTTTCATTGCGGCGTGTAGCTACATGTATGCTATGCACCCCTGCCAGTGGTATGTTGTGTAGATGTAGCCTTAGAGACACTGTGATTCAGGCACAATTCTTACCCTGCTCCCTCCAAGTGGCAGCAAAGAGAACCAAGTTACTGCCAGAAACATGGAGTGAAAAGCAGTGGTGCTGCAGTATTTTGAAAACTGGGAGAGGACAATATTACTGACTGCTCTTCAAGCAGCTCCTGTCTTTCTCATCCCCTTCTTCCTCCTACCTGGGGGCAGAGTTGATGGCCCTGGATCCTTCTTTTCCCTCCCCCTGTGACTCCTACGCCATCTGATGCATTTGCTCCACACTCCCTAATCCATATGACAGAGCGTGCAGTGCTCCTGAGCTCAGGCAGAGAGGGTGGCACTCAAGCACCACCTGGCAGAATAGGATGTGGGACACTTGGGACTTGATTCTGCTCCTACACTGGAGTAAATCAGGAGTAACTGCATTGAAGTCAATAGAGTTGCTCTAGTTAAACCTGTGGTAAATGCGTTCAGAATCAAGCCCTTCGTGCCCCTGTATACTGAGGTAACCATTGCCTCTCTCCATCTACCTGAGAAAAGCTTTCCAGAGGAAAGGGCTAGAAAGACCAGCCACTCTAGTAGTTGGTAGTTAATAACAGAGCACTGGAAATCTTCCCATTTAAGTACTGACTTCTCTTTTTAAAAAATTACCATTAATTCCTGTTATTCCATTTGATATATAACAATGTGAAATGACTCTGAGTGTATTATAAAGGGATCTCCCATAGTCCTAGAAACACAGATCTACACTAAGTCATAAAGATGTATGTGCTTTAAATCTTCGGGAGGTCTGGTTTGGATCATACGAGTGAGGTTAACAAAGCTATATCTTCAGTGAGCAGCTGAAAGTGAAGTAAAACAGCCCCTGTGTGGTTGCAGCGGTTCATGATTTACAGAACTGAATTCACAGTGCTGCTCCTGCTGCTGAAAACGTATGTTCTCAACTGCTGTTTATTTTTAAATTAAAAAAAGCAGCTCTATATTCAGTTTACTTTATTGCTAGAGGGCAGGGAAATATAGGTAAAAGCCGTTAATCCCCAGCAGGCTGCTGGGCAGTTGAACAGTTAGGGATGACAAAAGTTAATTGGAAACATGAGCCGTTTAACAGAAAACATATTTGTGATAATTGAGAGAGTAACGTCTCCAGAAGGGAAACTTTGCAAAGAAACACTTCAGAAGAGGAGAAGTGGACACTGATAGGTGAGTAAGCCAGTGTGATTTTCAAGCTCTCTTTAAGTGCTGGACTTATTATTTAAGAAAAGCAAGTAACATTAAAAAAAATAAAATAAGAGATTCATGCTCACTGAAGAAGGGTTTCATGCTCACCGAAGAAGGGTACTGACACTAGCTCTTCTTACAGTTGGATGTAGTTATTAGATAAAAATGTATCACTTAGGTTCACTCCATGAATAAGGACACAATTGGTTTTATTTTTGCAGAATGGGACTGCCTCTGTTTTTAATGGATCAGAATTTGAAACCACCATTAACTGGAAGTAACTTCAGTGTTGGGGTTTTTGTTTTTGTTTTCCCATGCAGTTTTTCTTTTTAAATACACTTGAGGTTTTTCTAAGAAATGAACTTGAACAGTAAGGATTTTTCTAAAAGCAGAGGGAAAGCCTTGGTCAGATAATAATGCACATGTAATTGCTAATGAAGATGCAGTGTAGATCTACAGGGCTCTCTAAAACACATCTGGCTTTTGCATGTTTAAATTCATTTAGGTGTGTTTGTAAAACTGTGAATAAATTTAAATTGCCATAGTGACAGTTTGCTACTTTATTGAGGGGAGAAAAAAATCAGAAGTCTTATTTTGTTTAGTGACACTGCTGTAGTTTGTAATAATGAGAAATCTCTCTTTCTTTCCTAATAGTAGTAGTCTAAAACACTAGCTCTTTTAGGATGGAAAGGAATTGCATTAATCAGAGCTGTTTTAATACCAGGTACTACTGTTTCTGTTTGTTTTTCCTAGAGCCAGCAGATAGTGCAGCCTCCCAGTCCACGGGAATGAATGAAAATGTACCATCTTCAGTTCAAAGCAGCAACAGTACAAATGCTGTTAGTTGCAATAACTCATCGGCCATACCCCAGCCCAGCACTGCCATTAAACCCTGGCGCAGCAAATCCCTTAGTGCGAAGCACACAGCCACGTCTTCCATGTTATCTGTAAAGCAGCCAATTCCAGAGTCTCCAAAATTACCTTCAGAAATGGTCAAAGCAACTCCCAATGGTCAAAAATCCATGCTTGAGAAATTAAAACTCTTCAATAGCAAAGGAGGCTCCAAAGCAGGAGGAACATCCCTTGAGTGCTCAGGGTCTCGGGACACTAGCTGTGAAAGACTAGAGGCACTTCCCAGCTTTGAGGAAAGTGAAGAGATAGATGCTGCAAATCGGAATATGAACAACCCAGGACCAACATCCAGTAGCCCCAAAATTGCACTGAAGGGCATTGCACAAAGAACTTTTAGCCGGGCACTGACAAATAAGAAAAGTTCCCCAAAGGGCAATGAGAAAGAGAAAGAGAAGCAGAAAGAGAAGGAAAAGGATAAAAGCAAAGACATTGCAAAAAGGATATCGGTAACGGAGAAGCAGGAGATGAAAGAGGAGCCAAAAGAAGAACAGACAGCACCAGCTACAACAGAGATGCCAAAAAAGTCCTCCAAGATTGCAAGCTTTATCCCTAAAGGAGGAAAGCTGACTAGTGCCAAGAAGGAGGCCTCTACCCCTTCACACAGTGGCATACCAAAACCAGGAATGAAAAACACCACAGGGAAATCCTCAAGTGCCCCAACTTCTGCAAAGGAAGGTGAGAGAAGCCGCAGTGGGAAACCTGGCTCAGGGCTCTCTCATCAGAAGACCCAACTAGACAGCAGGAATTCCAGTTCCACTTCAAGTTTAGCCTCCTCCGATGGAAAAGGGATAGGAGGGGTGTCTGCTCTTAACAGTAGCAGCAGCACCCAAGCTGTCAATGGGCCAGTTAGTACCACACAGACTACCGGAAGCAATACTGTGAGTGTTCAGCTACCTCATCCACAACAGCAATACAACCACCCGAACACTGCCACAGTAGCTCCTTTCATGTACAGGTAGGGTGTTTTGAACCTGACATTTTTATCCATTTATGATATGGTTACTTGAAGGCAGGGGGAGAAAAGCAGTTGCATTGTATTGGTTGCTGACGGTTCTTTTTAAAAAGTGACATCATTTATCAAGTTACTGTTAAAAACCAGCAGTCATAGCTGAGATAGTTATAGTTCCCAACAGTTAATAAGTAAATGATTGCTGCCTCAGATACCATGTTCGCTTAAAGCTGACTTTATAATACTGCCTTATTAATAGTATGTATACCGTGTGCGTGCTTTAGATGTAATGTTTATGGTTCAGCCTTGGCAGTCTTAGCCTATGGTGGATAGAGTGAAGTTACACTGGGAGCTTCTATAGGCATTGTGCCTTAGGCAGGTATGATGTCTGTAAGGCTCTGTCTAAAACTTCCAACTGTTGGAGACACCAGTTCAGCTCCATTGGGGTGTGCGTCCTGTTTGGCACCCTACTGTAGATAGTCCCAGCTGTTGCTTTAGTCATTTTTAACATTGTGTTGATCAGACTGGCTTTCATATGTCATAGTGTTAAAGATGGTTGCAGTAGTTGGTGGCCCATCTACACCAGTGCTCCTGATGTTGCTAACAGTGATGAAGCTAACTCAGTGTTTGCAATGCTGAGATATGTTTAGAAAATGTCCTTAGTGGAGATAGGGTGACCAGATGTCCCGATTTTTCTTCTTTTGTCCCGTGTCCCGACCGATGCATGGTCGGGACGCCATTTGTCCCGATATCCGGGCTTCTTCCATTCTCCCCCCCCTTTTTTTTTTTGCTCAACAAGTCCAGCGGCGGGCGGGAGAGGAGTTTCCTCGCATCTGGTCACCTTAAGTGGAGATGAGGCCTAGGAGTGAAGGAAGAGCATGGCTGCAACTATATCCTTGGTTAGGGTCAAGCATTCATTCCCCAGTGAGTGGGTTTTGCTCTGTTGGTAGGTGTTGACTCAGGGGAGCTGGTCCATAGTGCTGCCTCCTCCATAGATCTGTAGCAAAGGTACGTGGAATAGTCCTTGCACTCAGGGAAGCAAAAGGATTGATAGTGTGCTTGGCCCCTATATGGGAACATAAAGTGGGATCCTTGTGTCTTGTGCCCCCTCCCCTTGGGCACCTGCCCATTGCTGGGCACAATCAGGCCAATACTGTTTTTCTGCATTGTTCGGGATATTTGTAAAAAGTTGTGCATGCTTCCTGCTGTACCAGCCCATGAAAATGAGCCACCTAGGGTGACCAGATAGCAAGTGTAAAAAATCAGGACGGGGGTGGGGGGTAATAGGCGCCTATATAAGAAACAGCCCCAAATATTGGGACTGTCCCTATAAAATCAGGACATCCGGTCACTCTAGAGCCACCTGTGAACGATTAACCTGATTAAAATACATATTAATATTACTTTTTTCTTGGTGCCACTATTAAAATACATATTAAAATTTCTGGATTCACCCTGCACTGAAACCCACTATTTTCAAATCATCACCAGTGCAGCATCTTATGTTTGCCTGATGGCGAGCTGGACTAAGCCTGCTGTTTGTTTACAAACCCATTAGGGGTGCAGCTCTCTGTTTTGAGCTGGAGAGTGCCAGTGCAGTTCTTAGCATTATAATGCTGTAGATAAAGATTGAAAAGACCTCTGTGTTTGAGCCTGTCCCCCAACATAGGACATAACATAAGTTAAACTGATTTGCATAGTAGCCAAAAGGCCAAGTAGTGCTCATTATGTATATATATACACACACACACTCTTTTGAAAAAATGGGCATAAAATTAAAAAACATTTTGGGCTAGCCTCTCAAATACTCTCCCAGTATCCATGATCAACTCTCAGTTGTTACATTTCTTATCCCCATGAACATGCAAGGGTGAGTTAGGCATTGGATTGTTGTCTGTTTATGACTATAATGTCCTGATGAAAAAGCCAAAATAAAATCCAGTGTAATAACTGACTTGGAGCTCCATTCAGTGTTTTCAGTACCAGTATCATCTGAAGCATGAAAGCAGCTGAGCTGCTAACCATACAGTTTTTATAATTCTAATAACAGATTGGTAGTCTCAAGGTAATATTTATTTGACCTTTCAAAAGAATGCAAAACAAACTGTGCAATTCTGCCAGAAAAACTGCTGTAGACTTGAAAAAAATACCATATTTACTTGCCCAGCCAGAAGTCAAAGTGAAAGGTCAAAATGTATCATCTTGTTTTCTTGAAAAATGAAGAGGAAAAGTAAATCCATGCTTAATAAAAAGGGATCCAATCACTAATAAACTATTTGGAAGACCTGAAGAATATAATTTGTAGCATCATTTTTATGTTTGTTCCAAACTTTAAACGCTGCCTGTTACTGTTATTGTTATTTATTCATATTACCATAGTGCCGAGGAGCCCCAGCCATGGACCCAGACCTCACTGTGCTAGGAGCTGTAAAGATGCAGAACAAAATGATGGTCTCTGCCCCAAAGAGCCAGTATGTGCTAGACACAGCTGTAAGGGATTCCAAAAGGAGCTAGTGTATCTTCTTGATCATGGGGTCCTGCCCTCCAGGTTTGAATCTGGCACATTGGGGTGTTAATGCATGGGTCTCTACTGCCTGAATTCAAAGATCCAGCTCTGTTAGCTAAGTCTGTGTTAGGCTCATCAACCTGTATCTGTGGCCCAGCCAGCACTAGAAGGGGACAGACTGCTACACTGAGATGTTACAAGAGCAGCCTCAGATTTGCTCTAAACTATCTCAGGGCTTGTCTTCACTACCCGCCGGATCGGCGGGTAGCAATCGATCTATCGGGGATCGATTTTTCGCGTCTCGTTTAGATGCGATTAATCGATCCCCGAAAGCGCTCCTTGTCGACTCCAGAAATCCACCTCCGTGAAAGGCGGAAGCGGAGTCGACGTGGGAGCGGTAGCGATCGACTCACCGCCATCCTCACGGCCAGGTAAGTCGATCAACGATACGCCGACTTCAGCTACGGTATTCACGTAGCTGAAGTTGCGTATCGTAGATCGACACCCCTCCCACCCCCCCAGTGTAGCCCTGGGCTCAGTAGGCAATAGCTCTAAGAGGCCAGTTCACTATATGGGAATCACTGGAGAGCAGGAACAATCTAGCCATCCCCTTCCCCTGTCCACAACCCCTACATAAGGAGCTGAGAAGCAGATAATCTGTTGTAAATATACTTCTCCTCCTGTTTTTTTAAACTGCAAACAGAGAAATTATTATACCCTCCTGTATGTTTCCACATGGTCTTTTAGCTGAGATCAAGAGCAGTCAGTGAAATACCTTCTGTGTCCTCCTATCTAGGAACTCTTTCTTGCAAAGGAGGCTGCACTTCTAACTGCTAACTGCCGTGGTCCTAAGATCCAAAACACAGTGTAACCAGTAAAATGAAGTGATCACAGATTTATACTAATACATAACTGAAAAGGAGATTCTTAGAAAAACACCTTCCACTGAATAATACCATGTCCAAAGTTGTTCTTGCAGTCAATGGTTATTGTTTTATTTTACCTATTTGTTTCTTTTAAAAAAAGAACTGGTGACATTGCTAGTTAACAAAGGGAATTCTGTACAGGTGTGAAGAACTGTCACATATAAACTCTATTGTTAATGACGATCAAGGTTTCAGCCCAGTGCATGCTGCTGAAAATCTGAAATGTCTTAGTGTCTGGGGGTCTGTGAAGTCTACATTTTGACTATGAATATTTCATTTTATTTTACAGTTCAGTGCCTGTTTCCGTTTCTAGGACATAGCTCAACATGGGACTAATGAATTATGTAAAGTCAGTCTGCTAGTGTATTCTAGAGAAAAGGAGACAGTGGATGATGGCGGGTGCAGTTTTATCAATGTTACACTTGATATATTTTTGGTGGTGAGTGACTGCATATCTCTATTTGTGTTGCCTTTAAGATCACAGACAGACAATGAAGGGAATGTAACAGCTGAGTCCGGCACAGGAGGGGTGAGCATGGATACTGGTCTTTACACTAAAACTGGACAGACTGGTCTCGAAGACTTTTCTGGTAGGTCCTGGAAGATGTCTAGGTAACTAATTGTGTGCATTGTATATAATGACTGAGAGTGGGCTAAATGAAGTGTGTTTCCCCTCTCTTTAGGGGGGAATTTGGTTATTCCTAGTGCCTTGTTTTTGATTAGTTCTAATATTTGGTCCTTCAGAAACAGAAACTGGATAAAGATCAGAGTTTTGGACACCAGGAGCTTAGTTCTACAAGATACTGAGCATTGAAATCATTGGGAATTGAGGGTAGTTAATACCTTGCTTTAGCACCTTGCAGCAGACATTCAGCATCTTGCCACATTAGACTAAAATATTCCTCAAGAGCCCCTAAGGAACCATATATCTGATATGTTTTCCATTTTTTAATATTTCAGACTTCAGAGATTGTGGATTAGATAAAGCTAGTTCCTTTGGCATTTTGCATTAGTTTATAACTTTGGGGAACCCCAACATTTATCACATTGTCTGAATAATTTGAGAAGTAGTGTGCTTTAGCTTCAACTAATGTTTGCATTTCCCAGATTTAAAACGATAGGTTAACAAGCTATTTCTTGTTTTGAAAGTTTGGAGTTTTGACAATTGATTATTCATCATAAAATCAGCTCTCTATAGCATTCATCAATTCATCAGTTTGATGACTAAATTAATGGGGACACTCCCAGTGCTGCAGTGAGAAATATAAAACCAATTTTAACTTACTGTGTCTGTTGAATAAGAAGTGTGCTGAAATTGATTGGGATAAGTGTGCTGAAATTGATTGGGATTAAGATGCTATGGGTTGTTACATAATTTCATGTCTTGTGTGTATTCTAAAATTCCTGCCACTGCCAGCAATTGCTGATAATTAACAATACACGTTCACCAAGTGACTTTTAGCAACAACATTGCAGTACAAATGTGAGTTGTGCTTGTAAGTCTTTGGTGTGTCTCCACCCTCCATACCTCTTTCTGTTTTTAGAGAACTATGTGTTTTTGTTTATAAACTAAATATGTCTTTAACATGTCTCACAATTGGGGTATCACTGTAGAGTTCTTTATCTAGACAGTTTGTGCATTCTCCAGTCTAATGTGAGCTTTGGAACTGATCCTTCTGCTTGGGAAGTCATGTGGCTATAAGCTTCACAATTGTATTAATTTCATATTTCATTAATATATTCTGCCTTTGCCACGTTTACACCTGCATGCACACATGCTGGCCTCAGAACCAAGAGGAAGAGTCCGCGGTGAAGAGGAGAGCAGCAGGAGTGCACGTATGCACATATCTGCATATATAATTTATATGTAAATGCATTAAATATTAAGCAGACAAACAAATGACATAAGAGATACAGTCCTTGTGAACATGCCTGCAGTGATACATAAATATAGGAGGCAGTGCATTGTTGGTTAGAATAGGGGGGACAAGCATTGGGCTTCCTGAGTTTTCTCAATAGTGCCTCTTAATCAGTGTGTTATCTTAGGCAATTCTCCCAAACTCTATATATTATTTCCATTTTACAAATGGGTAAAATGAAATATATATCTCATTTTACCCATTTGTAAAATGGTAATAAAACCTAGTTTACAGTGGGTTTTCAGAGCCCTTAATGGAAGATATTATTTAAGTTCAAAGTATTATTATTTTATTATGCGTATTAGTTTGAGATCCAAAAGTACACAACAGCAGGACAATCTCTGTATCAATCAGTGTGGATCCAAAGAGGAAATTCTTTAAAGCCAAAGTCAACAGATAGTGGTATTCAATCAAGGAGCATTAATGGAGAACAAACAAAACAGTTCCTCAACCCCAAAAGAGAGGACAATTTTAAGAAATAAATCAGTCTTAATGTCTTTTGTTTTGTCCATTCATGCATGTAGCAAACATTGATGCTAATGAGTTACATGTGTATGTGGAGAGGGAAGAGTATATATAGATATAGATATAGATATATCAACAGTTCACAGATAATATATACAGAATATCCATGAAGAGAAGAATCTTGTAAAGAAGGTGATTAACATTTTAAGTGTAGTCTAATTGGATATTTTCAATGAAAGTCAATATAATGTCTTTTAAAGAGCTTAAAACTGATGTCTGAATATGACTTTCTCTTTGGAAAAACATTGTTACAATTTAGTTAGGTGAGTCTCAAAGCAAACAACTTTAACTGCTTTTACCTCAGCTAAGCCTCGTCTGTGCTCGTAATAGCTTATCTAGAACTTGCCTTCATATTTACAAAAGAAGTAATCTGTGGAAAGAGCAGATATCAGCCATAGTCCTAGAAATATTATTTTTAAATGTTCTTTAGTGTTATTATTTGCAGACTAATGAGTGTATAAAAATGTTTACATCCCAGAGACTCTATGGCTGAGAGAATTGAGCTCTATTAGGTTTCTATATCCAATCTTGTCAGGTCAGTAATGATGAAGCCATAACTATCTCATGGTTAGGTGGCCTAGGTGAAATGCATTATTGGTATCAATCTGGTTCCCAGAGACAGCTGTCCACATCATGGAAAAATATCACTAACATGGACAATAATTGGCCCCTTGTTATCTATCTCAGAAAGGCCAAGGACTGGAGGAACATGAACCTACTTTATTTTCCCTAGAGATGATACCTACAGGTCAGAGCTGAGGCACATTGGTGGAGCAGCATGGAACATTTGCACTGATGCCTTGGAGGTCTTCATCCTCTAGAGCTCGCAATTTGGCACCTTACACAAGCACTACATTTTCTTCAACGATTGAGAGAAGCTTTCTTAAAGAGCAGCAACTGTTTGGAGGCTGTTTTCAGTCATCTGAACTAGCCATTTTGTGGATTAGTTCAACTCAGTTTCATGGGCACTTTTAGAGAAGAAGCCTTCACTTAAAGAACATGCAAGAATATCAAGACTGCAATATTATTAAAAATAGCAACATTTGGGATATGAAGTATTTTTCTATTTAGCTGTCTGTTGTAAACCTTTTGAATGAGCTCATTCCCTGCTGTGAAATGAGCCTCGCTAATTAGCAGGGTTTTTTTTCTTCTTCTACATCCTCTGTGGAGGTTTTCTAGTTCGGTTATGCTCCATGCTGACAGAAAGCACCTTGGTACCACTAACAATCATAAGTCACTTATTTTTAACACCTAAGGAGCTTTTAAGTAGATAAAATATAGCTGAGCTAGCAGTGAAGTGGTTTTTAATCAATTACAGAGAACAAGTAAGCAAAATAAATTCCACTGAGGCCACTAGGAGGTTTTACAGAATGGAAGTAGATTCCTTTTCTGGTCCAAAACCAGGGAACGTGCTGTTTTTGAATGGACCGTCTTAGGGAATTCCTTAAGAATTTCCTTAGAGAAATAAAAATGGCAAAGAATCCTTACGCAAAGCAAAAAAATAGTTGTTATGGCCTTGAGGATTCAAGTAATATATCAATGTGTTCTTGATTATAGCAGGTCTAATTTGGAAGGTTTCTATACTGCTATATAATAATTTGCTACTGGAACATGAATCATGCTGACCTGAATGTGTTACAGCCTGCAAGGGAAATTAATTTGAGTTCCTACCAAAAAAACAGAACAAAACTTTCTCTGTATCATAATGCATTCTGGTGACCTTACCTGCTCTGTAAAGCTCATTTACATGAATGAAATATCAGGACAAAGCTGGGCAGGCAAAGGCATTTGCTGGAATACCTGGTACATCATTCAGCTGTGGAGCAATTAATAGACATGGTTTAGTTTGTTCCCAAAACAGCAGCTTTCTAATAATCAGTTTGATTTATTTAAAATGAGAAAAGGATATCTACTGAGATTATAACCTTTCAAAGAACAGGCTTTATCACGTACATGTTCATCATGCCAGGATGGGGAATGGAGTGGACTGCCATATGCTCTAACCATTCTGGCTATTAAGCAAAAGTGTACCTGGGAGGTTTGAGTAAAGTCCAATACAAAAATATTTGATTACTTTATGGTTTGAAGACATCCCATGAAATGAAGTTAACAATGCAGCGCTATACCTCAGTCTGGCCAAGGCAATGAAAAGCTCCTTTCAGCAGTGAATGAAATCCTACATCATAGTTAGTGTGGGATATTAAATAATGTAAAGGCAGGGATTTGTGCTTGCCTCAGAGCCATGAAGAGATGATAGTGCATGTCTTTGCTATTGCTAATTAATATGGGCTAGTTCTTTCCTTCTAAAGGTCTGTCATTTCATAGGGGAGGATCCAGAAACTCGACGATTGCGAACCGTCAAGAACATTGCTGATCTTCGACAGAACTTAGAGGAGACCATGTCCAGCTTAAGGGGAACCCAAGTCTCTCACAGGTAGTGGCATGAATTGCTTCTTTATGGAACAGTGAAATAACTGTGTTCTTATATTACCTGTCCCGACTCTGGCTGGATTGTGCCCCTGCAAAAATGATTAACACTGACAATGGAGGAAATTAAGTTGGCTAAGCATTTATTGTGCTTTTTTCTTTTATTAAAAGCACAGATTCTGATCCTTGTTTAGTATTTATCAAGATTTATGAAGAGTAAATGGTGGTGATGCAGGGAACAGGACAGTTGGAAATAGAAACACAGTCATGGAAAGAGCAATGCTTGTTAAGTGCATTAGGTGGTGTTTGAATAGAGTTGTGCAAAGGTTACCATTTAAAATATTACTTTGGTTTACTTATGAGTGACTTTAATGCATTTCCCTCCCCAGATCTATAATATGCTGTTTAAACAAGCAGGTGAACTGTGTTTGACCTACTTGATAAAGTGCATAACTTGAATTCCTAACTGGTCTTTGGACAAACAAAGCTTTATAATATTATTAGTAATGTATATGTACAATTTTTTTTTTAGTAAAGCAGTATTTAGAAATCTCCAGTAATATTTAAAATATTCTCAAGATAAGCAAAAGCTGTGATTATATTTGAACATTCTATGAGCTGTTGTTTTAAATGCTCAACAAGAGGCTTAGGAGAATATGATGTTTGGCCGCATGCAGGGCCTGATCCTGTGAGGTGCTCAGCTCCCTCAATTTCAATTGACTAATGATGCTGAACCCTTCATAGGATGAAGCCCTAAATGAGCTCAGCAGATGAAGGTTTGTAGTTTGGCTAAGCCAGTGCCAGTGCCTCCACAGATGAACTCCCAGTGCATCTATTCTCCTTTTAAAGTCTCGATTAAAGTGACAGCTCACTATGATTTAATTACTGTAGCCACAGGATACTTAGGCCTGCTCATGGTTCCACAAGATTTATCATGCTGCAAGTAGCCTGATCCCATTTAGTCCATTTTAGACAGAGTCCAGTATAACTGAGGGTAACAGTATGTATATTCAGCCAGAATGGAAATTGGGATTGGTTTGGGAGAGGGAAACTGCAGCTCTCGAAGAGGAGAAAATAGACAGCCTATAGTAGCATTTGTCATTGAAGGGAAGCAATATACTCATCTATACAGGGCATGAAGAATATAGTGTATATTTGAGCCTTAGAAAATGTATTTAGTGGTCATGAGGTGAAATTGAAAATCAAAATACTGTGTAAATAGATACAAAATCCTTAAATTTGGAAAAAACATATGAAATTAGTCTAATCTTTATATAACTATTTTTTCCCCTAAGTCTTCATTGAGAGAGGCAGAAGGATTGTTAGCTATCTTGAGCATCTCCAAACTGACAGGGTATTTTGTGAATGCAACTAGAAAGGAGAGAAGAGATCATAAAAATATCTGCTCAAAATCAAAAGTGGTCTTTTTATCAGCTTAAGCCTCCTGCCTGGAATGGTGACAGCATCAATGATGGGTTAGGTTTGACTGAAAGAGGAAAAATTGTGCTTGGATACTGGGAAGAACCCATGCCAAAAATGAATAAATATATAAATAAATAAATCACCCCCTCTCTTTCTACTCCCTTCCCCAACACAACATTGATGGCCTGGCTAGGAAGACCCTTTATTTTTAAAGTAGTGTTGTTAAGGTGTGTAAAATACATGAAGAGATTTGTTTTAGGCAAATGCTGTTAAGTGTGTCAACTGAAGTTGATACCTTTGCCACTATTTGGAAGTTGCATTCTTTTATGATGTATGAGTAGCATCATCTAAAATCTAATGGTTCTATACCATGTCAGTGAAGACTAAATCAACTGGTTTTTTTTAAGCACATTGGAGACGACGTTTGACACCAATGTCACTACTGAAATAAGCGGTCGCAGTATTCTCAGCTTGACTGGAAGACCAACACCTTTATCGTGGAGACTTGGGCAGTCCAGCCCCCGCCTTCAGGCAGGTGATGCTCCATCAATGGGAAATGGGTATCCTCCAAGAGCCAATGCCAGCCGCTTCATCAACGCTGAGTCTGGGCGTTATATGTATTCAGCACCTTTGAGGCGACAGCTAGCATCCCGCGGTAGTAACGTTTGTCACATGGACATCTCAGAGAAGGGCAGTGATGAAATAGATATTGAAAGCATCAGCATGGATGCCACTGGCTATATGAGCGATGGTGATGTTCTGGGCAAGAATATAAGGACTGATGACATTACGAGTGGGTAAGTAAAAGTAATTTGGCTCTTCATGCATAATGGAACTGTGCATTTTTCAGTCTTATACTGTTGCTTTAAATGGATCCATTTAAATGGATACTTACAGGTAGCAAAGGGATTGTGCCTGTTGTTAATGAAAATTTAGAGAGCAAGCTCCCAGCCACACTTGAATGAGTGGTGGCTAGAGTCTTACTCATGCTGTCTCTTTCTTCCTTTCACACTTAAATCAGAAGTTTCTGTGATTCAAATCTCTTGAATCTGCCAGCCTGACCTAGAACTCTTATAGGAAGAGCCTTTTCCACAGTTTCTTGGCATCTAAGGTCTAGACGGAACCTCAAATTGTTACACGTATTTGAAAATGGTGGGGGGTAAAATCCGACATTTTTTCAAACTTTGACAAAATTTCAGTTTGAGTTGTAATCAAAATTTCAGGTGAGGAAAAAGAAAGGATTTGTATTTTAAGTGAATTAGTCACATATTTCTAGTAAATGTTGCAAAGTATGTATGTAACATAGGTTCTTCTCTCTGGCGCCATTTTCAGGAAAGCACCCGTATACAGCAAATCACTTAATCGTGTGCTTAATTCTTCTTGAAGTCAGAGGGATTTTAGCACATGATTAAAGTTAAGCAGGTTTTAGTGTGTTCCTGAAAAAGAACATACTCATGGGCTGCTTAAATGCTTTCCTGAATTAGGGTCAATGGTTGTCAGATGTTTGCTGCAGTGTTCATTGTTCCCACAAGATGGTGAAATTGTGGCATTTTTTACATTGCAACTGAAATTATTTGCTGTCTGTGGATCCCAGTGATTTCTCTGAACTTGCAGTAGAAAGTCCATGTGTTTTCAGTTCACCAAAGGGATGTGTTTTTACATTTCATTTTACATTCAGTGAAACCTCCAATTCACTCTGTTCTACCAGAGAGTTTGGAAGTTTTACTTACATTTTCTTTTCTCCTTTAGGGATCATATACTAAAGAATCCAATGGGAAAGCTATTTGGAGGAGAAGTAGTAAAGTCTCTTATTTTATATAAGGAACTATTAGTTGCTAGTATACAAAGACACACATTCCTAAAATCACCCATGTTTACACAAAATAAAGCGGCTTATGCTTTTGTTTTGCGATGTTTATTGTGCTAAAAGTTACCACTCTTTCCTCAAGACAAACGACCTTCACCCAAAACTGGGTTTGTAAAATTGGCAAGAAGAGAAAGAAAATGATTTTGGTTATTGCTGTGGTCATTATAAAAGACCTAGTGCAGGATCTGTGTGGGTTCTAGATAGTGAATGTAATTTGAAGGAAAGGGCTGGTTTTAGCTATAAAACGGAGAGAAGTTTCTCATACGGTAAAATACCCCTGTGTAGAGGAAAGGCCGACGCACCATCCTAGTCCTACTTGGGCCCTATTTTGAGAATGTAATTGGTGCATGGGTCTAGTGCTGGCCCTCTGAACATCTCATCTGTAGCAAGTCACGGATTATGATAGGAGTGGACAGTAACAAGTTTAAGGCAAAAACATCTATTCTCTCAGGTTATACCTGCTGAAAAGTAGGGTAGGCCTGTCCAGTGAAAAAGAATGACCTTGGTAGAACTATGGTTTTCTCTATCTTTACACCTTTTTCACAATATTAATGAGCCTGTCTGCAGAGAGCTGTTGTGTGTTCTGGACCAGGCGTATAAGGCTACTGTGTGTGACTCCATCTAATGTTTTGCTCAGGAAGTTCATTTATTTTATCTGAACTAAACATTGTCCTCAGCAGAATCATAAGCTGATATTGCCAGCTTCAGAATCTCACATTCTAGAAGTTCATCTGACAAACAAGGATGTAATTATGAAAGACACAGTAAAAAGGGTTTAAGGTCCTGGATGTACATTTCCAGAGACACTAGTGACTGTATAGATATCCACATATCATTTGTTACTTTGTATTAACTGGTCACCCTGCACTATATAGCAGTGAACCTCCTGAAGTTCAAAAATATAACACTAGTCTTTAAAATATTGAATAACAATCTAGAATGGAGCTCACGATGCGATACACATAAAATAATAAAATAGATTAAAATTTGGTTTTACAAAACATTTATCTCATTTCAGGTATCTCAGCATAATAAGTACCAGTGGTAGCATGACTGCATAGGCCAGTAGAGCAGCCATTATGTACTCAGCAAGAGCTCACCTGTAGTATTGGATATTAGGATATTTAATTGAGGGAGACAGAATATGAGACAGGACTCTTATCTGCTACAATTTTTCAAAAGTACTATGGGATCGTTGCCTTTCACTCGGACAGCCAACCAAAGACTGATAGAAAGGACCTCAGTTTCAAGCATAGGATCAGAAGCATGGCTGTATATAAATGGCATTTTCGTTTCTAATGTATATGTGGCCTTAATGTAGTGAATCATGTCTGCTGCCCTTGCTGACTAAAATATGTTTTTATTTATGTGAGCACTGCAGGGCCAAAATAGGTATGGGAAAGTGAGCTGGACTCTTTTCTGGTCCACGTATCATTATTTTTATGGTGAATTAAGTTCCAATGACAGAATCTTTATTATTGGTGATGTCAGAGCCAGAAAGACCAGGTTCACTTTGAGATAATTTATCGAGTTTGAGGTTTGAGCAGTTGGGGGGGGAAGAACCCTACCATATTTGCTTATAAATGTGTGCACATGTGAAGTTTGAGCAGTCACAGAGACAATGCAGTACCACACAATGCAGACTTTGGAGACACTCTTCAGAATATAATCACATGGGAAGGTTTCATCAGAAGGGAGGCAACCCTCCAATATTGCATTGAAATTACAGCATTGGATATGATCCCAGGACCAACTGGAGGAATTGAACCTTCTGTCTTTGAGGCGAGGGTGTTACCATCAGTGAACCCTACTGACACCTAATAATGCTGGATTGCTGTCTTCGGTAAGAAAAGATTGTTTTGTAACCTCAGTGTTATGAGTCATCTTTCCTGATGTGAGTTATTTGAGCAGGGGGTTGGACTAGATGACCTCCTGAGGTCCCTTCCAACCCTGAGATTCTATGATTCACAACAACAGAAAATGGGATAGCAGTGTATCTCAGTGGGACAAGGGTAATATAGGATCTAGAAATGAGAGAATTTGCTTGTAAAGACAGCATTGATGTGGTTTGCTGCACAATGGCTCTTTAAGATAAACTGGAGGACAAATGAGCCCAATATTTTCCTACGTTATGCTACAGAATGTAGAAAACAGCACAAAAAAGCATTTATAGCATGAATAGCCTTTTATTAGTTGGTATACATTTCACTTTGTCATTTTCAAAATTGTTGCAATGCTGTAGTTTGAAAAACCTTGGATCTGTGTTTTTATTGGCAAACTGATAGGAAAGGAAGCCAAAATATTTGTTACAGCCAAAATAAATCATTTTAGCCCTTGGTTCCTGAGGCTTTCTTTTAAATGCACCAGGTCATGGGAAGTTCCATTTTTTCTGCCTTCCAGTTCTGTTCAAGAAGGGTTCTGGCAGAAATTAGTATTGATTTCATAAGGTTAGAAAGCGTGCCATTCCTTATGGCCTGATCCAGCAGAAAAATATCTGTGGTCTCCCAAACCTTTGCTAACCCAGGAAGACCACAGGTGCTGGATCTGCAGCAGGCTGACCCCTCCAGGTGAGAAATTGACTTCTCCTGGAAACCAAAAAGTTGACAAAACAAAGCAGCAGCGGAGAACTTGAATTTTCCTGGAGCGGGGAGCAAACAAGATCCTGTACCACACTCCCTGGTTTATTAACTCCTATTGGCTTTGTAGCCCAGGCTTTTACAGACCTGGTGTGAAATAATTCGTTCCCCCTAGGTGGGCTTCGAATCATGTAACCTATCTACTTCAAAACCAAAGCAGTAGTCTTAGGGAGACTTTTAACCTCCCCCAGAGCTGAAGAGTGCTGCTAACTGGAAAGGGCTTGTGACCTGATGTGAGGATCCACAAGTCTTGAACCCAGGTCTGCGTGCAGCATCGGCATCCCAACCACCATCTGGCAGTTTGCTAGTGACAGGTGAGAGATGTGGCACTGCCCAGGGGAGTCCTGATTGTACAAGCGCCCGGTCCCACCAGTTGGTCCGGCTGTGCTATTTAAGCCAGAAGGAGACACAGGAAGTTGTCTGTGCATCTGAATGAATTCCTGTCTGACTACTACACAGGACCCTGCCTGACTCCTGAGCTCTGTTTTCCTGACTTGTCCCTGATTCCTGATTCCCTGCCTATTGCCGGTTCTTGCCTTCTTGTCTTGTTCCTGATGCCTGCCCTGGTCTCCAGCTCTGACCCTTGGCTTGACTCCTGATTCCAATTCCAGCTCTGACCCTTGGCTCAACTCCTGATTCTCACTCCAGCCCTGATCCTTGACTTAACTTCTGGCTCTGAGCTTTGGCCTGACTCTGACTCCTGCTCTAGCCATCCAAGTCCTGGTTGTGACATCCCCATCCTCCCCTTGATTTTGGTTTAATTGTCAAGAAAGGGCAATTTACCCCAATCTTCTTTTTGCTAGGATGTTCATTTTCCTTCCATTGATTTATGTATGAATTTATTTGTGTGGTTGTACACATGCACACACATATTGGGGGGTGATTTCTCTTTGCTTATTTGAGGCTTTGTAGTTTCTAATGGTCTTCCTACAAGGATTGTGAAGTGAGGATGTAGAGCTGAAGTGGAGGGAGATTCAAAGGGAGAGCAGGTTGGGGCAGTTTGGGAATTCAGGCTTTCTCATAGCCTGCTGTCACCAGAACTACACAGGGCCACAGATGGGGAATTGGGAATGGCATTTTAGCTGGAAGATTGTCTATCTGGTGCAGGGTCTTTGGAAGAGATGTACCCACGTAAACTACATAGGTCAAAGCAATCACTGAAGCAGAGTTTTTATCACAAGCTGAATTTTAATACCCTGTGCCTATAATACAGCAGATAAGAGTGCCTTACTAGAGAAGTGAGTGAGAGGATGGATTTGCTTAAGTGTTGAGTAACATGAACAAGATTTTTATGTGACTCTGATGCATAGGCGCCGACACCGTGGGTGCTCCGGGGCTGGAGCACCCACGGGGAAAAATTGGTGGGTGCTGAGCACCCACCGGCAGCTTCCCGCCAGCCCTCCCACGCGCGCCCAACTCACCTTCCGGCCAGTTCCCGCCTCCCGAAAAAAAGCCACAGCTTTTTTTAGCTCAAAAGCCGGCGACTTTTTTTAGCCCAGCCGCCGCCTCTCAGCTGTTGGGAGGGGCGGAGGAGGAAAGCACAGCAGGGAGGCGAAACGCCGCTGAGGAACTGCTCACAAGGTGAGCTGCTGCGGGCAGGGTGGGATGCGGGGCCGCCGCAGTGGGGAGTGAGCCTCCTGCCGTGGGCTGGGGGGGCCGAGCCTGCCCCCCCAACCCGTGGGCGGGGGGCCGAGCCGCCGGCCCCCGTGGGCAGAGAACCAAGCCGCTGGCCCCCGCGGGTGGGGGGCCGAGCCTCCTGCCGTCGCGGGTGGCCAAGCCT
The DNA here is from genome assembly GCA_033296515.1 of Macrochelys suwanniensis. NCBI lineage: Eukaryota > Metazoa > Chordata > Testudines > Chelydridae > Macrochelys > Macrochelys suwanniensis. The sequence continues at coordinate 82,199,288 of CM065781.1, forward strand.
CTTGCCACCACGGGTGGGCGGGGGGCCGAGCCTGCCCCCCCGGGCCCCGACCTGCGGGCGGGCAGCCGAGCCGCCGGCCCCTGTGGGCGGAGGACCAAGCCACCAGCCCCCGCAGGTGGGGGGGCTGAGCCTCCTGCTGCCACGGGTGGCCAAGCCTCTTGCCACCACGGGCGGGCAGGGGGCTAAGCCGCTTCCCCCCACGGCCCGTGGGCAGGTGACTGAGCCGCCTCCCCCAGTGGCCCGCGGGTGGGTGGGGGACCAAGCCGCCCCCCCACACTCCTCCGCGGCCGGCAGGGCCTCAGTCCCCTGGCCTCTAGCTTCACTCCAGTATGTGGGTTCTGATGGCAGAACCCAGGGAACTTTAAAATAAACCCTTTTCCTTCGAAGCCAAACGTCAGATCCTGGCAGGAGCGGTGGCGGATGGGGGAAGCGCAAGGGGTCTGGTCCTTTATGACTTTTCCTTAGTAATATCCAATTTTTTTTTAAAGGGAAAAATAAATAAACAGAGGAGGGGGGGGAGCTGGCTGCTGTGGGAGGGGGGCGGCGTTAGTGGGGGAGGCACAGGTAGGGTGACCAGAAAGCAAGTGTGAAAAATCGGGACGGGGTGGGGTGTAATTGGAGCCTATAGAAGAAAAAGACCCAAAAATTGGGACTGTCCCTATAAAATCGGGACATCTGGTCACCCTAGGCGCAGGGCTGGTTCAAGGAAGTTTCGCGTAGGGCGCGAAACTTCCTTGCACCGGCCCTGGCTGGCGGGGAGCTGCCGGTGAGTGCTCAGCACCCACCAATTTTTCCCTGGGGGAGGAGGCGGGGGCAGGGATTTGGGGAAGGGGCAGGGCCAGGGGTGGGGTTAGGGCGGGGCCGGGGGTGCGAGCACCCACCGGCGCCGACGAAAGTCGGCACCTATGCTCTGATGCCTCGATTGATTGATATTGCCATAAGCTTTCATTGCCTATCTAGTTATTGTCTGGAAGGCATCTTAGAGTCTGAATTTATTTTCCATTTGCACATGGTTTATCAGTCCTTCATTAGGGTCAAGGTGAGCACATTTCTTAGAGAAGGAAAAGAAGGGCTTATATATTTCACAACCTAAGAAAAAAGTTCTTGCTAATAATGGTTGCTTTCTTACCTGTTCTCATTTTTCTTAGTAAAAATGATTGCTGCTACAGATAATGAGTGGCTAACGAGAAGTAAGGAGAGGTGAACTGGTGAAGATTAAAATAAGAACCTATTTGACTTGCATATTATTTGAAGTTCAGTTGTCTCTTTTTCCTCAGTATTTTTCATTGTTTGTGTAGCTGTGTAATTCTCAATTTCTGAAGGCACTAGAAGCATAGGTGTTGCCATTAAGCATGAGAAGCCTGTTCCAGGACTGTATGATTTAAGAAGATTTACATTCAAACTTCTTGTTGTGTATCCATTCTGCAACTCTGAACCTTTTGCTTTCTACATCTCAGTATGTGTACATGCTGGTTAAAATGACTCCCTGAATTAGAATACTAAGCCCTGGTCTACATTACAAATTTATTTTGGTATTACTACTTACTTATTATTTTCCACACCCCCGAGTGACACTGTTATACTGACCTATAGACAGTGCTACGTCAAGCCCTAAGCCTTAAAATTCACTTCTAAAAAAACCCATCGGTGCTGAATTGGCAGCAGCAAAAATGCCATCACTCTTCCAGTATATTTAATAACCAAAAGCCTGTGCTCTTAAGGCCCAATCCAAATGCCCCTGAAAGCAATATTAGGGTACGTCTATACTTACCTCCGGGTTCGGCGATAAGCAATCGATCTTCTGGGATCGATTTATCGCGTCTTGTCTAGACGCGATAAATCGATCCCGGAAGTGCTCGCCGTCGACAGTGGTACCCTGCTCCGCGAGAGGAGTACGCGGAGTCGACGGGGGAGCCTGCCTGCTGCGTGTGGACCCGAAGTAAGTACCTTGTAGTTCGAACTAAGATACTTCGACTTCAGCTACGTTATTCACATAGCTGAAGTTGCGTATCTTAGTTCGAACCGGGGGGTTAGTGTGGACCAGCCCTAAGTCTTTCCTTTGACTTCGGGGGCCCTAAGGTGGAATTGTCCTCTGGGTCATACGGCACATTTTGGTTCTGTGCCATATCTGTGTAAACTATGAAAGTACTCAAGGATGGGATCATGTCTTTCTTTGTGTCTTTTACAGAGCTGAGCCCACTGCTGCCACTCAACAAATAATAAATAATGATAATAAGAAAGAGTATAAGCCATCAAAATCCTGCATCCAAACACTCCTCATCTTGGGGGTGTTTAAAATACAGATATGGATCAAGGCCCAAATTTTGAGGCATGGGCCAAATTGCAATGTTATGGCCCATTCAGTGCAATATGAACTTTGTAACCGTTCTCATATCCATGCTCTGTATCTTGATTTATTCAAATTAATTTCAGTGGTTTGGTCATTTCATTAGGCACTGCAGATTAAATGGTTTAGCAAGCATGATAGGACTTGATCTAAGTATGAATAATGATTGAAGTTGAAAATTACAGATACCATATATGGCTGCAATACTCCAACATGACGAAAAATCATTAGAATGTAGTTTATTTAATATTTTCTCTTTCTCTGAATGTGCTGTTTGTTTGAACTTCTTTCTGTCTTGTTAGAACAGGCTTCTTACATTTTGATCCTTTTAATACTGTAGCACAGTAAATACTATGCTGGTAGGTAGTTAATTGATTCCTTTATTTTTACCTGTGCTAGCCCAAGGAGTTCTAAGTAGACTCAGAACAAATCAGCCTGCTATCTTTATGAAATGGCATTAGGAAATTCTGACTTCTGACTCCTCTGAGAACTGTTGTGATGTCCAGCTTTGGATGCAGGGAAAAATAAGGTAATATTCAGATATAAAGTAAATCACATCCTGAGAGCCATGCCTAAAAGAAAATAAATCAAATATTACATTAAAAAAGCTATTCTGAGAGTGTTAATATTACCCATTTAAGCATGCAAATCAGCAAATGTCAAAGTCAATGTTTCACATTCAACATTAACTCTGTCTCTTGTGAATAACAGCACAGTTTTTAATCAGTTATGACAAACTACTTCACATGTAATACAATTGGATATCACAGAGCTTTTTCTACAACTCTAGGGCTCAGTCCCGGAGGCCTGAAGGCATAGTGCTTACAACAATAGATCCTTAGGATACAACTACACTGTAAAGAAAAACCTGCAACACTACGTTTCAGAACCTGGGTCAATTGATTTGGGCTTGCGGAGCCTGAGCTGCAGGGCTAAAACTAGCAGTGTAAAGGTTGCTGCTAGGGCTGCAGACTGGGTTCTGAGACCTCCTTGCTGGGTTTCAGAGTCTAGGCTCCAGCCCAAGCCCCAATGTCTACACTGCCATTATTAGCCCTGCAGCTCAAGTCCCATGAGCCCAAGTCAAGTGACCTGGGCTCTGAGGCTTGGTGCGGTGATGTGTGGGTTTTGTTTGTGTATTCTTAGAAATCAATGGGACTACACATTTTAGGAAGTACTACACCAAGTCATAAATGTTTGCGGGATCCAGACCATTAAATAACGTAGTTGGAGTTACACAACTGCACAGCAGTCAGGAGTAGGAATGTTTTAGCCAGTGACAGCCAGCAAATCCCTTATCATTATGGGAGAGGGGGAAGAAGCCCACTGGGTAACACTGTGGCACCTGGCTTCCATCACCCACGTGGGCTTTCTGCTTCTTCTTTCTCTGGTCCCTGGTCAGAGTTAAGGAGTGGGGCGAGCAAGGGGGAGGATGTCTCGATCTCCCCCAGTTATCCTCAGATTGGCACTATGCCATAAAACAGAGTCTCGGGGTTTCTGCAACACCCAGGGCCGGTGCAAAGAAGTTTCGCGCCCTAGGCGAAACTTCCTTGCACCAGCCCTGCACCCACCCCTCCCAGCAAGCGCCCCCACCCCCACCCGCGGGCCGCAGGAGCTCAGCCCTTCCCGCCCGCGGGCCACGGGAGCTGAACATGGAGCCGGGAGGCAGGGGGGTGGCTCGCCGTGGCTGCCTCCCGGATCCACGCTCAGCGGCTGAGCGGGGAGGCAGGGGGGCGGTTTGCCGCAGCTGCCTCCTGGCTCCACGCTCAGCAGCTGGGCAGGGGGGTGGCTCGCCATGGCTGCCTCCCAGCTCCACGCTCAGCGGCTGAGCGGGGAGGCAGGAAGGTGGCTCGCCGTGGCTGCCTCCTGGCTCCACGCTCAGCGGCTAGGCAGGGGGGCAGCTCGCCGCGGCTGCCTCCCGGCTCCACGCTCAGCCGAGGCAGGAGGCAGCCGCCCGCCGTCCACCAAATCCTGGCGCCCTATGCGACTGCCTAGGGTCGCCTAGTGTTAGCGCCGGCCCTGCCAACACCCCCCACACCAACTCTCCCAGGGTCCCCCAGCCCCTCAGCAATTTCTCTTTCAGACTCGCCCATACCAACTCCCTCCAATATTGTGGAACCCAGTGGCTTTGCCAGGACCTTTGGCTGTGCTAGCAAGCCCATAAGCCAGGGCCTTCAGCTTCCTTCCCCAAGCCTCATTTGATTCTGACCTGTTTGGGAAATAGTTTCCTACCTGCCCAGCAGAATCCTGGGGGTAGGGAGAAATCAGTTACTTTGTTCTCAGCATTGAGAAAAGTCACATATGGAGCCGCACAGAATTTCTCAGGCGGGAAAGGGTTACACTTCAGGAAGGGTGGTGGGGGGGCTTGGTTCATAGTCCTATCCAAGAATGCCACAGGTTGCTTTGCCTTCTCTACAGCTGGGACTGAGCAGGCTGCTACTTACACAGGATATTTCTACACTTTAAACACTACAGCAGTGCAGCTGTACTGCTTCACTGTAGACACTACCTACACCAACGGGAGGGTTTCTCTCATCCATTTAGGGGTAATTCACCTCCCCAAGAGGCAGTAGCTAGGTCGACAGAAGAATTATAGTGAAGATCAGGCCTCAGGCAGCTCTCATGCCATAGGTGGCTATGACATGGCAGCTGCCTGAATGAGGCTGCCGGGGGAACTCCTCTCCTGTCTCCCACCAGCACTTCTGGGAGCGCATCATCTAATTTCCAGGCTCCTCTTCTCAGAAGGCTACTCCAGCAGCATCCGTAAGAGAGAGAGAGACAATGTGTTGCTGTGCTGAATGGAAGCCTTGAACAGCTGCTCTCCATGGCAGTGCCTGCTTACTTAGCCACAGTTGGGAGTTGAAGAGTCTGGAGTCCCCCTCCTCCAACAAATGCCATGGTTGCTCTCATCAGCCAATGAAGGAGTTGTATTGATGTATTTATGTAAGGAGGAGCGAGAGAGAACGGAATAGTTGTTTGTTTTGTTCCCAGAGTCAGGGTGAAATGTATAAGGAACAGTATTTTATCCAGGGCGTGTCACATTTATCACCAACTGAGGTGGAATTTTTGTGTATGGATTTTGGTGGTGCATCACTGTCGTGAAAGAATGAAGGGAAGAGGTGATGCTGCTGGGATCTCACTGTGATATTTTGGTTACACTGTGTATAACAACCCTGATACTTAGATTTTTAGATCACCCACTCTATTGTAAACAGTGGGGAATCCTTCCTCCAAACCCAGTTCACCCCACCCTTGCCAGTCCCCCACAACTGGGCTTCTTCCCCGCCACCCTATAAGGGCTGAGAGGGCTATCCGTTGTAGTGTTTAAGCGTTGAAAAGGTGAAGGGAAGTGGAAAGTGATAATCAGCTGCAAACGTGAATGAAGCAACACCAGAATGGAAAAATAGAATGGGCAAAAAGAACAGAAAAGAGATCGATTGTGATTCATGGTGGGCAGTCCTCTGGGTCACTTGAGGCCTATAACATCAAATGACATTTGCTATTGTGGGCTGCTGCTTGGTGCAAGAAGAAAATGAAAGGCAATTAGCCTCCACATTCCTACCCTTTCTTTTTTGGATCACCAAAGCAGGAATTGAACTGAGGACTTTCTGCACCAAAAATATAGGTTTACCATTTGAGCTAAAGGACACCTCATTTAGTGTGTAAGAAAGGAGTAGCCTGTAGGATCCGCCACTAGAGGGAGATGCAATCACATACACTAAACCAGAGAATTACAACTCCACATAATTTACAATTTAGATTGTCTGCATTGAAGAATTGGATACTAATGCAATTTGAAATGCAACTACTTGTGTCTTTCTAATTGTCTTTTACCTGTTTTTGAAGAAACAGCACTGCCCTGATTTTTTTGTATATATTTTTCTTCAAAAGTAGCTTCTTTTCCTGATACCATTAAAAGGGAGAGCTGAATAGTGTATTTAATTTTGTCATTTATATTATAGTGGCTTAGGTTTGAATAGTGCTTCAAAGATGAATACAGGGCAAACTCCTTCCCTGAGCTGCTTACAATCTAAAGCAGGATTGGCAAAGAGAGGCTGTATCAGTGTCTGTAATGATTGCCTAATGTCCAGTACGGGAACAAGATTTTGAGCCAGGACAAGCATGTGCATTTAATTTTTTTTAAAGATCTTCTGATCCTAAGAGAGCCCTGCAGAAATAAGGACAAATTGACTCATTTTAATAAATGGGCCCAGTGCTACTGCTAGTGTGACAGTTATCAAAACTCCCACTAACTTTGGTTGTGCAGGATTGGACCCTAAACAGGCAACTGTGGCTATAAAGCATACAGAACATACCACTCATCTGAGTTCTAATCTAGTACAGTACAACAGTAAGCACCAAATCTCTTGCAGGAGATGATGTGCTTGATACCCATTCTAATAGCAAAGGGAAGATAAATAAATAAATAAATGGAGATATACTAATCTCCTAGAACGACCTTGAAAGGTCATCGAGTCCAGTCCCTGCCTTCACTAGCAGGACCAAGTACTGTCCCCTGACAGATTTTTGCTCCAGATCCCTAAGTGGCCCCCTCAAGGACTGAACTCACATCCCTGGGTTTAGCAGGCCAATGCTCAAACCACTGAGCTACCCCTCTTTACTGTAGAATATCACCAGCACAGCTGTGGACTTTATAACAAAGTGTGGACCCGGGAGACCAGGCAAGCAGAAATATTGTTAGGCCTCAGCTGAAGTGACCAAAAATTGTTACCATATGAAGGCTGTTCAATGGTGTATGAGAAATGTGTCCCAGTTCTGTTCCCAGCGGAGAAGTGTCCTGGAGAAGTACGCATTTTACAGAAACCACCTCCCCATGTTAGTGGCTTTCCCAGCAGAAAGGGTCAAGATTAAATTGGCATGGAGAATGAGTCCTCCGTGGGGGAGCTGCTGCTTCCACTGCTAATGATATAAGTATATTGCATTTACCTGGTTTCTTAAACTAAGCAGTGAAATTCACTCATGAGATTTTATTAAAAGAAGTTGTCTTTCTCACCTATCTCTTGGATGGCTATCTCCTTCTTCGCAACCCCAAACAATGATTGCTATCCCAGAGAATGCAAGGCACGGCTCGGGGCACAGGGGTTATTCCATACTCAGGGCTTGTTTCCCTCCACCTCCCAAAGTCCATCTGTATTGTGCAGTCTAATTAGATGTAAAGTGAAGTGCACACTGGGTATGAGTTGATGTGAGCCTGAAAGGAAATATTTGGATTGCATGTTGAGTATTTTGGCCTTGTGACAACAGGACCTGAGCCCACTCCCGAATGCCTTCGCTGAATTTTTGAAATGTATGTGAATCAAAACTTGGAATTTAAACCAGAGACAAAACCCAAGCTGACCTTGTTCGGCTGGTTATTTATTTCTTTATTTTTTAATTTAAAGGCAGGCTTTGTGGGCAGGGTGCATGTTCCACCCTTTGGCTAGAAAGATAAAATGCTGTGCTGATAGTTGGCAGTGGCAGGATGATGGTGGTCAGGCAAGATTGATTGGTGACAGGAATTTGGCAAAAAGTGAGAGACAGGCATATGATCCAATACCAGAATATTGTCAGAACAAAAAAGGCAAACCAAAATTATACTAAATTGAGAAGTTTCTGATTAGCAGTGGTCCTTCAGTCAGTCGAGCAGCAATAATGATATTCAGTTTAGTCATATTTTAAGACGATTTCCTGGTTTCATCAACAGGCATATTTTGATCACATTTATCATACTTTGTAAGCAGTAGTAGAGATGTGCTGTTTACACACATCAAAGCTTTAATGTACTTTGTTCTTGCCTAACTAATCACATTGACTGGTTGTTGCAGTATTGACACTTAGCAATTAGTAATACCCATGACACTATAATTGAAGCCTAGAAGAGTAAATGTTTGTATTGCCTGATGCGAAACTTTGAGATGACCAATCTTTTGGATTCACTGTCCTGTCTGGACTTTGATTTACTTGAGATGATGAATTTAATTTTATTACTGCGGCAAAAAAGTCCTTGGAATGTCAAGAGTGTATGTTGAAGCCTTAGAATATCCCTTAGGCTGTATATACTCACAATTTGAGAATTCTGCTCTCCTGGCTATCTGTTTTGAAATTGAGCAGCGAAATTGAATAAGTATAGGAGTTGTCAGATGTGTAGCCATAAGCATGCTGTTGGCGCTCTGTATACATGGGCAAGTACAGAGTGCATACAAAAGTCAAGTGACTTGGCCTGCTAAGTAAGACTTTGGTTGATCTGTGGTATAACTTGATCCTGTTTTCTGTATATGCACTTAGGGAAGGGGATAAAAATCACTTAGGCATCAGAAACATCCTAAAAATATTGAACTTGGAAGGATACCATACAAAGTTTCAGGGGCGTAGTTGGCAAACCAAGAGAGCAATTCAAAGATCTAAATTGGCAAGGGAACTCAAAAACAGTTGAAACAGAGGAGAGTGGGGCACTTTTTTCTTTTGCCTAGAAAGTACTATGTATTGTTTTGTTTCCATTTGTGCCATTCACTTTTAATACACTATTAAGGACACTTGTGTAAACAATACCTCTGTAGTCGAGAGGCACAAGTGTGGAAAATTAATTGTATTTCCTTGTTGTTGAGATGAGTCCTGAGGGATAATCCACAGAAGGTAGATAAGAAGCTCCTTATTATCGGTGCTTCACTGTCCAGTCATTAAAAGTCTTCTCCTAGCTAAGTTTAGTAAAGGCACTCCTCTTCATTGTTAAAGCTTGGCTGTTAAATTCTCCTGAGGAACTGCAATTTACACATCTGCATAAAAAGTCACAGTGTTTGGAGGCCTCTGGTTGTTATTACTGAAATGCCAGAAAAGTTCCTGAACTATGTCATTTAAACTTTTGTTCATCTGCAATTTTAAAGATATTTAAAGAGTTTTTGACATTCAATGTGCTAGCACGGTACTTCTGATACAAGGCAATTAATATATTGTCTTGTAAAGACAAGTAAACAAAATGGCAAATGAAATTTAATGTGGATAAATGTAAAGTAATGCACATTGGAAAAAATAACCCCAACTATACATATAATATGATGGGGGCTAATTTAGCTACAACTAATCAGGAAAAAGATCTTGGAGTCATCGTGGATAGTTCTCTGCAGACGTCCATGCAGTGTGCAGCGGCAGTCAAAAAAGCAAACAGGATGTTAGGAATCATTAAAAAAGGAATAGAGAATAAGATGGAGAATATCTTATTGCCCTTATACAAATCCATAGTGCGCCCACATCTTGAATACTGCGTACAACTGTGGTCTCCTCATCTCAAAAAGGATATACTGGCATTAGAAAAGGTTCAGAGAAGGGCAACTAAAATGATTAGGGGTCTGGAACGGGTCCCATATGAGGAGAGATTAAAGAGGCTAGGACTTTTAAGCTTGGAAAAGAGGAGACTAAGGGGGGATATGATAGAGGTATATAAAATTATGAGTGGTGTGGAGGAAGTGAATAAGGAAAAGTTATTTACTTGTTTTCATAATAGAAGAACTAGGGGCCACCCAATTAAATTAGTGGGCAGCAGGTTTAAAACAAATAAAAGGAAGTTCTTCTTCACACAGCACACAGTCAACCTATGGAACTCCTTGCCTGAGGAGGCTGTGAAGACTAGGACTATAACAGGGTTTAAAAGAGAACTGGATAAATTCATGGATGTTAAGTCCATTAATGGCTATTAACCAGGATGGGTAAGGAATGGTGTCCTTAGCCTCTGTTTGTCAGAGAGAGGTGATGGATGGCAGGAGAGAGATCACTTGATCATTACCTGTTAGATCCACTCACTCCGGGCACCTGGCATTGGCCACTGTCGGTGGACAGGATACTAGGCTGGATGGACCTTTGGTCTGACCCAGTACGGCCTTTCTTATGTTCTTATGTTAAATTAAACAATACTAGAAGAACTATGTGCAAGCATACTGGAGACACTCTATCACAAGGGAATAAGGAAACTTTCCCGGGGCTAATGGACACAGCAAGTATTGTGGACGAGTTGTGGTTAGTCTCAGGCTGGGTGAAGAGGAAGGAACATCTTCTTAGGTGTAAGAACCCATTGCCACACACCAATAGCTGATGACTTGGGACACACATGGCACTGAACTAAAGGGTAGGTCAACCTTCACAGTGTCAAAGAGGAACATATTTATGTAGTTGCTTATCAGGAGTTGTACGGGGAACATGAAGACCAAAATACACATGAGAGAGAAAATCCTCTCTTAGGCTATTCTAGCATCCTGCATTTCTGCTTTGGAGGTACGTCTGTTAAGATTCCCTCAGTCAGCATAGTGGATAAGGCTTAATGCTCTTCCTCGTCACTAAAAACTCTAAATAGGCATATCACAATATATTATAATGTTATTAAATACAACCCCTTGACACTGGCTGACACAAATCCCAGCTGCTATTACCAGGTTCTTAAAAGTAGTGAATTGTGATGCATCAGGACAAGACCAAATGAATGTTAGTGGTAGCATAGGTGTCAATTTCTTCTTGCCCAGCTGAGCCTTTTCTGAAGTTAAGAGTATGAGAGCCTGCATTCCATCCCCTTGGACAGAGTGTTGTGAATTTGTTTCAGAGCCATTCATCTGTACAGCCCAACGTACAGTCCAACCTGTTTTAAGTGACCAATGACGGCATGACCAATGCTTAACAGAGGTAGACAGGTACTTGATAATAAGGTGTAGGATTGGCCCCTAAATTATGATAGGAAGCAGTTATAGCCAGTAATAAGTGTTTGCAGAGTTAGGCTCTTGATATTTATGCTTCATAAGATCACTTCTGTAGGCCTGCCTTTCTTCTTAATTTCCCTAATATCTTTACACATGGGGGAAGGGGTCTCATAGCCAGTTGGCTCCTCTGCTTCCCCTCCCCTGCAGCCAACCAATAGGAGACCGAAAAACTCACTTCCCCATTCCTCCATGCACAATATAGCAGATGGGGCCCTTTCCAGCTCCCCCAATTGGCCCCAGTTTGATGTTAGGGCATCACTCCTTTTAGTCTGACCAAATTTCCCCCCAACTGGGGGTGAGGCACCCACATTCTTAGATAGAATGTATGTATAATAGCACTCCAGCTGTAAAACTTTTAATTTTACAAACTGTGCTACCTATTTGACAATGTTAAATGAAACTCCTGTCTATTTAATATTTAAGAAAACAATCCCATTATGCAATTTTTTATAGAGCAAGGTGAGACTACATAACTTGTAGCTGTTATAAAATTTGAGTTCACATATTTTCTTTTTATCACACTTTAGTTTTCCTTTAGAAAAGTATTAATAAAACCTGCACACATCCTTATCAAAGGTGTTGAGCACCTGCAGCTCCATTGATTTATATTGGGTTTATGGATGCTCAGCGCCTCTGAAAATCTGTCCATGAAAAGCTATTATTTGTTCCAGTTGGCACAAGTACAGAGTTATTTGAATGTATCTGATTGCTGCACATATATACAGAGGGTGAACTCCTGGCCTCATTGAAATCAACAGAAGTTTTTCCGTTGACCGGGATTTCACCCAGAGTCTGCATATTAAGATTAGTTAGTGTATGTAGTGTGTATGCACAGTATCATAATTTTCAACTAGTATCCTATCTATTTTAACTTTTAAAAAGAATAATCTTGGAAATTAGTTTATTTTATTTAAAAGGATTAGTTATATGCCTGATGATGATGACAAATGCAGACCTAAAAGCTACATTTTCAAATTGTGTAACAGGTACACTCACAATAATGTTTCTGTATTTGAGATGCAAATTGGTCACTGCATGTGCAAACAAGTAGTTGCAATGAGCTGATTTGCATATGCAGGTATGAGGTTTTTGCAACATGCCAGAAGTATTCACATTTAATGATACGGTCTTAAATAATTAGAGTGGTATACTTTTTTCTATCTTTTTTTTCTTCTTCTGTGATTGGCTAACAACAAGATTTGCTTTTCCATTTTAAGGATTTTATGAGTTTCTGACAAACAGAATGGAAGACCTGATGTCAGCTATGCTCTAGCAGTTCCGGAGGAACAGTTATAATTCTTTTAAGCCTCCTTGTTTGTTAAATTTGGAGAAAAGAATTGTATCTTGTCCCTGTAGACTCTGGAGAACTGAGAATAACCTTGTCCCTAGTTTTACTAGCTTAGCAACCTCTTTGTAAAACTCCCAACAGGGACTCTTCTGTTGTTCTTGAACAGGCCCAGTACAGACCTACATAGCTAAATCACATCTAGTGCAGGGTTTTTCATTTTTTTAACCTTCCTATCTCATGTAATTGTAGTAATTGAGTCTGGCTGCACAGTCAGCTAGGTTTGTTACCAGAGACATTGTGATGGAAATGATACAAAAGTGAAAATATGGAGCCAGTGCTATCTGCATCATGATTTTTTCCCTCTAATCCATGGACATATTACGAGTTTAAGGCTGGATTGACTGTTCTTTCTTCTTGTGAGCAAAAATATGCCCCAGTAAGAAAACTCAGTAATTGGCTTTGGTCCTTTTAAAACAGAGGAAGAGATCCTAGGTGTTTGGATATAATTTTGGTGTAGTACCACTATTTCCTTAAGAGTGACAAAAGAATTGAGGATATAGCCGTTTCACTTTACAAGTCAATAAGGTATGTTGAACTGCATGCCAAAAATATCAACTCTACCATTGTAGTTGTCGCATATTTATTTGACTATAGCATTATGAAATAGTTGTACAAATACATACAGATATAAAGCAAGAACAAAAATATCCTGCTTTCTTCAGACTTTATGAACTTCTTTGCATATTATTTTCCAGACGATTTTTAAAATCTAGTTCAAGTGTTTACTGTATTTGCATTATTTATACCCAGCTAGTTGAAGAGTTATTCCAGAAGAAAAGAAATTGATCTATGTATTATCTTCAATCTTTGTATTAATGTGCCACGCAAAGTGTTGTTTTGGTATTGTTTGGGGATTTTTTAGAGGATTGGGTATGAGATTATTGCATTTTTTGAAATTTACCAATTAAACAGAACATTGTTAAAATATCTTGCATTGATTTAGTGCAAATATTACATAATGTTTATGTTTGTTGGGGACATACTTTACTTGCTTTGGAGCATAAATGTTACACTCATTTAATTCAGTAAGAACTTTAAAAAATATTGATATTTGACTTACATTTTAAAAACAGTCTTAGATCATGATTCATAATATCAATAATGAAAAATATATTGAGGGTATTTAAAAAAAACATAACATTTGGGATCAGGTGTCATCTGAGATGTGTTTCAGTTCATTTCTCAAACTGCCTGTATAAAAGATGTGTTGCACTCACTGTCAGCACTCCATTCATTTACTTTTTTAAAGCTGTTAAGAAATGCTCTCCTTTTTTAAGGCAGAAATGTCTTTTAACTATGTTACAATGAGGCAATAAATTCGTTCTGTAAGTATTGATCTGTAAAGCTGGTTTCTAGATAAACATTGAGAGTATCTATGTCCTGAGGTTTTAAGTCCTGTTGTTCTTTATACCCCAGGACTATATAGATACTTTGAATTGTTTATCTAGAAACTAGCTTTGCAGATCATTAACTTACAAATGAATTTTTTGCCCTATTATAGCATAGTTGAAAATGTTAAAAAACACAAAGTAATGAGATCATGTGTATAAAAATCTCAGTGAATATGTTTAAGGTTTATAATCTCGTGCTATTCAAATACAGAGTATATGATGTTTTTGTTCATTTGTCCTGCTATATAATTATATATTTTACCAGCATATATATATACAACTGTATAGGGTGTATGTGTACAAAATACACCTACGCGGGGCATGTTAGTTAGGATTTTCTGTCACCAGGAATGCTGTTCCAGGGGGCAGGAGTTCCAAAAGAGAAGGTACTCTTTTCCTACCTCGACTTCATACTGCCCTGGGCCGACCCCAGTGAGAACATTCATGCCCCATTAAGACCATAGCTAGATTATTGAAAGAAGAGGTGGTGAGATTCGTCCTCACCCGGCCATCATTTCCACAGCAGATTGCAAATAAATCTACTGCATTGAACCTCACCCTATAGTACAGCAGGTTCCAATTTCAGCAGTTGTCATTTTAGGATAAAATCACAAGTCAGGCTGGTATTTTCATGCCTGCGCTGAATCAGGGATCTCTAGAATGTTCCTATAAACCTCCAGTATAAAGCAGAAGGGATATTTTTAGTACTTATACTATACATACCCTGTTCCTAGTTGCATAGCAAGTTTCCTACATTAGATTATCTGCAGTGACCTAGAAAACAATTGGGAAATGAAAACTAAATTAGATTCCTTTCCCCCACCACCCCATCATGACTATGGTGGAGAAAGTAAATAAGGAAGTATTATTTACTCCTTCTCATATCGCAAGAACTAGTGGTCACCAAATGAAATTAATAGGCAGGGGGTTTAAAACAAACAAAAGGAAGTATTTCTTCACACAACACACAGTCAACCTGTGGAACTCTTTGCCAGAGGATGTTGTGAAGGCCAAGACTATAACAGGATTCAAAAAACAACTAGATAAATTCATGGAGGATAGGTCCATCAATGGCTATTAGCCAGGATGAGCAGGGATGCCTCTAGGAATAAGCAACATAGAACGGATCACTTGAAATCCTTTCTATGTTCTGTTCATTCCCTCTGGGGTGCCTGGCATTGGCCACTGTTGGAAGAACGGATACTGGGCTAGATGGACCTTTGGTCTGACCCAATATAGTCGTTCTTATGACAAAGCTAGATGCAAAAGGATTTCTGTTTGCCATGTTGGCCATGCAGAAGTCCACAAAATACAGACTTATTTCATGTTATTTAATGGTCCAACATAATACATTACAGACAGATCTCTGTTTTGTTTTATTGGACTGGAACCACTTCAGGACAAGGATATTGTCTTATTCATTTGTAAAGCTCCATATACACACACAAGCCTTCAAAAATATTAAATAATAATAACACCACTGAAATGCAGCCACCTCTCAGGTTGAGGAGGGTAGTTACAGACAGTCAGCACAGTGCACACTTTTGGCCAGTGGTGCAAATCCCCTTTTTCACACAGAGTGCTACGGGATCTTTAATGTAAATGTACAGCAGATAGGACCTTGGGTGAAATTCTGACCCTACTGAAATCAGTGGGAGTTTTATGAATAACTTCAGCGTCTCCAGGATTTCACCCCCGGTGTTTTAAACAACACAAAATAGCTGGGGAATGAGTAAAGAGAGCTGAAATCACAAGTCATTTAGGAACGATGCATGTGTGTTCTTAATGAAAATTGTATTCCTCCTTCTTCATATTTGTCTCATTTTGCCTGGGGGTGGAAAAGAGAAGGGGGGGTGGTCTGAGCCAGAATTCAACAAAATGACTCTGGCGTAACTGAGAGCAAAGCTTTTTCCGTATCTGAGTACTAGGTATAAAATGGATATACGAACACCACCAAAAGTATGGCAGTGCTTACAGATTGTTTTACTGAACATTTGATATCTTGTTTTGTTTTTTAAAGGTACATGACTGATGGTGGTTTGGGCCTGTACACTCGAAGATTGAATCGGCTACCAGACGGGATGGCTGCAGTGCGGGAAACACTGCAGCGTAACACCTCACTGGGACTAGGAGATGCTGACAGGTATGCTTGTGTCAAGCAAATGCATGCTTAGATTGTGCCTTTTTACAGTGTCATAATTTGCAGCTGCTAATGCATGTTGAAAGTCAGGTAAATAGCTGTGTAGTGGGATTTCAGTAGTTGACTATGTGATTGTAAGGATCTCTAATGATGTGTACCACTTAATGTGTTAGGACAAGGGTACAGACACAGCGTAAACCCTTTAAAATATGGTTCTCTGATTGTAATGTGGGTTTCTCAAGTGGGTTCTTCTGAGCTGGAAAGAACAAAAGCATATTTTAAAAAATCTACTTTTAATACGTTGGACTTGAAAAAGAAAGGCACAATTCTCTTCTCACTTTCACTGATGTAACTTCATTAACTTCAATGAGGAGAATCAAGCCCAAAGTCTGGTATAAGGGGTTTGTCAGGTTATTAAAAGTAACATGATTAACTGGAGAGAAGAGAATCTAGGGAGGTTGATCAAAAAGGAAGCTTCTGGAGAAGGTATGTGACATGTACATAGCTAGGGTTGTGATGAGTAGAAAAAGCTGAGTACTTTTGCTTTGTAACAGGATTTGATTAGAAGGACTTCCTATCCCCTCCCAACCATCATGCTTGATAAATGTAACATAAGCAGTTGAACCTAGCCTTTGCACTGAGAACATTTGAAGAAGGGCCCCTGCATGTCCTCTACATTTGCCTCATTGCTTCCATAAAGTGCCCCTAAGTAGTATATGTGGATTTTGAGCTTCACTTTTTAACCACATTTTGAAGATAGCAAATGTTTTTTCACTGCTAAAAGTAAACCTTTCCTGAAACATACTGTAATAGACTTCATTTGCTGTGGTTGAGACCTTCTGGTTGGTGACAACTAGATTAATAAGGGTATATAAGTATAGGAGAATCTAGGTGTGGTTTTTGAGGAGAGCAGAGCTGGATTTCTTTTGATGCTTCTTTAATACTAGAAAAGGAGCAGAAGAAAAAGGTTGAATTCAAACACCTAAACACTATGAAGAAATTCAGTTTAGTTCTCTGTAAGCGGTCACTGCTTTAGGACCAGAACATACCTATATTTTTCAGGAGTTCATATCTGGTGCTGAATTTTGCAGCGTAAACCCACCTCTACTTAATACCTCTTCTAATTGATCAGATAGGGTTGTTTGTGAATGACATAAGGCCTGGGAACTGACAAGGAAGCTGAAGACTATTAGCACAATGGAGTCTTTGCCCATGACTCTAGGGCTCTTAGGGCACTCCTCGAATACAAATAAATAATAATATTTTCAAAAATACTAAAACCTCTTTTAGGGAGCTGTTGATTCCCTCCTCTTCTAATGTTTACAGCATCTGTCACACTTTCATTTGGTATGAAAATCTCTATGTGCTAAGTCACTTGCCTGAAATCCAGCCTGCCTATGTGTGGTTTTCTTATTTCTTACAAGAGCTTTTTATTTCAGCTTTAAATAAATTCCAGTTAGAGGAATCATGTCACATTGCAAAAGAAAAGGCAATTACTTGCTAGTAGCAACTTGTTACAGAGAAACCAAAGAACACATTTGGCGAAAGAGCTTTCATCATCCTCATAATTAGAAACGAAGGAGAATAGGGGAGAGAAAGAGGATTATTATGAAAATGAATCTTACAACTTAAATTGGAAGAAGAAACCATACAAGTATTGAAGGCTGGGTCCATGTTACTGACTCAGGAGCAAAACAGGGTCATGAGCACTAGATAGATTACAGTTAGACCCAGATACTGTGGCTTTATTATGAATAGTTTGGTTAAATCCTTTCTAATTAGAATATAGTTGTATTTGCCTATCTGTCTTAAACAGAAGTTCGGTGCATTTTGCTATAGGCTAAGGCCCAGAGTTTAAAGGTATTTAGGTGTTTCTGTGCTCAGTGTTGCAACGCCTAACATACCTAGGAGCCTACATCTCAATATCAAAAGGTATTTAGGCACTTAGGAGCCAAAATCCCATGGACAGCTGATGGGAGTTAGGGTCCTAGATATCTAAATTCCTTCTAAAAATGAGATTAAGGCTTCTAAATCAGTTAAGTGTTGCAACATTGAGCTCAGCAACGCCTAGATATCTTGAAAAATTTGAAGCTGCGATTTGAAAAAAGCCCCTATTCAGTCACTGAGCATTTAAAACATGGGATTAAAACCAAAGGCTTGTCACGTGGGCCTTTGCTGCGTGGCAAGCCAGGATGTTGCAGGGCATTAGCTTGCTGCTCATTAATATCCCATGTGGATACTGCACAGCACACTGGAAGTTCCATAGTGCACTTTGACATATTGCTGTTTGAAATGGGAGTTTGTCAAGGCACGTTACTACACTTTCAGCATCCTGTAGCAGCGTCCACAGGGGACATTACTGTGAGGCAAGCTAGAGCACTGTAGATTCACACCCCGGCGTGTGGTGTAGTAATGTTTTATGTAGACAGATCCTAAATTTTAATCCATTTCTCAACTGAACTTTTACTACAATGAAGGGTAATCTAATAAAATGATATAACAAAGGGTTAAAGAGTGTACTCCATCTATGAACAGAGGTTAATGATCGTTCAGTGCTGTTCAAGTCGTCTACCTACAAAATATGTATGAAGATTAAATTTAGCTCACCATAAATAGCTGTAAACTGAATACCATGAGAAAACCCAGTGTGAAAATATAGCAAATCACACCTAAATGGTTATTTAGTTAAAGAATTCCCAAAGGAGTTTTTGCAATTTGCTTACTTGTTTTACTTACTAGTGTTATCTCATGAATTGTAGATGGCTAGTAGAGAAGCTTTTGTACATTAGCTCTATTAGCATAAAAAGCCCTCACAAGGTACATTTCCCCCTGCAGCAGGAGAGGAAATCTGAATTAGGCAGTTTAATGTAATGCTTGATTGCAAGGTTAATGGAATCATCCCACAACGCAGCTGAGTTTATTTACTAACTTGAAGAAAGTGTGTGTGTGTGTGTGTGTGTGTGTGTGTGGAATAGGCAGCATTTTAATGCCTTTTTGTTGAGTGTTTGTTTTTTTTAAAAGTTT
This sequence comes from Macrochelys suwanniensis, assembly GCA_033296515.1. Classification (NCBI taxonomy): domain Eukaryota; kingdom Metazoa; phylum Chordata; order Testudines; family Chelydridae; genus Macrochelys; species Macrochelys suwanniensis. The sequence goes on from CM065781.1 coordinate 82,218,273, forward strand.
GCAAATTAGCCACCTATGGTTTAATCTCTTCCATGTTTATGGTTTGGTGTTTACCATCTGGTTCATAGAATCATAGAATCTCAGGGTTGGAAGGGACCTCAGGAGGTCATCTAGTCCAACCCCCTGCTCAAAGCAGGACCAAACCCAATTAGATCATCCCAGCCAGGGCTTTGTCAAGCCTGACCTTAAAAACCTCTAAGGAAGGAGATTCCACCACCTCCCTAGGTAACCCATTCCAGTGCTTCACCACCCTACTAGTGAAAAAGTTTTTCCTAATATCCAACCTAAACCTCCCCCTGTGCAACTTGAGACCATTACTCCTTGTTCTGTCATCTTCTACCACTGAGAACAGTCTAGATCCATCCTCTTTGGAACCCCCTTTTAGGTAGTTGAAAGCAGCCATCAAATCCCCCCTCATTCTTCTCTTCTGCAGGCTAAACAATCCCAGTTCCCTCAGCCTCTCCTCATAAGTCGTGTGCTCCAGCCCCCTAATCATTTTTGTTGCCCTCCGTTGGACTCTTTCCAATTTATCCACATCCTTCTTGTAGCGTGGGGCCCAAAACTGGACACAGTACTCCAAATGAGGCCTCACCAGTGCCGAATAGAGGGGAATAATCACGTCCCTCGATCTGCTGGAAATGCCCCTACTTATACAGCCCAAAATGCCGTTAGCCTTCTTGGCAACAAGGGCACACTGTTGACTCATATTCAGCTTTTTGTCCACCGTAACCCCTAGGTCCTTTTCTGCAGAACTGCTGCCCAGCCATTCGGTCCCTAGTCTGTAGCAGTGCATGGGATTCTTCCGTCCTAAGTGCAGGACTCTGCACTTGTCCTTGTTGAACCTCATCAGATTTCTTTTGGCCCAATCCTCTAATTTGTCTAGGTCCCTCTGTATCCTATCCCTACCCTCCAGCGTATCAACCACTCCTCCCAGTTTAGTGTCATCTGCAAACTTGCTAAGGGTGCAGTCCACACCATCCTCCAGATCGTTGATGAAGATATTGAACAAAACCGGCCCCAGCACCAACCCTTGGGGCACTCCACTTGATACCGGCTGCCAACTAGACATGGAGCCATTGATCACTACCCGTTGAGCACGACCATCCAGCCAGTTTTCTATCCACCTTACCGTCCATTCTTCCAGCCCATACTTCTTTAACTTGCTGGCAAGAACACTGTGGGAGACTGTATCAAAAGCTTTGCTAAAGTCAAGAAATAGCACATCCACTGCTTTCCCCTCATCCACAGAGCCAGTTATCTCATCATAGAAGGCAATTAGGTTAGTCAGGCATGACTTGCCCTTGGTGAATCCATGCTGACTGTTCCTGATCACTTTCCCCTCCTTTAAGTGGTTCAGAATTGATTCCTTGAGGACCTGTTCCATGATTTTTCCAGGGACTGAGGTGAGACTGACTGGCCTGTAGTTCCCCGGATCTTCCTTCTTCCCTTTTTTAAAGATGGGCACTACATTAGCTTTTTTCCAGTCATCCGGGACCTCCCCCGATTGCCATGATTTGTCAAAGATAATGGCCAATGGCTCTGCAATCACATCGGCCAACTCCTTTAGCACCCTCGGATGCAGTGCATCCGGCCCCATGGACTTGTGTTCGTCCAGCTTTTCTAAATAGTCCCGAACTACTTCTTTCTCCACAGAGGGCTGGTCACCTCCTCCCCATACCGTGCTGCGGAGTGCAGCCGCCTGGGAGCTGACCTTGTCTGTGAAGACAGAGGCAAAAAAAGCATTGAGTACACTAGCTTTCTCCACATCCTCTGTCACTAGGTTCCCTCCCTCATTCAGCAAGGGGCCCACACTTTCCTTGACTTTCTTCTTGTTGCTCACATACCTGAAGAAACCCTTCTTGTTACTCCTAACATCTCCGGCTAGCTGCAACTCCAAGTGTGATTTGGCCTTCCTAATTTCACTCCTGCATGCCTGAACAATATTTATATACTCCTCCCTGGTCATTTGTCCAATCTTCCACTTCTTGTAAGCTGCTTTTTTGTGTTTAAGACGAGCAAGGATTTCACTGTTAAGCCAAGCTGGTCGCCTGCCATATTTACTTTTCTTTCTTCACATCGGGATGGTTTGTTCCTGCAACCTCAATAAGGATTCTTTAAAATACAGCCAGCTTTCCTCGACTCCTTTCCCCCTCATGTTATTCTCCCAGGGGACCTTGCTCATCAGTTCCCTGAGGGAGTCAAAGTCTGCTTTTCTGAAGTCCAGGGTCTCTGTTCTACTGCTCTCCTTTCTTCCTTGTGTCAGGATCTTGAACTCAACCATCTCATGGTCACTGCCTCCCAGGTTCCCATCCACTATTGCTTCCTCTACTATTTCCTCCCTGTTTGTGAGCAGCAGGTCAAGAAGAGCTTTTCCCCTAGTTGGTTCCTCCAGCACTTGCACCAGGAAATTGTCCCCTACACTTTCCAAAAACTTCCTGGATTGTCTGTGGACCGCTGTATTGCTTAAGCTGTGGTTGCTTAAGTTTGTTTCACATTGTCAGACAGAGCTGCTTGGTCTAAGGCTACATTAGATTCATGCTCAAAGCTCCCAATTACTAGAGTGCACGTAGTAGCGAGGCAGAATACGGATCTCCGAGTTGAGAACAAAGTTTAATATAGCTGCGTACAAACATTCCTTGTTTCTTTCTGTGTAGATAATTTGAGAGACTGACATCTAGCTAATTACTCCCCTCCCCCTGCGCAATGAAAGCTACTGTGTTGTGGCCTGTAGTTAAAACATGATTCAATCTTCCAGCATAAATGGGATCAAACTGTGTTTTAACTGTGTTTTTGAATCATACTTCACCTTTGCAATGGCCAAAGTTGTAGCACAGTCCAGGAACATAATTATTGAAACTGTGCATTTCTGCGATACTGTGGGAACAGATTGAGTTTAACTGTGTCACAGGAGTGTGCCATGATGTAAATATTTCCTGCAACTCAATAACATTTCATAGTATAGACAAGAGTCTCAGATAATCTTATGATGATTATAGACATAGGTATGGACCTAAGAGAGGAGGTGCATTGTGAGATACAGGAATTAAGAGTGAAACTGAACCAGATCAGAATAAAATCAGGGAAATACAAAACACAAATGTAGTGATGTTAATATGAAAGTTGGTCAATGGAGAGAAACCCAATATTTTTAATGCAGTCACCACTAGGGAATCTTTTGGATAAATGTGTATAACTCAGCAACATTAATTTTGTTTCACTAATACCATCTTAATTCCTCTCGCTTATACCAGTGTAACATTATCTGCTTCAGTGGAGTTAATCCTAATTTACAGCAGTGTAAAGGGGGAATTAAACCTAGGGAATTTTCCCCATCTACTCCAGCTCCATAGTAAAAACTGAAATAGAAACTTCAAACTTGCAACCACTTGTAGGTATCAGTGATTAAAACTGTAGATGTCACTGGTTCTGTATTTTTACAGTGTCTTTCACAATGGGGCCCTGGTCCATAATTAGGGCTCCTAGGTGCTGTGATAACACAAATAATTAATAAAAATTGTTGCAAGATAAAGATCTGAGCTAATAGATGCACAAAACAGAATGAAAAACTAGAGACCTTTTGACAATTTCAAAAGACAGAGCAAATAGTGAAAAGCCATAGCCAAGGAATAGATGTCTATGATTGAAGAGTGCAGAGGAAGAAAATAACATAATTGTCAGCCCACTAACCCGGACAGCAAGTTATAGATAGCAAATAGCTTAGTGTAGCCCTAGTACTGTTTAGACTCTAAGGCACTATGTCCTGTCATCATTCATCCCATGGAACTGCATGTGAATTGATGGTAGGTTGTGACCTTTATTAAATTGGCTTTAAATTGTACTATTGAAAAGCCTGTGGCTTGACTGGAAAATCCTTCATTTTCCTCATATGACAGTGTTGTGCAATTCTCACATATCAGTTTACATCTAATTTAATTAAAATATTCTGATCTGATTAATTGCTTTTAAAGTATGTATTCATTTTATGTACAAAGACTTTAAATGACCACAGCAAATTTCAGAAGAAAAGAAAAAATTGGTCCATAAACCTAAAACTAGAGGATTATACAGAACACAAAAATATTAATGCTTTGTGTGGGAGTCTATGCCAAATGTCGGGAGAGGTTCTTTTTTACATCACAGATACATATTCAGTTGTGCTGTATGTTTTTCTCTTTAAAGAATGTAATACTCATTAGTAATATGAAATATTTATTTTAATGGCTTTCAAAAAAGCACAGATTGATTCCTTTGGAAGAGAGTTGACCCCTGTTTCAGAAGGACAGCATCTACAGCAATTTACCTGAGATGAAAGACCACTTTTTAGGCAGTGGGAAGAAATCTGTATTTCATGTTTGCAGGGAACTTGAACAAATGTTAGGTGCAAAAGAAATGGTAATAAAAAAGGGGACTTTCAATAATAATTAATAGTAATATGTTGGATTTATTTCACTTTTCATGCAAACATCTTCATGCAGCTTACAAAGGTGGGCAATATTATCCCTGTTTTAAAGCTGGAGTACAGAGAAAGGTTAAGGGACTTACCTAAGGTCATAGTGCAAGCCAGTGGTAGATTTAAATGTAGCTTGCATTCCTATATTTTGACTCTGAGCAATAGACTACACTTTCATAGTGTAAAAACTGTAGGTTGCAGCATACAGAGGAACACTAATTGTGAGTTTACTTTGTGAAGTATAACAGGATTACATTGCTTTCAAATGACAAGGCTACTAGTAAGTTGTGTTAGTGCTCAATGGGGGATAGAGGTGGTCATGTTATCTTGGTAGCCATAGGAACTAGGAGTGCACTTCAAAAGTTGAGAAAAAGATTGTGGCATGTGATCAATTTGGAAGTAATACTCTCCTTTTTGGGGAGTGGGGGTGAGGAATGCCTTCACTTTTGGCAGGGTGAGACTACTATCACAGATGCTGCAGTAATGGGCATAATAGAAGAAGATGAATGGACTTATTTTTTTTATGATGTTCATCATAAAAATGTTGCCATTTACCATTTGCAATCAACACAATTCCACTACAAGTCCCATACTAATGTTAATTACTTGTAAATAGCAGCATTTTAGTGGAAACTGTAGTGGTATCTTCCTTTGCTGAAATAAGAGAGACAAGGTGAGTGAGGTAATATCTTTTATTGGAACAACTTCTGTTGGTGAGAGAGACAAGCTTTCGAGCCACAGAAGAGCTCTGCGTGGCTAGAAACTAGTCTCTTTCACCAACAGAAGTTGTTCCAATAAAAGTTATTACCTCATCCACCTTGTCCCTGTAATATCCTGGGAATGACATGGCTACACTGCATACAACAATTAGCTGAAATAGTACAGTTATTGTTACAGTAAGATGTCTCTGTAAATCCTGGCAAACAGGGTGATGAATCCTTTTCAGAGCAATGGTGAACCAAAAAGCCCTGTTATGCACCACAACAGTCATACTCCTCTCATCTTGGATTCAGTTCTATATAATTAGGCTACTTTAAGAAGGACAGCATTATATTGCTGTCTGTTACTGAAGTGCAAAAAACCTATTGAAAACGTGTCTGGAATTTAAGACAGCCTTTATCCTAAAATGTTAAATCATTACTTGTTACATTTTAACCTTTAGGTTGTCAGCACCTTGATTGCTTAGAGTCTGAGTGCACAAGCAGATACAGAACAGCTTTCAAGGTTAATGTGTAAGAAAACTATTTCAGTATATTTTTAACTCTAGAATACTCCTGACAATCTCTCTCCCCTTCAATGGCTTCTCCATGTGCTCACATGTTAATCCCTTCTGCTCAGAGGCAGGCTGTTTCAGTGCCTTTCACAATCTGAAATTGTGAAATTGCATCCAAAGTCTTGTAGTTCACATCAGCATTTCCTAATTTTTGTCAGACTGGAGAGATCTGAGTTAACCAGAGCCTTCATCCAACAGCAGAAGTGCAGCTGCTCTTCCAGCTAGTAGTAGCAGCCATAGGAGTCAAGATACTACAGTTGTTGCCATTAAAATGCTGTCATTTGCCTTCTGGATTTCACTTTTCTACCCCCAACCCTTCACCTGCCTAAAGCCCTAAAAATTGCAAGTGCATGTGGTTGTGGGACAGCAATGTGGAACAGGATACCTTCAGACAGGTATACCTCCAATATAGTAGGTAAAATATATTTTGTTTAAAAATAGTGGAAAAGCCATAAATCTAGTAGATTTCAAATCCATCAAAGAATAAATATATATTAACACTTGTGCAACATCTGTGCCCTAAGTCATGCAAACCATATGATATAAATATATATACAGTTGCTTAATAGCGAAATCAAAGGATTACTCAGATGTTCAATCCCACCAGATCTACCACTCAGCTGCATAGTCTGCTTGGATTTTATCAGTTAGCTCAAGAAGAAGCGCCACTCCAAAGATGTAAGATGTACTTTGGTGCATGTCGATAATCATCCCTCAGCCTTTGAAAGATACCATGTTTATCTTGAAAAATCAGATACCACAGCAACAAAGAAACAAGTTTCTTTGAAGCTTTTGGCCTTGGGATTTTGTAACAAAGATCAGTTGATTAGAATTTCCAGCAGTAACAATACAATATACCTTTATTTTGTATAGTATCTTTTGTACAAGCTGTAAACCAAAATGCTTCTTGGGGCTAAATAATACAATTACTATATTAAACAACAAATAAAAGCAGAGGGCAGATGTGTAGAGGCCAGCTCTGGGGGCTTTGGGGTAACAGGCCCTGACAGAAGAAAAGACATTCTGCTGTCAGTCTAAGGGAAATAGGTCAGTCATAGAAGCAGGCACCCTTGTGCCTAGATCAACTGGACAAAACAAACAAAAATAGATACTGGTTAAAATCCTGGGCACAAGCATAGACCTCATCCAAACAGGACAAGCAGATAATTAGCAAGTTCTTCTTCTTCCCTCGCCCGTATCTGGTTCAGGAGTCTCATGGGCACAGAAGATACTAGAGAACAACTCCTCCCCTTTCTCAAGAACCTTCTGCCACTGCAGAGCTACAGTGCTGCCACCCAGCAGCTTAACAAGCCACTCCTGCCAGCTGCTCTCTCCGGGCTGGCAGCTCACCTCAGGTAGTCTTTCCGGGCTAGATTGGTCTCCATAGTTTAAAACTCACATCCTGAATTGGCTTCATCACAGAGATAGATACTAAAGACATGGAGTGGATCTGGACCCACTCCAGAGAATTATACCTATCTTTACTCCTGGTCTGTCTAGGCCACCCCCATGGATAGCCATTCTTGGCCTGATTCTCCATTGCCTTATACTTGGTGTTTTCATTTTACACCTATGAAAGTGGGTGTAAAACACCACAGATCTTACCTGTGCACATTAGGAGAGACTTCTGACTTTTTCAAAGTATTGGGTATTTGCTTCCAGTGGAAGCACACTATAAAACCATGTTGACCACTAGTCTGATCCAGTATGATTAATCTTATTTTCCTACACATGGGCCTAAATTTTCTTAAAGTGTTTTTTCTTTGTGTGTAAGCACATGTGTGTGTATGGGAACTGTAGTGATGTATATGCAATTTAGAGGCTATGGGAAGCCAATGATATTTTGTATTTCCAGTGCCATTGCCTGAAACTAGCATTGGCTTCCCTGTTACATGCAATTTCTTTTAAAAATGCTTTGGGCATTAAGCTCGTATTCCATGAGTAAACAAGTTTTGCTGATACAAAGGCCATTTTAAACTGTATCAGGGACTTCGTGCTTTGCATGACAAACCAAAGAATGTGCAATGTTCGCTGACACAGTGCAGACCCTGTTATTTAGTTTTTCATGTCTAATAGCAACAATGTCAACATAGTCTCAAGACTGACCTACTCTAGTAACCTCTGAGTTTAGGATTTGGAGATTGGATAGATAAAACTAATGACAGTTTTCAAACTCCAAAAGCAGATTCACATGTTTATACTGCTTGACCAGCTTGAAGGTTTTGGTATGGCTATAGAGCAAATGTAAAGAGAGTTGGGGCTGAGGGTGGGTTCTTTTTCGTTCTGTGTGCAGTCTGAAATGTCTCCTTTTTAAAAAGGTGAACACCACAACCGCAACTCCTATGGTCTATGTTATATTTTTGGTAGTTCGATGATACACAGTGCAAAGGACTTTTTACTTAAAAAACCCCCCCAAAAAACTCAGTGCTCAAGAAAGGCTCAGGAGACTGATGTCTTTAGCCATTGTCAGGTATAACTTGGGTGATAGTGGTATAAGCTTTCCCACGCTGTTCTGCCATATGTGCCACTGCTGACCTAGAAAAATATCTAGGGGTGAGAAAGTAATGTAGTTTCCATGCCCATTCAATGATTGGCTTCCCTGCTTCAGTGACCAAGAAAGCCACTTGGTTGGTGCTTTTTTGCAATGAGGACACTTTTCCATTAGAAAATGGATAAAGACTGTCAACTCATTTCACTTACTGTGATATGATGACCCATGTGACTCCTGTTGATAATCAATGGGAGTGGCGTGGCATAAAAGCCCATACGGCACTTCGAAAATGTACCTTTATGATTTCTAATTTACCTCACTTGAACAGTGCATTAGGCCTTTCAGTGGAATTGTCCACAGTTGTATATTATTAGTGTGGGATGACAATTATATTTGCTTGTATACCGCAAATATCTTTTCAGTTTGTATGTGATTCCATGTAATTTGTTAATAAACAAATTTAATCTCCATAGCCAGGAGATTAGCATTTTACACAGTGACTTTACTTCTGCAGTAATTTTACTGCTTTGGAAGTTATATAAAAAACAGGCAGTGCATACCCATGATAAGCTTGTCTCTCATCTTCCTTGCTGTGCTTCTTTTTTATCTCCTTATCTTGAGTTGTCTTCAGCAGACTTGCTGAATTTTCAGTAGACTCAGGGCCGGCTTTAGGAAGTGCGGGGCCTGATTCGAACAGGAGCTGCTGCCGAAGAAGGACCCTCCGCCTAAATGCCGCCGAACACAGCAGCAGCGATTGAGCTGCCGCTGAAGTGCTGCCAAAGACATGGACGTTGCGGGGCCCTCTTGGGCGTGGGGCCCGATTCGGGGGAATCGGCCTAAAGCCAGCCCTGAGTAGATTTACACCAAAACTTGCTTGCTTCAATTCCGTGAATAAGAATTATCCTTGGGAATAGAACACTAAATGTCCAAGAGACACTATAAGGGTTATATACCAGTGAAGTCAATCCCTGTATAGTTACAAGATTACATATTTCATAAACAACCACCTCCCTCAGATGTTGTATATGGCAGCTTGTCTACTGGAGAATGACTTTAAAGGAGAGAGTTTCCCTGTTTTTCCAGGGAAGTAAATTGAGTTCTTCCTGCCTGAGCAATGTCTGGAAAAACTGAAGAAAATAGGCCACACAATCTAGAACATGTGTCCCTGACTCGACACACCTTAATGGTGCTGCCATCAGGGTAGGTGATTGGATCTGACAAAGTGAAGGTTCCTTCTCGCGGCCATCAGAAAAGAGAGTCCCACTCACCAAATCCACCCTAGTAACTGCATTTTCATAAAGGATTCACTCCCCATATGTCTCACTCAATGGCACTTGCCGCACAATCGGTGCAGAGTGACTCCTGACATCTGTGCAAGAGGAAGAGGGGGAAGATGGAACTGTAGAGCTCTGGGGGTGGAGACTTCATATAATAAATATAATAAAGGTCCCTCCTCATTTGAATGGCTCTGCACGTTGGGCATGATTCTGTGCTGCATCTCAAAGGAGGTGTGATCCTTATGGGGGAGGGTACAAACCAGGAGGTCCCCTGGTTTAAGTTATAGCAGCTCCTGGCATTTATGATGGCTTCCCATAGCTGCAAATGGATTGCTCCGTAGACCAGGTCACTAGTGTTCTCAATTCTGATATCCCATCCTGCCCTCAGCCACTCAGCATTCTGCCCTCAGCATTCTGTGGGGGCTAGTTAAGCTAACTTTGGGGCCCCTTTCCGGCAGTTGAGCTGCTGTAAAGGGCACACAGAGGAGTGCAGATTCCACAGAACAAGTAGCCCCTCTGTCCCTGCTCTTATCGCCCTGAACCTCAGGATCCTGAAGCTGAGACAATTTGGGGGTTTAGTACTCTTTACAACCATGTGAACAGGCATTGAGATTCCACCTGATATTTGTAAGTGACAATTATAAATAATTACACACTATACACTGGAAAATGTTTGTCTGTCAAGGCAGCTACTGTATGACAGTGTAACTTATTTTGTATTAGCAGTAGTTTATTCTATTCAGTTTTTCAGTAAAAAATAAAGCACTTGATTCTGATTTAGCTTACAGCTGTGTAACTTGAGGATAACTCCTTTGAAGTAAATGGAGTTATATTATTGTAAAACGGGTATAAACCCCAAAGAGCTTCAGGGAACTCTCTCATTGTGGAAGGCCACACTCAAGTATATCAGGGTATGAATGGTCAATAAGTAGCCAGAGGGTCACACTGGACATTGGAACTCTAACCTTTGAATAGTATCTGAGCAAAGCCCCAGGTCTGAGTTTAAAGAATTTTAGCTGCTTAAATTTTCACTTCTTAACTGACAAGGGCTCAATTCAGCTGAAACTGCCGTGCTGCTGCATGCTCTCATCTGCCTCAAGTAATTTTTTATCTTCTTAATCTAATTTTAACTTTAAATTGCATCTTCACTAATTATTCTGTAGTTTGAGTTACTTTTAATTTGCATCAACTAATTAATCAGTTTGTTTTTAGAGGAAATGAGAAATTCCTTTTGAATTTTCCAAATGGATATCTCCCCCCAAACTCCCAATTCATGTTTTAACATAGGTGATTTATTCTTGTCATGAAACCAGCAACCAGGAATGTTCATAGTAACATTCCTGGCTGTGCTTTGCATTTGTTTGAAACTATTGATACTTGGTAGGTGCTATCTGATTTGCATGTAAACAGTTCTGGGTTTCACTTGTTTTTTGTTAAGTTTTTTGATTTTCAGAGATAACAAAATGCAGGCCCAATACTACTACATTCCATATGCACACAAATCTGAAGTTGAAGAGCTGTTTTTGATGTGTAAGGAACGAGGGATCAGGACTGTATATTTTTTGTAGAATAGTCAGAGATGAAAACATAGAAAAAGGAGAAGAAAAGGAGGAGGGAAAATCATAAATGAGTAAGCATCACAAACAAATAGATATTAACATCCTCATGCTGGGTAAAGTTCAGATACTACTCCTGTCTTCAAATTGGAGTAGGGGTGAGCATCGTACTGTTCCTTGTCTGACTAGTACAACAGGTATACAATTGCTGGTTTTGTAGATTATCTGTACCTGGTATCTCATGACACCTAATGTGCCAGCTCTAAAAAGTTTTGCTGTTTTTTTGTTTGTTTGTTTTTTAATATCACTAGTTACATAGTGGTGCCTTAGGATTAGTGACTAAATGTAATAGTCAGCATTCTTTACTATTGTGGAGGAGGGTTGGATTTTGCCCATAGCCCCAAAATGTAGACAGTGAACCCTCAGATATCTTCTCTGTGGCTCAGAGCTCCTGTTAGTTGAGTTTCTGCAATGGCTGCTGACTGTTCCTTGATTTTTCTCTCTCCCACACTCCCCGCCCCATTTCTGTTCTTTACCATGCTACATGGTCTGCTTCTACATTGTTTACAGTCAGTTCAACATGAGGCTGCTAAACTTTTCTTTCCCATGAATCTTACCATGTGTCATCCATCCTCTTTCCTTGGCCCTGCCCTGGTTGCTTAAAACAACTCTTTCATCCCCACCCACATCAGCTGCTACTTCCTCCATTCTATCCAAGCTGGCTGCTTCACTGTCCCTTTTTCCTTCCATCTCCACACCGTCTTCTATGCAGCCTGATTTGAACACTAGCCCCCACTAGCAATTGCTAAGATCCCTCTGCCTCTACTTTCATGAAGCTATTCAAACCTTTTCTGTTAAACAGATGTTTGAATTTAATGATCATACCCCACTTTGTATATGTTGTTCTCTTGTGAAGTAATATCAGTCACTGATTGGAGCTATAGATTTTAGCCCTTTGGGATAGAGACCCACTTCATGCTGCGAATTGACCTGCTGCTATAACGAGTAGAGAACATTTGTGGCATTGTATGCATTTTCAGAAATGATCACATGGTAGGAAGGATTGATGAGGAAGAAAAAATTAAGAGAGCCAGACATAATTTATAACTTATTACTCGGCCAAGCAAGGGTGGGTGGGAAGGTGGGAGGGAAGATATAGCTGTCGACAGATATTTAAAGGACCCTAGCACATCATAATTTACTGTTGTTTCACATAGGAGTAATGGATTCAGATTAAGACAGGGAACATTTACACTGAACATAAGGGAAAACTCCCTGACACGTAGTGGATTGTGAAAGTCTCTTAAAGTGGGAGAGGCAGCAGATCTAGTCCTTGGAGTTTTTAAATCTGAACTGAGCAAAACATTACAGAAGAATTGCACATTGACAGGAAGGTGGACTGGATGATCTAGGGCATGTTTTCCAGATCTAACCCCAGGGAGTTGAATATTAATATGAAGCTATTATTAAAGTACATTACTTTAACCTATCAAATAGCAAAGTATGTTGCTAGTCGGGAGCACAATTCTTAAGTACGATGCAAGGTGGATAATTATCCATTAAACCACCCAGTGGAATAGACAAACGGGTACTACCTGAAATAATTTAGTACGGTGCCATCTTCCATTATTTTTGATTGATCTGAAGATTATGCACATCCTTTTGTAGTCCTTTATGCAGTTAACTTCATGCCAGAACTTCTCCAATAGCTGGTGTAATCCCTTGGCAGTGTTGAAGTGTAAAATATTATCAATCAGTTGCAACTATAGTAACATACATCTGTTGACACATTCATCTGTCTAGTGAGCTTATGTAGAAGATGTCTAAAAATAGGCTGCAAGAAATCAGAGCTTGCACCCATGTGTTGGTGTCTGGAATTATCTCAGTATGCTGTATAACACCTTGACAAGGCCTAACAGCAATGGAAATGTCTATGAAAATTGTTTTTAAATTTCATAGGAAACAGTTTCATTCTGAAGCAGTAACATTTATATAGTACCTTTCCTTCTAAAGGATTCCAGACCACTTCCCCCTTTTCCACTGACCACAAAGATGGGGCTCCATGGGTAGAAAGCGGGGAGAGGGCTGAACAGATGCTTTCTCTCCAACCCATTGACCAGCCACTGTAATCCTGCAGAGATTTACTGAGTTAACGTTGGCTTTGTCAGCATTATTTTATGACAGTTCCCCAACCACAGCGTGAAACCTCACTTCTTAGCCCATTGTGGTTAGTATCAGTAGTGTGGCAATGTTCTGCTACTGCTCAGGCAGGGCAGAGAAAAGAGAAAGCACTGCAGAGATACAGAGCCTCCATAGGGTTGCCAGCTTTCTATTTGCAGAAAACTGAACACCCTTCCCCCTCCCCCAAAGCCATGCCCTTGTCCCACCCGTTCTCCAAGGCCCACCCATTCCATACCTCCTCCCTCCGTCACTCACTCTCCCCCCCCCCTCGCTCACTCACTCATTTTCACTGGGCTGGGGCAGGAGGTTGGGGTGCAAGGGGGAGTGCAGGCTCTGGCTGGGGATGTGGACTCTGAGGTGGGGCCGGGGATGGGAGGTTAGGGGTGCAGGAGGAAGCTCCGGGTAGGGGCCGAGGGGTTCAGAGTGCGGGAAGGGGTTCAGGGTTGGGGTAGGTGATTGGTGTGTGAGAGGGGGTGCAGGCTCCAGGAGGGAGTTTGGGTGCGGGAGGGAATCGGGGTTGGGGCATGGGAGGGGGTTGAGGATGCAGGCTCCGGGCGGCTCACCTCAGGTGGTTCCCAGAAGTGGCGACATCTCCCTCTGGCTCCTAGGTGGCTAGGCGGCTCCGCACGCTGCCACTGTCTGCAGGCGCCGCCCCCTCAGCTTCCATTGGCCACGGTTCCCAGTCAGTGGGAGCAGCGGAGCCAGTGCTCGGGGTGGGGGCAGCACACAGAGCCCCTGTGGCTGCCCCTATGCCTAGGAGCCAGAGGAAGATGTCACCAGTTTCCCGGGAGCTGTGCGGAGCCAGGCAAGCACCTTGCCTGCCCCACTGCGGGTGGCCAACCGGACTTTTAATAGTCAGACTTCCAGTCGAAAACCGGACATCTGGCAATCCTAGGCCTCCATGTTCTTGGGGTTTTATTTCTAAATCCCTTTGAAGGGCAAGAGGGGACAAAAGGCTTTGACAGTGTGAGGACCTTAATGTGGGGGTAAATTACTACATTAAGCCCCCTTTATGCTGTCCTAGGAGTGTAAATTGGCCTTAGTGTAACTGGGAAACAGGCTCCTAAAGTTTCCAGTCTCCTATTTAAAAATACCCATGTAGGGCTGAAGTTGGCCCTATATACATATTACCCAAGAAAAACTACATTAAGAGAACACTAAGGTTGCAAAGTCGAGCACTCCAAAGTTAGGAGATGCCAGAACTAAGGTCAGCCTTAATTCGACTCCCATGACAGCCTTAATTTGGCTCCCTTGTACGTGTGCATTATGATACAGTCTTTAATTATGTGATCATGTATGCTTTTCCACAGGTCCCCTGCCTCATTCATTGCACAGAATGGACCTGCTTTAGGGATGAATCAGGGTTGTGTAGTGAAGGAGATTATCTGTTGGACCCCTGCTTCATTTGTTGCAGAAGTTGGAAGGTGTATAGTGAATAAGCCAGGAGATTGCAGGGATAGAAAGGAGGGTCTCATGGTTAAGAAAGTTGAATGCTGCTCTGGAGAATTGGATTCTGTCCCTGCCTCTGCCACAGAGTTCCTGTGTTATCCTGGGCAAGTCACTTCATCCAGACTTTTCACAGGATGACACTAATTATATGTTCCTCATTTTCTGTGTGCTAAACTTGAGACTCTGGGGTCTGATTTCCCTCCTTTCCCTCCCGCTCCAAAAAGGTTAAGCCTAAGGCAGACATCTGGGATAGAAAATTTCAGGCCAAACTGTTAACGTTTGATGAAGTTATAAGCAACTAACAACATGGTCTTACAGTGGGTAGTGTTGGTCAGTCCTAATAACAGTGCTACCAGCCTTGCCTATAATTTCTTCACTACTGCATTATAGCTAACTATCTCTAGAGTGGAAGGTGTAGACCAGGGGTCTCAAACACGCGGCCCGCGGAGCTCTTCCCTGCGCCCCGCCAGGCTCCCCGTGCCCCCCTCTCCCTCCCCTCATTTTTTTTTTTAACCCCCAGGCAGTTCCCGCCGCCAGACAGCTGCGGAGAAGGGGCGGGGCCTAATGGAAGGGGTGGAGTGGGGATGGGGCCGGGGGCAGCGAGGGGGCGGGGTCAGTGATGCAACTGCTTGTATCTTTATATCAGTTTGGAAGTAGAGAGAAATATAATTTAGGCAATTGTGCATATATTATCCGAATAAGTTACTTTGAAGCAGTCTGCAGTTCAGTGGTGTTGTGGGATATTGTACCATGGGAGTGACTCCACTGTGCATTGAACAGGATCAGATGCTTGAGAGCAATTAAATACACAATATTCTCACTTTAAACATAGGTACTGAAGGGAGGTTCCCTGTGTTATGTGCAGTTAATCATCAAGAAAAGAATGAGAAGGAAAAGAAATAAAAGATGGTGCTTTTTAAGGAAAAGAGGTTAGACTTCCGCAGGATGTTTGATTGAGTTGCATCTCAGTAAATAATAATGTTATGTTAATGGCCAGTATGTTCAGTAACGTGGTTTGCCTTCAGATTATATGTATATTAATTAGACTGTGCACATAACCAATAATACAGCTGCTAGTTTTTCTCCTTACTAATGTTCTTGCTTTAGCATTTTTATTTATAAAAGAGCACCAAATATTAGTGATTATTGCATATTTTTAGTTGGTGAAAGCACGGGTAATGTATGGATTCTCGAATTCTCAGACAGGAGCCCATTGATGGTAAAAAAAAGTACATCACAAAAGTTTACAGAACAAGACCATGACACATCTCACCTCTGGTACTGACTGCTTCCACTGCTGCACCTGATTATAATGAAACTAAAACAATTTAAAGGATTATACAAAACCAAAAATAGTTAAAACAGCCATGAAAGCCTGAATCTGAAACATAATAAATCGATCTAATACCTAGTAATAGATGTCTGCCAAGAGCAGCTTCCTTTTCTCCTCGTTTTGTTATCGCCCCCTGCCTTTTGTTGCATCTTATAGACTTTTATCATTTCTCATTTTATTGTATCTTATTGAAGGCTAATTCCTGCTCACCTTTCTCACACAAGCAGTAGCATTGACTTCTCTGAATAAGCCAAGGAGGAATTGGCCCATAGATTGAAAGTGCCTGGCCTGGTTTTCCTACTTGCCTGAAAACTGCTTTGGTGCTCCTTTAATTAATTAATTAATTATATAGATATAAAACCAAAGAATTGTGAAATACAATATACGTCACAAAAGGGACTACATGAAGCCTGTCCATTGATACTGATGGCCATTTGGTTTTAAGCTTGCTCTTCTTAAGGATCAGAGGAGTAGCCATGTTAGTCTGTATCCACAAAAACAACGAGGAGTCCGGTGGCACCTTAAAGACTAACTTCTTCTTAAGGATGACATTCACTCTAGTGCGATGGGCCTGAACGAAACAAAACACCGCACTTATACCCCATTTACTTTAACTAGACATTAAGGGTTTCAGTCCCCATTGCCTGCACCTTGTAGAGCTTGTAGGTTTGACAGGTAATTTAAAGAATGTCTCATTTGGAAGTTGAGTATCATTTTTCTCAGAGCTGGCTATAGATGTAGCTTGGCCACCTCTATTTAGGCCATATCTCCTTTTCTGCCTTCTTCAGTCACTGTTTTCTCTGCTAGTGTGAAGAGAAGTAGTATACCAACAACCTCTGGAGATGCACAACTTCCTGAATTAATGGTACCCCTTTTTGTGACTACTGTGTGGGCAGATATTGGAGCAAAACTTGGCCTAACCTCACTTGTAAAGCAATTGCAACATTAGGATTTGAAAATAATTGATTATTTTAAAAGAAAAGGTTATCAGCCGAAACATGCACACAGATCTCCTCTACAGTGTTCTTTCCCTGTTTGAGCATAGCGTGGGTGACTTTCACATCAGCTTGAGTGTCTAAATATTTATCAGCATTTGGGAGTATAGGTTACCCTGATAGTATTTTGACTCCACTGACCTCTGCTTTCTGAGCCTCAGTTCTGCAGCTTATTAGTCAGAGGAAAGAATGATTATAAGGAAATTTTTAACAAAACAGTATCTTGGGGAAAGATCTGAGATTTGTCATCTGGCACTCCAGACTAAATATTTAACATAGTTCATAAGGTATATAATGGAAATATTTACTTTATAGCAACTGAAAGAATATAATTTACAACTCATTATCAGATTAGCTTTTCAGGTATCAGGTAACGATTATAGCCCTCCAGGGCACAGAGATTTGGGGTAAGTAATTCTGTGAAAAAATCAGAATCCCCAAAGTAATTCTGTTCCAGAGAAAATAAGGTTGTTAAATACAATAGCTTGCCAGATGCTACCTTGGCTATTACTGTCCTTTGTGTCTACACATACCTTTGCAATATGTATTCTCCATAAAATAACTGAAGAGTTGTTTAACATGTTGATTTCATGACGGTATCTCCGTTTTTTAAAATAGTGCTTTCTTCTGGGGGAAAAAAGTCCACATCGTTAATCATTGCTAAGGAGGAAGTGTACAGCCAGAGTAATGAGGCTGTGTACTGGGGAGAATCTCAGGAAGAATGAAAGAGGTCAGCCTCCCCTTTTGAGGCTCTGAAGCACTAGTGAAGCTACTCCATAGCCACAAATGCAATCTTGTGCTAGTCTTCCTCGTTGAACTGCCTGGAGGGAATAGCTCATGGATGATCCAAATAGCTGCAAAATCGCTATCGTTGCTTCAGCCCACACATCCCAATTTTGTTGGATATGGGTTTTTAAACTGTGCTCATCACTATGATAGCTGAGCACTCAAAAAAACCATAATTATGCCAGCCCAATCGCATCACCGTTAGACTTTGCAGTTCCTGTTGCTGATCCTTAGCTCCCCAAATCCTGCTCCCTTCTGCAGTGGAAAGGAGTGAACAGGATTTGCCCAGTACTCCACTGCATTGCACAGTCTGTGTACTGGGTAGCACAGCCTGGGGAAGGTGTCTTCACTCCTCACCCCCAGGCCAAGAAGTGGTGGTCACAATTGTATGCATAGGCTGAAGTAGACCCCATAGATCCTACTGAATTATTGTCTGGGAAGGGAGCGAAGTTGGCAAGATTCACATATCTGTGGATCTTTGAACCCAGCTCACGTGCTGCTGTACATGCAGTCACCACAGAACTAAGTGCCATGCTGCAAAGGAGGTGTGCAACATCAGTGCAAAATCTCCCACACTCCAACTCCTTTGCAGAATAAAACACAACCAGGTCTGCACCTGCAGAGAAGGGGAGTGAGTTTGCCCCCTACGTGGATAGTCATGAGTAAGTGCTGGAAGATAAGTTTTCATCTTACTGACCAGTAAAAGTTTAAAATGTTAGCCTTTTGATCATTACACTTCTACAGGCTGAGGTTTCTTCCATCAAACTCCTTGAAGCTGATATGTTAGCTACCTAAAAGGTTTCACTGCAATACTATGATGAGAAAGGGCCATTAATATTCTCAAATTATCTGAAGGCCTGGACTAGGAGCATTATTACAGACTAGTTCTCTTTGTGACAGTCAGGAGTTCATATGTGGAAGTGCTGATTTACACCAGATGTTTATGGGATAATAAAGGAGCTTCATTTATGGCATATGTCTGATCAGTCACACTTTTCAAATATTATTTTAAATTCTAAGCTTTATTTGGAAAGCTTAGAGTTCTCTTATTGCTTCATTAAGAGTTTATAACCCCAAAAGGACAGGAACATAGACTCCATGTTAGTTACTAAAGGTCAGACATTACAATGCAGAATTAGAAAGGGCTTTTGTTTAAATGCATTCACCAGTTAAAGTCAGTGTTTGTAGGCAGATAATACATATCAGATTTGGAATAAATTCCTTTTATTGTGGAAAATTGTAGATTGAAAGGAAACTCGGGGCTGTTCTTGCCCAGACATGAGTGAAAATGGTATAGGTGAAAAAAGAAAGGAATCTGAAATCTTGACTTAGTTTCATTAATATTCTGCTCAAGAATTTGGAAATGGAAAGAGTAGATTTGACAGGCAGGTAACAGTGAGAGAGAGAGAGAAACAAGTCACAAGGGAAAAGATGTGAAAACTCACGATGAAAAGATTTTACGAGATAATCTGAACAAGAAACCTGTGTTTGGCTCAGATGCACACTCCAGCTCGTTCATCTCCTGTGCAGGTAAAATGGATTATTTTGTTTTTATTTGCAGAACACAGATGTGTTTTTGAAATGTATGTGTTTGTGGATTTGTATATGGAGATCAACTAGGGTGACCAGACAGCAAGTGTGAAAAATCGGTACGGGGGTGGGTGGTAATAGGAGCCTATATAAGAAAAAGACCCAAAAATCAGGACTGTCCCTGTCATATCAGGACACCTGGTCACGCTAAGATCAACTGTGTTCAAGGATGAAAGTTTGTGTCTGTTCTTTCACCATAATACATTTTTGGAAAAAAAATCTTGTTTTGGGGTGTCTAGACTGCCTGATACAGAGGATTCCCACTGGGATATAGAGCCCTTTGCTAAACCATTACAATCCAAAACATTAAACATCAGTCTAATTTGATGTTAGCCTGATTTAATACTTGAACTTTATTAATTGAGGTTACTTCTGTGGTGGAATGGAGTGCATTAGCTTTTTAACAAGAACGCTACCCAAGTACAAAAAGCAGGGAAGGGTCTGACTGAAAAGGTCTAACTGGAATTTAGGTGGTGTGGCAAAGTACCTTGTTCTCCCCAGAAGGCTCAGTTCCTCTTAGCCTTAGAGAGACAGGCTGGGGCAGGGCAAACCCTTACTGGCAGCACAGGGTCTGGCAACACCTTCCCCTGGTCAGTTCTTTCAGTTTGGTTTTCCTTCCCTTCTGGGGAGGAAGTGCAGCCCTCCTCCCAGGAAGGCTTCCGTGTTCTACAGGCAGCTTCCCTGCCTCTCACCCAACTCTCACCTTCCCTCAGTCCCACAGGGGAGGGTTTAAAAAAGGGCTCCAGCCGCTACAGACAGCTGGACCTAATCAGCTCCTTAGCAACCCCTTTCCCAGCTGCACCTTATTTCCCCGTAGTTATCTCCCCTCCGTAGCCAGGGAGAGGCCTTTTAACTCCCTGGGACTAGTTACTACCTCCCCCTTGGTAGCTACTTGTCCTGGGTTTGCCACAGTGGGCAGATTATAATTATGACAGTATCTGAGCTAGGATTTGACCAGGATGTAGTTAGCACCTCTGCTCTACAAAAAGCGCCATGACATTTTTAATGACCACTAGTGGTTAAGGCCTTTTGTATCTCATGTAAAAGATGGCATATTCAAGAGTACAGTGCTCTTCAAGCTGCATTGGTGTAGCACTGACTCAGATAGGTGCTGCAGCTTTCAATAAATAGCACACTAAGTATTCCCTAGAGGTTAGGTATGTCAAATTGGCTGAATGCATCCTCTTGACATTGTCCTGCAGTGCCTAACAGTTTATGCGGCAAGAGATTAGGATTCAAATTTATCTTCCCCTCCCTGGCAATGAAGAGCATTACTACTAGATTTCTGAATTTTTATAACCTTATTCGTATTTTTAGCTTCTGTCATTTACTGATATAAAAATTATATTACTAGTCCTGGAAACTGAAAAAAAAGTATAAATCATATATGCAGATAAGCTACCATATCCATCCCAAATCCTTTCTTCAGACTCCTGGTAAGAGAATAACACTTCAAATTGCACTGTTTTTATAACTCTCTTGTATTTTGGGGATCAAGCTAAAATCTTAAAAGCTGCCAAAGACAAGGACATCTCATAGCATTAGAGAAATAAAATAATGTTCTGTTCAGCAGCTTAAACCAGAAGAATGGAATGTTTTTCTTTAGTCAAGGAAGCTTAAATTGAAATCTGTCATTCATAATGATATATTCTTTACAGCTATGAGATACTGGTAAAAAAATGAGCTTATCTTTTGGAAAGACAAATTAACTTGTATGATTTGGAAAAGGGAAAGTAGAAAAATTATTTAAAAATCAAGGTGAATGATACTGGTTTAATTCTTTTTCTCCTTTCTTGGATCAATTGTTTACATTTGAGGGAATTATTAAAATTTTTGGCCTTTTTATGTAGACTATTTGCTAAGTGACCATTTGTCTTTCACAATTCTTATTATTATTATTTATTGTTTTATTGAAGTGACATTTAATATTATTTTTTATTTATATCCCATGTAAATGCAAGATACTTTATACACCTGCGTGCGCACATACACACACGTGCACACACACACACACACACACAAAGTGTCTTGCTGTGTATATATAAGCAGACAAGGTTCCTGCCTCTTTGTGCTTGACATTTGATAATGTTTAAGACTTTAGGACAAATCCTATTCCCTTGATTCATGTAAGCAGTATCATTGGATTCAGTGGTCACCTGGGGTTTACTTAAGTTAAATTACAGAAATAAGTGAAAATCACATGTTTGCTCAACTGCTTTAGTTTGGATAAGACCTTTCCTGCCTTCCCCTTTCCTCATTCCTTACAGAAAGTAACCATTTACACATAAGGCCAGATTCTGCCGCCCTTGTTAATTTGAAAAGTGCATCAGTGAATGTGTACCCAGCACTTAAGTGACACCAGCCTTGGCAGCATTGCAGGGTCAATCTTTAACATCACTTTATCTTTACTTAAACAATTTCTCCCACGTACTCTGCACAAGCAGGCTTTTCTTCTCCATCAGGTATATATGTCCTATTGCTGAAGTTATTTGTTGTCTTGAACAGACAGTTTGATTAGTAAAAGGAAATTCCCAGGATTTAGAGACTGAATGTCTCTTACAGTATCCCCCTAAGGCATTGTCAAAACACCTGATCTTATTCCAAACATGAATGATTTGTCTTTCTGAAATCCTGGTCCCTTGAAGTCAATGGGAGTTTTGCTCTTGACTTAAAACAGGACCAGGGTTTCACTCCAGGACTCCTTTAGTATAGAAATCCCAACATTCAGGGCCCTTTCACACCAAAAATCCTGTCTTTGAGAATTTACAATAGATTTTCATTATGCCTTTATGAGAAGATACTCTGCTTCTTCTTCTTGAAAGCATTGGATAGCACCATTGACAATGGTATATGTTTGCTGCTTTAGTGGAAGCATCTCCAGGAAATCTGATTAAAATAGGACTAGGGATTTAGAGTTTGAGTGGTTCTTACATGACATACTGTGAAATAGATCACATTGATGCAGGCTTTGTATCTTTCTTGCTATATTTGAAATCTTTCCCTAAAGGCATGCCTGGCCAGTTCCTACATGTCATATGTGCACCAGCGTACTAGAACGTATCAGTAATTCTTTTTTATTTTCTGCATGTGTAAAGTTTACAAATATTCAGAACAGAGTCCTAAATTATTTTGTTAATCTTTAATTATGTTAAATCCCCATAGCAAGCCAGTACTCAGCCTAAATCAATGGATTGGTTGCCAGAGAACTCTACAGGGCCAATCCAGGAAGAATCCTGCCCCCCAAAGGTACAGAGTGGAAGCAGAACCAATCTATAACCTGTACCCTGAATAGGTTCTGTGGCTCTAGTGCCCCTTCCATCCAGTGATGTGTGAAAGAAACAGAGGATCGTTATTGCTTAGATGTACCCAGGGGTGAAAGTAGTCCAGTACGGCGTACTGGTAAGAACCCGTACCGGCCGTATTCACCCCATATTAAAGCGCTGCCGCAGCAGCACTTTAATGTCCCTGCCCTTTTTGCCTCCCCTGTCGGGGGCCCTGCCAGTACAGACCCTACTGGCAGGGCTG
The DNA here is from genome assembly GCA_033296515.1 of Macrochelys suwanniensis. Lineage (NCBI taxonomy): Eukaryota > Metazoa > Chordata > Testudines > Chelydridae > Macrochelys > Macrochelys suwanniensis. The sequence continues at coordinate 82,241,179 of CM065781.1, forward strand.
CCGACTGTGGGGGAGAGGGGGCCGGGAAGATAAAGCATTGCCGTGGCAGCACTTTAACAGTGCTGCCCTCCCCCCATCCCATCGGCAGCCCCGCTGATAGGGTCTGTACTGGCAGGGCCCCCGACAGGGAAGGCAAAAGGGGCAGGGACGTTAAAGCAAAGGGAACAGCTGCCCCAACTACAGGCACTTACCGGTACGGGGTGCGCTGCGGTCGGCTCTGACCCCCCCCAGCCCCGCCCCTTCTGCCTAAGGCCCCACCCCTTCCAGGGGCCAGAGCCAGCCCCAGCCTGGGCCCGTAACGGTAAGTGCCTATAGTTACTTTCACCCCTGGATGTATCCCACCTGGCTCCCAAGCTCCTTTACCTGAACATATGCAAGAAGCTCTCATGGCAGCCACCTCAAGACCACAGCAAGTGTGCTCTCTATATCTTCTCTCCCATTCTTGTACAGTGGAACCATGCTGGTTCTGCTGCACCTCAGCATTTCATTAAAATATCTGGTCTGATTCTCCTATCACTTACACCAACTTTATGGTGGTATGATTCCATTGATTTGACTCCTGCTCCTGCTTTACTTCAGTGAAGAGCAGAGGATCAGGCAGTCTTATTTACCATATCAGTTTCTTGTTTGAAATTTGCTTCTGTTTCACACATTCTAAAATAGTAAATGAGGTTAGGAAACAGTAAATTTAAAATATGCTTATTACGTTAATTAAATTGATAGTTTATTTCCTATTGATAAGTGCAGAAGTACCATTTTTAATCTGATCAACGATAGTTGTAATAGGTACAGAAACCTTGCTACATTTATTTTTCTCATATAATAAATACAAGCACAGTGACAGCACGGAAAAATGATTAATAATATTTTTTTATTTTACTTTTAAAAATTAATTGTTGTTCCAAATTCTCCTAGATTAACAGAGGGAAAGAACAGAAGAGCAATAGGAGTATATTCAAGTCTCCTCAGAATATTTTGTGTGCTGTAAATATTTAAAACATCTCTCGTCTGAAGGGGTGTCAACATCCTTTTAAAAACTTAACAAATTGATATGTGGATTATTAAAAGAGGTCACTTTACCAGATTCTGAAATGCAGCTCTTCTGAGATGAAATACTGCAGACACTAAATTAAAGACACGAGGTGGGTGAGGTAATATCTTTTATTGAACCGACTTTTGTTGGTGAGACAAACTTTCGTCCTAAGACAAAAAAGAGGATGCTGTGATTCTTGGAGTACCTTTCCCAAACCTGAAGAAGAGCTCTGTGTAGCTCAAAAGCTTGTCTCTCTCACCAACAGAGTCGGTCCAACAAAAGATATTACCTCACCCACCTTGTCTCTCTAATATCCTGGAACAGACACAGCTAAAACTACACTGCAGACACTAAATGGCATACAGCAACACTACATAACAATGGGGTCTTTACAGTCTCTATTAAATGCATTGTGGGATCCTGCCATGCTTTTTACTTCCACTGTAATCCTCAAACCCTACTCTAAGTGGTACAACTTGAATAATTGGAGAAAAATGTAGAGGGAAGTGGTACAATAAAATAAAAATCAATTTTCAAGTATTACATTGCTGTTTAAGGCAGAGTTTGAAATGGGATAGGCTTATGAATTTTTAACCTCACATGAGTAGAATGTGATCATATAATTGTGGTCTTAGAATCTGGCACTTTTCAAAAGAGACATAAAACAAAGATTTACTTTTTATATGCATGTATTAAGTCGCATACTGTTTTCTCTCCTTTCAATGCATGGACATAACTCCAATTAATGTTAATGGAAGTTACACACATGCATAAAGAGGAAAATGTGCCCCGAAACTGGTTGCTCTTTGGCTTATTGTTCTGTGATTTTATTACCCTAGGTATGTATGATACATAGCAGTGTTTTCTAAGCAGCTGCTCTTTAGGTAAATTAATATCTGGAGTCTCTTTACTTCTTTCTCGAACTTTTAACTACTGTAACAGAGCTTAATGTAAAGCTGCTCATAGCTTATCTCACCAGATTGCTATTTGAAAGTTCTAACAAAAACACCTTCATAAACTGCTTCCATAACACACTAATCTCCTAAACTTCCTGACACTTTAAACTATGATTATTACTAAGTGTAAAACCAGTCTTGAAATGTCCCTCTGTGCATCTTCAGAACCATGGGCGTATGCTGCAAAATCCCTCTCACTTCATAGTTACAAAATAGGAATTGTTAAGGAAATAAAGACTGAGGCTGTAGCTTTGGATATGGTGAATGGCATCATTCCTTAAGACTATGATCTCGTTTTTATTTGGATTTAGGGAATTAGCAGATCGGATGCTATGTTGTTGTTTTTTTATTTGCTAGGCTGTAGTTTCAGATTTGATTTGACACTGAAAGGAACTAGAATATGTCATGCAGAACTCCATTATTTCCCCTGAGCATAGACTTTTTTAAATGAGGGCTGGGTATTGAATTGCAGACTTACATCATTGTTGTTCCCTGTGGTAATTACACTAAAAATACATCATAGCATATTACATAGTTGTAACACTGCGATAAAGGTTGTGTCAGGACTTCCATTCTAAATCCCCATTTTAAGTGCTTTGATCGCTATTAGAAAAATCATGTTTGATTTCAGTCCTGGTATATAGGTTTTCAAAATAAAATGAAATCTAATCCTTCCTTTACTACTCTGATTTTTTAAAAAAAGTCCTAAAGAATTTCAAAGTGTTATATATAAATTCAATAGGAATTACTTTAAAAATGTATAAGGACTCTTTCTGCACTCTGTTATACCAGTTCTATGACAGAGTGGCTCCCTTGACGATATGTCAGTGTAAAACTGGTGTTGTGGAGTGGAGAATCAGGCCCATTGAATTTAATAGACAGATAGGGATTTTTTCAAGCTATCCTGTAAAATGCTGTAGCAGGGATAAAATTTAATACAAAATTGTATGGAATGGATCTGAAAACCTAAAGAAATGCTCTAATTTTCTATAAAATCCTTAAGAGATTTCCTATGTAGGCAAGTACCTAGAAATTAATGTTATTGTATTATAGCTTATAAAAGAAAAATTAGCTATTTCAGTTTGGTTATCCAGCATAATAACTTTTGTATGATCAAACTAACAGATGACACACAAATTGTTCATCAAGGACTGCTACCGTTGGCATCAACAGAGGCAGGAGCAAGGCATGAATAGCACATCAGTGTCTTCTCTCTCTTTTTATGGGTTATGGATAATGCATATTTTGTTTAAAGTACTGCATGCTTTAACTACCTTAATATCTCACCCACGTAACCCTCAACAAGCTGATGAGGCTTCTAGCCTTGTCATTATACAAATATGCAGTGAAAGAGTGGGTGACTGTGCTCCAAGTTGGAGACACATTAAAAAGCATAAGAGTGGTGCGTCTATCTTTTATTCATCACTAATCTAGTTTAATACAGATAATGGTCCAGCTGCAGAAAGGAATTACATTAACAGCCTCTCTTTTCTTGCTAAAACACAAACGTTTATGTTAAATTATGCTTTTCCAAGTTGCTTTGATTATTTGTATTTGTTCTAAATAGCAAATTGTCACATCCACCATCCTCTAAATAGCCAGTCTTCTGTGTTACTGTAGTAACATGGTATCCACCAAAATACAGGCTCCAGAATAGAAAGGGAAGTTTGGGCTTTGACTTGCTTATTTGGAGGTTTTGGCAGGAGAATTCATCTCCTAGAGCTTGTATTTTAGAACCTTTTGAACGTTTGCATTTTAACCCTTTCGACCAAAAAGATGTCATAATGCAAAAAAGATATATATTTATATGCTATAGAATATCTAGTCTCTAAAGGGTTAATACTCCACTATGGTAGACTTCTTCTGACTTTTGTTCTTTCCTTCTGTTCTCTTTGACTTTGAGATGAATGACTGGTGTTTTTCTAGAGATGAAACTAAGGATACAGCACAGTATTGACTCTCCCTAACTCCTTCATGTGAAAGTCTACCCATCTTGCTTCCATGACACACTCACTCATCAGTAACCCGAATAACTGAGATCTAACCTAGCTAGATTAGAAATCTAACAGTAGTTCTTAGCCTGATAAATAAGTCGTCTTAAAAAAATAATTCACCCCTTTATGTATTATGATTCAATATTTAATTGCTCAATCACATAATATTTTTTCACAGTCTTAGTTGCCCCCAGCTCAAGTCTACTTGTTCAGTCAGTCCAGGTTCCCCCCCACCTGGTTTCTCATCCGATCTGTCTCTCCCCTCTATGACTCCCGGGTGCTAGTCCCAGTCTCCCTCCTCAGGCTCCTCATCCCATCTCAATCTTCCTTGGCTCATGGTCCCAGTCTTTTTGCCTAGCAGATCTCAGTTCTCCCCCTGCCCACCAGCTTCTTGTCAGATCTCTTTTCCTCCTCACTGCCCCCATTTCCCTGTTCCTGCCCACTGATTCCTACTCCCAGTCTGTTCCGTGTTTCCCTCCCCCTCAGTTACCAGTCCCAGTGTCCTCACCCAACCAGTCCTAGTTTGCCTTCACCCCAGCTCCCCAGTCTCCTTACTAATCCAGTCCCAGTATCTTTGCCCAAACATTTCCAGTCTTATCCCTCCAAGTCCCAGCCACAGTCCACCTCCATCACAGTATCAAGAATTTTTTAACATGGGGAAAACAATGCATTTTCCCCTAGGCTTGTTTTCTGAAATGACTACATCATTTTGCTGAAATTTCCCAAAAATTTCAATCTGAGGCAGAAATACAGCATAGAAAATTTCCACCCAAACAGTTACAAGTTTCGCAAAGTTATAAGCAACTGAAAACAGAAACTTATAATGTGAAGTGTCAGGCAACCTTAATAATAGGCAGTGCTACCAGCCCCACCAATAATTCCCCTCCAGGCTCCCCCTTTTTCAAAGGAAGTTCTCTCCCCAAAAACTGAACACACTTCACATGTGTCATGTTCTTTCCTGGTTAGAGCTTGAACTCCTTGGAAAATATGCTGTATTGTATGTCCTGAACCACATTACTTATAATACAGACACCCTTTGAAAAATGACCAAGTTAATCATTCCTCATAACTTGCTGTGTTGCATAGATCCAGAACAGATAGCATTTATTAACATATCATGTCCATGTGAGTTATTTAAAACAACAACAAAAACTGGGAAGCCTCCAAATTGTACACTTATGGTCTGATCTAATCAACACTCAGTGCAGCCAAAGGGAATCTTTTCACTTCTTCACGGGGCTTTGGATCAAGGCCTGAGCTGTTCTATGTAATTTTGTGTTACTATTATTGTCATTCTTGTCTTTCTCCTTCCACTCTGTATTGAGTTACACGCACGAATAGGTGTTGGCTTGATCCTACAATTCGATCCAGTGAGTAGAGCCTCATACCCACGTTGAGACTTAACATAGGCTCTACACACATGGATGCAATTGCAAGAATCCGGACTTTAAAATAAAAGACAGTTCCTGCCCCACAGGCTTTCGATTTATGTTTGTACAGCATCCAGTACAATCCTGACTGAGGCCTTTGGGCTCTAGCGTAATACAAATAATAAATATAATATCATTTCCCTTAATAGAATTTCAAAGGTGCTTTCATATAAGAGATGTGAAAGTTTTGGGAAGAATTCTATCAGGTTGTATTTATTTCATGTTGGCTTCAAAATTATTTTTAATCTTAAAAACATAATTTTTCCTCTGTTCAGTATACATAATTATCCATTTCTGTTTCACTTGAAGTGATGTAATATACTCCTTATTTTACAGTGGTAAATATGGATTAGTTAGTTCAAACCCTTCTCAGACAAAATCCATATACCCCACAATCCCATAATTCTTCATGCCACATGTGCCACAGGCTTTGTATTGAAAATTGAAAGAGTCACTAAGAAATGGATTTATGAGGTATATGTTTTATCTAGACTGCAGCCATTTAAGGCTCTATATATGTTATGGTAAAATAATTGGAATGCCTATTATTCTCTTTTGACACTGCTAAATTCTCATTTAAATAAAATGAATGTAAACAAGTGTATTTATTCAGTGTTATCAGAAAGTCTTCTGTGAAAATGTTAAAAAGGAAAAATGTTAGTGTAATTTTTCAACATGATTTAAATCAAAATAAATTAGGAAATGTGTTTTTCAGATTAAGGGGTTGCAGCTGTGATCAAACTATGCTGCCTAGCTAAGAGAAAATACAAAGTTAGAGGTATTCTGACTTGGGCTTTTACTCTGTACCTTATGATATCTGATCTAAAGGTTTGCATAAGCTGGCTGCTTCACTGCCACCACATTACAACTTTTCACAGATGACCTAGTACCAGCAGAAAGTCTTGACCTCTCACTCCTTCAGCACTTCAGAGGTTAATTTAGTTGAGGGATCAAATTTCTTTCTAGGGGAGTTTGATGATCACCTTCTAGCTAGCCCTTACACTTAGTGTCTTTCAGAGCTGCTAACTGTTGAGTGCTCTGCTGAAAAACAACCTTGCTCAGCTTCTTAAAATATCTCTTCATATATTTAAATTAAAAGCTGGTTTCTTTAGCAGAGTTTTTAATGGTAGCCTGATGAAGGTATCAACGTGTAAAATCAATCTAAGCCCTTTCTCTGGAACTCTTCATGGGCAGCAAAGTGGAGAAATGCTTTGGCCTAGGAATATTACAAGGTAGGAAGTTTTCTATACTTTCAAAAGCATGAACTCTGTGTAAGAGCTTTGTTTAGTCAGTTTTTACATAGGCAGCAACATTGGAAGCAGAATATGTGATGAATTATGCAGTAAATCTTAGAACTTTGCTTCTTTCTCACTTCACTCTGTATTCCATTTTAAGTACAGAATAATCAATTAAATCAGGATTTTTATTGTTTAGGTATATTTTCATAAAATAACAGGGAATTTAATATGTAAGAATTGACAGATTGTTAGTATATTTTTTTCAGCTGACTTCATATATGCTTCAGCCAGTTACAAATATATTTGTAATATTCTTGCACTGTTAGTTTGCTTTTTGTGCAAAAGAAGGAACCTGCTTTTACAAGAGTGAGCGCTCTCAATCTCTGCATTGTGTAGCAATAGCTTTTGTGCAAAAGAAGGAACCTGCTTTTACAAGAGTGAGCGCTCTCACTCTCTGCATTGTGTAGCAATAGCTTTTGGGGCTGTTGTCACGCCATTGTGAGTGCAGTCTGCTCTTTGACATTTCAGTATTTGATCTGCAGTCTTTTTTTCATGCATGTAGTTCTTACTCATGTGCAAAGTTTCATTGGCTTCCATGGAAGTACTTGTCTGAGTTAAGGAGTAAGATCCTTTACATTTGCACTTTCTTTGAAACAAGCCTAAGACTTATTGATGCTACTTAAAATGTTGCAGTTCCACCAGAAAACCAACTGCCTACTGAGCTGATACTGACATCTTCAGCACAATGTGTCTGTATAATTAAATAGTAAAATGGAGTCTATTGATTGATTGTGTGTGTGTGTTTTTCTTCTTTTAAATCGTGGCATGAGTGATTTGGCTTCTTTGGGGACAATCCTGCTCCCAGTGATCAAATTAACCACTTTTATTGCCAAGTTTGATTTTATTCAGAACATATGTTGGCAAATTCTAATGTTTTAGCAAGGCCAAATTTAGTCTCTGCCCTCTTTTTACTGTGGGAGCTCAGTGTAAGTGTGCATACGTTATCCCTGTGTCCATGTGTGTTCAGCTGCCTTTCATCAGTATTGTATGTTCCAAATGTGAAAAAGCTGTGTTTGACTGTATGCAGTTTGGGGCAGGAGCTGTACCTTAATTATTTTATAAAGCACTTTTATGGTCCATTATAAATAATGAAGGAGAGCTTCAATGATTGGCAGTTACTTCAGTTTTTGGCGCACAGGAGTTCTGCACTTTCTCTCTGCAGTTTCCTATGCTGAATTCTGGTTGAGGTGGATAGCAATGGGCAGACCTGAAGAGATTGGAGAAGTTTTGTATAATGCTGTCATTCTTCTTAACATATGTGCAACTAACTCAGGTGGCATGTGACCAGGATTCATCACCAAATTTGGTCCATTGGTCGGATCATTAGCTTCCCTGGCCCAGTCCGGGTACTGACAGGGAGTGCGACATGAATGCTGATCCATGCCACCCAAGCTGTCATTGCAATACTGCATAAAGGCAGGAGAGGAAAAACAGGGTGACAGGGAAAGAAGAGGTCACATTCTACCATGCCACTTACAGGTAGGTTTGAGTTATGTGAGTGTATGGAGTGTCCATCCATCTTTTGGGATGGCCTTGTCAGTGAGTTCATGGCACTTGACACTCACATGTGCATATAGGTCGGCCCGTTTAAGCGTAAGTAGAAACACCAATGTGGGATGATTATGCTCAGAGCTTTTCCCACTACAGTGGGTGTTCTAGCCATCTAGGTTTTTATCACCGTGGAATCTGAATACCTGTTGCATTTCAGGATATTTTTGTTTCTTTACTGTAGTTCACACCTTTCCTCCCACATTTTAATGGTTGATTTACATCAAAACTATAAGAATCCAGCTCACTAGGTCTTATTCAATATGCCTTTGCATTATGGACAATATTTTTATATTGTATCAGAAAGGTGGATCTCTAATGTACAATCTTTGCTTGATCTGTGAAGCAGAATTTCCATAACTGTATCTCCTTCTGATGTGATCCTATACGATTTGACAAGCTAAATAAGGTCCGGAGTGGTATTTAGAAGGCATTGTGTCAGGAAATGCTGTTGGTATTTCAATAGGTAGCACTCTCTTCTTTGAGTCGTTATGAACTAATGGCTTAGTTGGGCACTGTGATCCTGGAGGTGTCAGCTTTTGGATCAGGACAAGTATAAAATCTTTGCCAGGAGCAAAATCAAGGGGCAACTACAGAAAGACCCAAAGAGTCTATAATTCACAAATAGTCTGACATTCTGCTGAGGTAATTCTCAACACTGTGGGAATTGCTCTGATCAGTCATCCTGGAGCACATTTCTTAGCCCAGCCCCTCTGCTTCAGTCAATGTAGATGTGCTCTGCATGTTTAGCTCTGAGTGTTCACACTGTTGATTTCCTCCGGTTGGAGAGAGGAGGAGAACATTTAATGAAAAAAGAAAAGGCAAATCCCAATTGTGATCCACATGCAGAACTCCCATATACGTCCATGGGGAAAATCCTTCACTCTGTGGATGTGGAAGAGCCTGAATACAGTAAAAATACTACAGATCAGTTGTAAAGGGGAAGAATGCAGAGAGTTTGTGCAGTGCCTTAGGGAACGCAACAATTGCAGGGGTCACTACAGCCCTCAAAGCCACCTCTTTCAGCTCTGTGGGCTTCCACCACCCATTTACACAAACTGTACACTGGATCAGAGTTTCTCTCTTTGGTTTGTATGTGTGTGAGCGCATATATGTGTGTGAGTGTTCGGGTGTAAATAAGCACTATTGATTTGCAGCCTTGATTTGTTGCTTTTACTGTTTGGAAAACAAAGGACTTATCTGTTATTAAAACAAAAGTATGGTACAACATTTTTATAGAGATTATTATCACTAACAGTCAATCTTAACCTTGATCTCAGCAATGGTACAAGAGTTCTGATTCTCCTTCCAACTTCCACTAGGGTAAATCAGGAGTAAGTCCAGGGGAGTCAATGGAGTTGCAAGAAAATGGGGTGAGATCCAGGTCAAGCCCTAGGCATTCAACTGTTGGCTAAATTAAGGCCCTGGTCCTGCAATTGACTATGCAGGCAGACTCAGAGGCACAGGGGCCCCTTCCTGTGCTCTAATTTCAGGATCAGTCCCTTATTTATACACTTCTTAGGTGCTCAGAAACTACAGTAAAGAGGACTATGCAAGTACTTCTATAAGAAGATCTACAAAATATGAATGGTGAAGTGCAACTCCGGCAAACAAGAGTTAATATCTGACTAAAAGCTTTTTACAGAATTCCTTTCACTTTGCTGTGGGTTAGTGCTAATCCTACCTTTGGGTCAGATGCACTAACTGATTTATCTCCAACCCCTCCAGGCAGTGTAGTTTCACAGGAACAATTGTGTTGAACAATGGCCAAAAAACAAGTTCCACCAGTCAAATGTTTGCAACTTAATACAGCAGTCTGGCTGCAGTGCTTAATGGTTATATATAGTGACTAGCTGATGATTCTTTGACTCAAAATATGATCAGGTAAAGCATGATGATATCACATTTTAAATTTCTGCTTTTCAATGTGAGATTATCAGTTTCCATAGAAACTGACATGGTGGTTTGTTTTTTTTCTGAGACTCTAAAGAATGTTTTAGAAGGTAGGTTCCACAGGATGAGCTCAGATGGGATGAAAATCCCTTAGGTGGTGTACACTTGATTGTGCACACAGAAAGTCTATCAGTGGCTGGTCTTGTTCAAGTTTTAAAAGAGCAGGAAAGAGAGAGAGAGAAGAATTTTTATGAGGAACTAAGAAAGGGGGCAAAATAAATATGAAGAGGCCACCTATAACTTTTATAAATCCTTTAAATGTCTTTTGCTGGACTAAATATTATCGTCTACTGATTACTATTCTTTTTTCTAATATATCCTTCAAAAATATTCCTGAAGTCATACCTTAGTTAAAATGAATGTTAAATAAAATGTAATGAAATGGAATGTTTTATTGAATAAAAACTGAATATTCCCTAAAAACTAAAATGGTCTGAGCAGCTTTGGCAAGATTTCTGAAAGTCTAACTATGCAGCATGATATGGGATGTCATTAAAAGGATTAGATTCTGTCTCAACAAGACCAGCTGGAAACTTGCTACATGATGGTCAGATCCTTCATGGTTTTCTTTTTATAAATGTTTTGTCATTTTCACTTTTCAGAGCTGTTCAAATGTAACATTGGTGTCTCTAAACTCCAAATTTGGTTGGCTCTGAAATGTTTCATTCTAAAATTTAAGTAAACATATAGAATTGTGACAAAGGGGACTTACTGAATAATATTGTAGATGATTCATATGCATATGAAATATTTTCATTACATTTACAGTTGATCTTTCAAATAGATGCTCTCTTCATCCACTCTTTTAGCAGACATTTATTTGGCATACTGGTATTATAACATTTTTGCGGGGGAAAGCATGCAAGTGATTCTATATGGTTTCTTGAATTCCTGATACAATCATGTCAGTATCATGGTGGATCCCAAAGGAAACAATGGAAATTTAAGTATTGCTTTATTGTGAGGCTTTCTTCTTGGAAGATTTTATGAGTTTTAAGTGTTTGTTTTTTAATTTTCTACTATGAAGTTTTTCTTCCTCAATCAGCAAATAAACAGTTAAAGCTGTAGGTGGAAAAGGATAATTTCCATGTTTCCAGCTGAAATACTGTAGATGTCCGAAGGCTCTGCTTCCCCTCTTTGACAAACGATCCTTTTGAGCTGTTCATTGTAATTTTGGTTTTGATTTTGAAGCTCCAGGAAGAAGTTATAAAATACACACATCAGTATAAGGGCAAAATTCAAACTTTGACAATGGCACTAGTTAGTAATGATTTAATTGATCATTTGCATTGAATATGCTAATATGAATGACGTCTGCGGTGATAGGTTGTCCTGAGGATTGTGTGGTGATACTTATGCACCTTCCAAATAGACAAAAGCAGACAACTCTATGGACAAGAATATTATTAAATGGGAATATGCTGATAGATTGTTTTAAAAAAAAACACACAACAGCAACAAGCTGGAACCTAACCATTAAATAGGTTTGCAGTCCTGACAGCAAACCAAAAAGCTGCTTTGAGTAGTTATCTTAGTGATTTATGTGGGAAACCCACAAGAATAATCTTAGAATGATAGAAGTGTAGGATTGGAAAGGACCTCGATAGGTTGTCTAGTCCAGTCCCCTGCACTGAGGCAGGACTAATATCTAGACCATCTCTGAGTGGTATTTGTCTCACCCATTTTTAAACTGATGGAGATTCTACAACCTCCCCAGGAAATTTGTTCCAGTGCTTAACTACTAATGTTCCTAGTCACTTTGGAGTGAGAAGAGTGGGGGAAGGCAGAGGGTGCATCCCACACTACTCTGAAGCAGTGGTTTTCAAACCGTGGGTCGCGACCCCGAACAGGAAGGGACTGGGTCGCTGCCCCCACCCCGAGCACTGGCTCTACACTCCCATTGGGCAGGAACCGGCCAATGGGAGCTTAGGGGGGACGGTGCCTGCGTGTGAGAGCCGCAGGGAGCTGCTTGGTTGCACCTCCACCTAGTAGCCGGACCTGCTGCTGGCTGCTTCCGGGGTGCAGCACGGTCCGCGGTGCCAGGACAGGCAGGAACCCTGCTTCTGCACCCCTGCTGCACCGCTGACTGGGAGCCGCCCGAGGTAAGCCTGCACCCCAATTCCCTGCCACAGCCCTGAGCCCCCACAAACCTGGAACCCCTTCCTGCACTGCAACCCTCTCATCCCCAGCCCCACCCCAGAGCCTGCACCCCCAGCCCAGAGTCCTGATCCCTTCCTACACTCCAACCCCCTGCCACAGCCTTGAGCTCCCCCCCAAACCCAGAGCCTCCTCTTGCACCCCAAACCTCTCATCCCCAGTCCCACCCCTGAGCTTGCATCCCCAGCTCAGAGTCCTGACCCCCTCCTGCACCCCAACCCACTTCCCAGAGCCCCCTCCCACACACTGAACCCCTCATTCCCAGCCCCAACCCTCTGCCCCAGCCCTGAGCCCCTCCCACACCCCTCATCCCCAACTCCGTTGGGTCATGGGCATCAACAATTTTCTTCAACTGCGTCGCAAGAAAAAAAGTTTGAAAACCACTGCTCTAAAGCAGGGGCCCTCAACTTTTTTCTTTCAGATGCCCTCCCCAACATGCTATAAAAACCCCAGCTGTGCCGCAACAACTGACTTGCTGCATATAAAATCCAGAGCCGACGTTAGGGGGTAGCAAGCAGGGCAATTGCCTGGTGCTCCATACCACAGGGACTCCCGCAAAGCTAAGTTGCTCAGGGCCCAGGGTTCAGCCTCATTTGGTGGGGCTTCAACTTTCTGACCTGCTGGGCCCCAGTGAGTCTTAACGCTGGCCCTGCTTGGTGGACCCCCTGAAACCTGCTCACAACCCCCTGGGGGCTCCAGACTCCTGGTTGAGAACCACTGCTCTGAAGCATCTCTTAGGAGCGATTGCTGCTATGGAAGAGATTGTATTCCTGTGCTGGCAGAGAGCATGAAGGCAGCTTTCGAATAGGAGGAGGAGTGTATGTGAGTGAGAGAAACAGTAACTGTGGGAAGGTGAAAACCCAAGGACCCTTAGTTAATTCATCATTTGCGTCAGCTTCTTGTCTATGAGGTGGTGAGCCACACAGTGGAACAGTGTAAGGTATGAGAGCGTTAGGCTGACAATTGGATGCCTGACAGGAGCCATCCCACATACTCCAAAAGTAGACATGAAAATATTCAAGTTGATATGTTGATACTAGGCTATTCAGGTTCTTGCATATCCCGGCTTTCATTGTTAAACTTTATTTTCAATTCAGAATATCAGAAAACAGATGATATTCAAATATAACATCAGCCAAAAATAATTATTAGTGGTATAATAGAGTCTGTTCCTCAGTGCATGGTGTAGTCCTGATCCTGACCGATACTTAGCACCCAAACTCCCATTGATTCAATGGTTCAGAGTCTAACTGATCTCCATGTATGGGGTTGGGAAGGAATTTTCCCCCGGGTCAGTTTGGCAGTGAGAGTGGGCATATTTTGCCTTCCTCTGCAGCGCGTGGGTGTGGATCACTTACCAAGATTATCTGGGTATATCTCATTAATTATTGTCCTGCCACTACGGGGTCCTTGATCACTGGTGCAAATCAGTCCTTCCTATTCTCTGCCTGTGGCACATAATAATCTAGTCTTCTGTGATTTCTAGTGCTTTTTTTCTGATTTCAGTTATTAGGTGTCATGTGTGGGTGTTACGTTAATTTCTTTGGCCCATTTACTCTGTGTAAATTAATATAAGTATGTTGGGTGGTGTTGGTGGCCTGTGATATACGGGAGGTCAGACTAGATGATCTAGTGGTCCCTTAAACTTGATGGCCCTGTGACTCTGAGAGCTCCAGGCCTCTCAAGGGTCTTGTTACACCCTTTGGATGTCTCTTATCTCTTCAGATGTTACAATATCTGAAATCTCAGACTATATCTTGACCCCATGTACAATCTGACATGTTTTCAATTGTGCTGATATCCTTTGAGAACGTTGTTGTACTACTACCATGCACATGGGGCAAGAGGTTGAAATAAATATACTTCTAAGAATTCATGTAATTTTGAGTAAACCAAGTAGAGTTTCAGTTGATTGATCAAGTGGATGAAGGAAAGCCCAAAGGCTCCAGCGTTGCGTTCTGGCTGGGTTGACTTTTGCTGACATTAGACATTATTAATTGCACCAGCTAAATTACAAAGAAGTTATCATGGCTCAGAGAGCCAGGAATGTTGTAATTGTGAGGGCTGTTAGATTTCCCTTTCTGCTTCCTCTCTTTTGACTTTAACCATCAAGACACGGAAGCAAGGTAATGTGAACTAATTTATGTGGGTTTTAGGCATCTTTTAAAGAAACAATGTGAAATGGACATTTATCAGTTTGGTAACTGATTAGGTTCTCTATGAGGAGACAATACCCTGCCTTTGCACGGGAGGTGTACACAGTGATTCGATTGATAAATTTTTTAGAGCTCTACCTTTTTTATGCCCCTGTGTCTATGATAGGATAATGCAAAATGTAGGCTGTATTATAATGTGTGCTACTCACCATATTATTTCTTCTTTAGAATACTGGATGAATAACTTTACATATACTGGATTGAAGAAAAAGAGGTTAAAATATGCATGTATTTTAATTAGATCAAATGAATCCTCCTATTGTTTGTACTTATTTGTACTGCTTGTACTATGTTGTACAGATTTTAGTTTTGAACGATTTAGCCAAGTAACAGATAAAACTAATTCCATGATGATCTTATCTACAGAGTACAACAGTTATATTAAAATAAAGTCAAGGATCTGTCTTGCATGAAATTATGGTGCGAAGTAATTGCTTATATAGCCCTTTTTTAAACTATTTTTTAAATGGTACAAGGTTTCTTTTTCTGCCCATCTAATTCTTCCCTTTTTGTTAAAGACTGATTTCCCCCCACTCTGGAGTGCTTTGGAGTCAGTAGCGCAGCAAGGTCCGGAGCGCAGGGGGAGCGGCACTATAAAAAGGCGCCTCCCCCTGTACTCACCTGGCAGCGCTCCGGGTCTTCGGCGGTACTTCGGCGGTGGGTCCTCACCCACTCCGGGTCTTCGGTGGCACCCGCTGCCAAAATGCCGCCGAAGACCCGGAGCGCCGCCGGGTGAGTGCAAGAAGTGGCGCCTTTTTTTAGTGCTGCTAAAAAAAGGCGCCGCTTCCGCTGCTTCTGCTCACATGGGGAGCGGCCGCTCCCCCTCCTCCCACCCTGGCTACGCTACTGTTTGGAGTAAAGCTGAAATTGACCTGGCTGATTTTAGCTTATGTTGCATCTTATCCTCTCAAAACAGCTTTGCTTGTGCATCAGTATCATTTACTGGTGTCATCAGCATTGCTCCAAGAATAGTGTAATTTAGCTATTAGCAGGTAAAATGCAAGATATTTTAGCTCTGGGCCCCACATATGTTGCAATTCTGGTTTTTGTTTTTCTAATTTGGTAATAAAGTGGTATATTTTTTAATACATAAAGTTTAAATGATTATTAACCTTCTCCATCAGAGTACAACAAATTTAAGGTAGATCAAATATTTAAACCAAAACACTTTGCAGTCTCTGTTTAAAGCCACAACAGCTAGTACAGTCTCATGCATGTTTCTGACTTTGTTCATAGGCCTTATGTCTCCAATTCAGCAACCACATGCCTCACAGTAAGCATGTAAACAGGCTAATTGAAGTCAAGGGAACTGACTGATGTCAATAGGGCTACTCAGGTGCTTAAAATTAGGTACATGCTTAAGTGTCTTGCTGAATCAGGGCCTATTGGAGTATGAGAATGCTGTGTGATCATGCATAATGAGCTGTGGTATATTACAAGGAGTACTAAAAAAACAGCAATTGCAGCAAAACTGTTGTTGTAGGGTCTTTTTGCTTATTTTGTTATATTCCAAGGATTCTTAGATTTAATTTTAAAAAGCATATATCTTTGTTTTTCTATTACTAAGTGCTTCTTCTTCAAAATATAACCAGATTAAGCTAGCCCTAGGGGAAAAAAATATTTTTCTTCTAAACAATAGTAACACCAAATATGTGAACTTCTGTTGTCCTTTTGAACTTAAGATTCAGGGTCTTGGAAACTTCTCAAAGTATGTGTTGAGTTTGCAAAACTCGGGGCTTGTCTGCATGGAGACCCTCAGGAAAACTGATCTGAATTAACAAGAAGTGTGAATTTAGCAATTAAACTAAACCAAAATTAAGGCCATTTTAATTCCGAAGGAGAGGTTCCATACAGGGATTTATTGTGGTTTAACCAATTCACTCTACATGCATATCTTCAGATAATCTGGATGAACTTTTAATGTGCCCATGTAGACAAGTCAGAGTTTGCAAGTCCTTTTTCTTGTAATTTTAAATGTTGCTTTTATATACTCTGAGCAAAAATCACTTTAAAAAGACATTATTTTAAACTTCATGCAACACAGAGTAGATATCTTTGTAAACACAAATAGGGAAAGTGAAGCACGTGATGGAAGTGGTTGCAAAAGGTTATACAGAAAGTCAGTGGCAGACCTGAGAATATAATACGTGGAAATCTGGCTCCCATTCCTCAACTCTAACCTCTACAACCCATTCGTCTTTGGGTTTATGTATAATCATACAATTAAAAACAAACATACATACATTATGTATCCCGTGTATCCGTTTGTGAATGATTTCTAAACAATGGTCTAACAACCCTCAGTGATCTTACGGAATACAGGACTATGAAAGCAGACAGGAAATGTTGTAAGGAAAGTAGGGGATTGGATTTCTCTAAATCTCCGGACCATATTCTAATATTGCTGGAGAAGCCCTGCCATAGATACTTGGGCTTCTTTACAGCTAACACTTTGTCTATGAAATATTTGTTTATTCTTTTTCTGAAATGTGTATTTACCAGTAGGCTGCAAGGGCTCCAAAGGCATCTTTGGAGAGTTGCCTGTAGGACAGTTATTCAAATGGGGTTTTATTATCCTTAGAAAAGAAGCCATTGTATACTAGTTTGTAAATCTTTACTTGAGCAGTTTACTTTAAGTGCACATTAAGGGTGGAGTGTCTGCCTTGATGTTAGAATTTTTTTTCTTTTGTCTGTTGTGACCTTCCAATTGCTTTAAATGTGTGGTTATTTTTTGTGCTAAACTTCCAGTTGTGCCTTTCATATTTGATGGAAAAAACTGCAGCTAACGTGCTGGAAAAGCTAGTCCTAAATAATAAGCTATTGTCTTACCTAGCTGGCAGGAGTATGAATGTAAGGGTCAGCAGGGTTATGCATTAGTTAAACAACAAATGCATTCTTTGATTAAAGCTTTAAAAACTACAACCAGCTGGCTATTTCTAAATAGATTTTTGTCCCTTTGTCCTGTTTGGTGACCATACAATATAACTAGGTGCTGATGGTGGTGATGCTGGTGATGGAAGATGATAGTTTGTTATCCAGGTTCAGTTAGTAAGACAAGAGTCCAGAAGTTTGCTCAAAAATTAATTTCACCACTGAATTTAAATTCCTGTCCCTGCTGATGAGTCAGTAAAGTCCTGCTTCATTTGTCAAGAAGTATCTTCTTAACCATACCACTTCTCCTCTTCTGGGACTGAGAAGGTAGGGAGTGATGTTTAGTTTAAACTTTGTTTTGCTCTACAAACTGGGGGCTGAGCCAGTATCCTGGTGGCAGAACGTTATTGCTAATACAGAATAGCTGATCATAAAATGATGATCTATAATATTGAATATGATAGCCAATAGAAAGTAGGTCACCAAGAAGCACAGCCTTATACCGGTCAAAAGTTGCACTTTGGATATATCTGTATCAATAATATTTGTCATCTTGAGACTTTGTTTTATAACTTGTATGTCTTTTGATTCCTCAACAGCTATAGTATTGTCTTGCTTGGGTATAAAGCATGTGCTTCTCTCCACAGCTGGGATGACAGCAGCTCTGTCAGCAGTGGGATCAGTGACACCATAGATAACCTCAGCACCGATGACATTAACACCAGCTCCTCCATCAGCTCCTATGCGAACACACCTGCCTCCTCCCGTAAAAACATAGATGCACAGGTAAAATTTCTGTTTCCTTCTAGACACACAGCAGCATCGGTGGATTTATTTTCTCTAAGCAATAGCTACAATCCCTTAAAGTGAATGAGCCTGTCTATTAGAATCATAGAATATCAGGGTTGGAAGGGACCTTAGCGGGTCATCTAGTCCAACCCCCTGCTCAAAGCAGGACCAATCCCCGATTTTTGCCCCAGATCCCTAAATGACCCCCTCGAGGATTGAACTCACAACCCTGGGTTTAGCAGGCCAATGCTCAAACCACTGAGCTATCCCTCCAGTTCAGTGTTTTCTTGAAATGAAGAATGAAATGCATCAGCATATTTCTTATAATAGTAACCCTAGACTGTGATATTTGGCTCCTTTACAGCCTTTCAGCAACTCACGCTGAAATTGTTGGAAACCTGACCAGAAATAAAATAACAAACTCCTGCTGTCAGAATTTGTTTTGATCAATGTTTAATATTTTAATCTCAGCACTTTCAACCTTAAGAGCTCAGTTCTGCCCCCTTTACTGATGTTGAGTAGTACCTACACAGCTGGTCCAACTGAAATCAGTGGGGCTACTTGCTACCCAGAAAAATTAAGTGTCAGAATTCATCACTTTTTTTCTGTACATTTTTTTAACCTCTCAAAATATTATTTTACTTTCCAGTTTGTTTTTTTTAATTATTTTTTTTACAGACTTGCTACTTTGGAAGGCAAGTCCGATCTTTCAGTGTTCCTTTTCTCGTTAACTCCTTTGTATCTTTTCAACAGTACCCTTAATACTCCCTGGCGTCAAAATGCATTGTGCCATGTGTGCATAAGAAGTATGTTTTCTGGAGAATACTTGGTGTAAACATAATGATCAAATAAGAATTTCTGATATTCGCTTATAAGAAGGTCACTTTAGGAGGAGTTTGCTTAGCGATTGTAATACGTTTGTGCTTTAAAAGAGGGCAGACATATTATTTCCCACATCTGCTCTGAATTGTGCTATGTGCTAGTTTGGCTGCCGCCCTCCACACCAAAAGTGATGCTGAATGTATATGGAGCTGATGTTCAGAAAGGCTGAGCACCCACAACTCCCATTGATTTCACTGTGGCTTGTAGATGCTCAGCACCTATTGAGAACAGGCTTAGAGTTGGTAAAGTGCTGTGGGACCTTAAGTGCTTTTTAGTCTTTATTTTAATGAAAAATATTAACACTAGTGGCCTAAGCAACTTCAGCTGGGGTCAAGCTACGGAAGGAGTTCAGCACCTTTGTAAATCAGGCCATAGATCACTAAGGTAGTTAGCAATTATTCTCTCTGCACACACCCCAATACAATGGTTATCATTAGTGCTTACCACCAGTTACCACACTGTTGTATGGGAGGTTCCACCATCTTTCTCTGTACGTGAAAGTTGCGACACCTCTGCTACCACAGTGTGGTAACAATTAAGTGTTGATTTTTTTAATAAACCCACTTTACATACAACATTATAAGTAACAGATGTGATTTTTCTTTAGCATTGGAAAGTATACTGTACCATTTATTAAAGAACAGAGTTTAAGTTAATGCCAGAGTTTAGAGATTATTACACTTTCAGCGGAAATGTAAACACACATTGGCTATGGAATTGTATTATCTTAAGCTTCCAGGGCCGCACATTATTGCAGGCTTTCTACTTTCGGCAATATTTCATAAGACCGTAAATTTCATATCCGTAGGCATCATGCATACAACTCTTAGTGCTCAGAAACCACATATCCAAATACAGCAGAAGATGTCAGTAATTTCATTTTCATAAAATAGATTGTTCATCACTAAGCGTGCAATAACATAAGTGGTTTTCTTTTCATGTTGATACTAATTTTGTCATGAAAAGTGCAGGACTGAAAAATCCATTTTAGTTCTTTCTAAAACAGTTTATGAAGCCAAGGTGTGTCTCTTATCACAAATGGGACACAGGGTGTCTTAATTTGATATCACATGTGGCATTGCAAAGGGATCCCTATATGCTTTCAATTTTTTTTAAGGGGGGAGAGGGTAGGTTGGACTGGAATCTGAATCTTTTTTTAATGGCTGTTTTAATGTAGAAGTGTGGTTGCTGTGATGGGTTGCACTGCCTAAAGTACTGTGTTGCAAGAGTGTATGACTCTTTGTTGCCTTGCCATGAGGTGCATATCTGAGCCTACATTAAAGATTTGTAGAGTTAGCCTCTGGTTGTCGGTGATTTCATGTGTGTTTGGAATTGCTAATGCAAGTCCTCCACCGAATTGGAGAGAGAAGTTACGGTCGTTGAAGCACTTCTTCAAGCATGTTACAAAAGGAATTACACAGGCAACCTATGGGTTAAATTAGAAATGTCTGAACATTAGAATACAGCAAGGAAAATAAAGGAAAATGGCTTAATATTAATCTGTAATAGGTGACTGAGTTTGACTCATGCCTTTTAGTGGATCAGATTCTAGGAAGTATTTCTAAGAGATCACAATCGAATAGTACCACCAAACTTACTTTCCTTTCTCCCACAACCATTCTAGCATCCAAGGGAATGCAAGCATATGGTAGAACAATAGGGCCCAAAACTTGCACAGGCAGTACAATCTAATGATTGGAGTAGGGATGCTCCCCAGGGTTGTGAGGCACCTCACCAGCACCAGTTCTTAAACATCAGGCAGCCTTGTCTGTGCCTGCTGTGAGTCATCTCCCTGAAGCCACTCACCTCTGGCAACAAAGTACTACCTTCTAGACCCCCGCAGGCCCTGCTCCCTCTTTGCAGATTAGTGAATGGCACACACCAATCCCCGAGCCATCTCCAAGCATTCCCTGTAATGTCCAGTCTCTTGTCCACTGAACACTCACAGAAATACCAGGTCCGCTGTTCCCAAAGGAACAGTATACACACCTGCTTGTATCATGCAACTTAGAACTAGCTCTTTGCTTAATACTAGAGCACTGACATATAGTTATAGTGAAAACAAGAATAAATTTATTATCAAAGACTAGAGATTCAGGAGACAGTGAATAAGGATATTGGAAACAAATGGTTATATCTAAACAAGATCATTACACGCTTTCTAGAGGCTAAACTTAAGTAACAGGTAAAGTTACTGAGTAAAGAAGTTTATCTCACCCAAAGTTCTCTTCGGTATTTTCAACCAAGGTTGGCAAAGCTCCTGTTTTCATGAATGCAAACGTGATGGTCAGTTTACTTCCCTAGCTGCAGGGTCATCTTTGTCTTGTAGTAATACCCCCAAAGTTCATCGTCTTTACTCATATACACGATAATCTACCATGGCTTGTTTTTTCCTGTGTGCTTCTTTCCTTTTGATTTCATCTCTCTTCATTAACATTTAACTTTGTATGTAAATGGGTGTCCACTGTGTTACCTTACAATGCTTAATATACATCCCAACAGAGAGATACACATTTCCTATCTTCTGTCTGGGGGAATCCTGATTTTTCTCCTTTGCTGGTGACTATACCTTGGTACAGACATATAAGAACATATTTTCAGTATATCTGTACATACATTTGGTGATGATATTGATGACCAGTGTAACACCAGCTTTCATTTGAGCCCTCCCACGACATTCTTTGGTGAACCAGAATGAGTTCTTGTAACCCACTTCCCTGTTGGTATTAAGGGCTTCTTGGGTCACACCAGGATACATGGGTTATATTTGCAATTCTGCCATTTACTTGCGCTGACCTAATTTAACTGCTCCTTGCTCAGTTTACCCATTTTATAACACCTGTGGAGAGAATTATAAGACTATCTCACAAAAATATTTAAATTCTTTAAAGAATTTTTGTAAAGTGTTCTGCTGTCCTTAAATGAAAGGTGCTGTTAAATGCAAATTATTGTTCACAAAAGACTTTATTTCGTCTCTGAAAAGCCAAATCCTAATCTCACCACACAGAGCAAGTTAATGGCCTTTGACTGTGGGAATCATGCTTAGTTTAGGAGTGGATTCAGAACTAATGCTGCAGCCTATGAAAGTGGATTGTTATGTATTGGCCACCATGCTCCTCCCTCTCTTGTATTCTTTGCTTAGACGCATGTATTATGGTCCTTGCCTGTCCATATTTGCCTTCTTCTATGTGGTGAGCCACAAAGACCTGGCACAGAGATCTTCACAGCACACAGGGATGTGGCATACCCGTTCTCAAGGGTCCCTACTGCTTTGGTTCCCGTGTTACAGGTTCATAGCTTTTAAGATAGTTGTGGTCTTACAACATCTGTTTAAGGGAGTGCAGGGTTTGGATTTCAGATAATTAAAGAGAGACCGTGGAGCTCATGCATGTGAAACTGGGAGCCCAGACCAACAATACAACATATCAAAGGGGGAGGGCCTCACATGTTAGTCTCTGTAGATGTAATCAGTAACGCATATGCAATATTATCTGAACAAAAGAAACAAGAAAGGCAAAACAAACAAATCTAATTCTGCTAAATACAAGACTAAGGAACTAATAGTTAGATGTACTGAGCACCCACAACTTCATCTGAAACTAGTGGGAGCTGTGAGAATTCAACACCTCTGAAAAACAGACTATAAATGTGGTAAAAGTTTAAATCTATGTAGAAAATTCATGGAGGTTGTCCTTTCCCACAACAAACAAAAAAAACCTTAAAACCCCCTCATGCACATCTTTGGACGGGAAGTAAGAATTAGGAGACATTTGAAAAGGACTCAGACTGCAACAAGAATTGGGAGAGAGAATGAGAGAAAATAGCTTGGAAGTTTTGCTGGCAGTAGATTAAATGCTAAAATAGTTCACAAGAAAAACAAGGGTAACAGCAGCAGTAAATTATCAGGTGAGTCAAGAAGCCTTATCTAAAATCAAGACCCCATTATTTGGAAAGGAAGGTAACTGAACCTTTAAATGGAACCTTTTTAAACTGAGCAAATCTCTGGGTTTGCTATCGTAATCATAACGTTCTAAGAGTCTCATTATCTGGTTAAGGTTACTCTCGGCTCAGCCAGTTGGTAGTCCTTGTTCACCTGTTCTCTCCTGTGTGCCTTCTGATGACCTCCAGCAGACAGCTGCACCCTGTCTCAGGATTTCCAGGTTCATCCAACTTAATGGTCTCTCAAACTGGGTGACGTTTCAGCTAATGTTGTGATGGCAAGTTTCTTTGTGTTTGGGTTCTGGGACTCAGCCATGTTTCTGCTCTGTTCTCATTGTCTGGCATGAAACCGGAGCATCTATAGTCAATTTGTTTCCAGAGTGGACTTGCAACATTTCAAATACCAGGGACGGTGATGCTTACGAATGTAGTACAATAGTTGCATTAAATAAAGGAAGGTGTGGTACAATAGTTGCACCAAATAAAGTTGAAGAGAACAAAGCTGTTACATTGTCAGAGAACTTGCTCTTTAGGCACTCTCTGGTGGTGAGATTTTATCTTTCTTTTTTTTTTCCTAAGGCAAACCAGGAAAGTGTAAAGTAAAGGAATATTTGTCAGTAGGCACCCAAAAGTGTGCTAAGCACTTCGGTGACAAGTAGACACAAGTCCTGCTCTGGAGGGCTTATGGGGTCAATAGACGATGATTAGACAACGGACTGGGAGTAGCATACACAGGAAGAAGATGACTGAGTGGTGATGATAGGCTTGGGTTTATTGGTTCCATTTTTTGTTTGTAAGAGGTAGATAAACTTAGGCAGTGGTTAAGTGAAGGTATGCTGCAGTGAAGTACACCTGGGAGGTGTAGCCAGATTCTGTTGGTTTATGACAAAGCTGATATTGTTCACAAGTGTGGAGTAGCAAACATTAATCCCCAAATCTTGTATCCATCAGAGAGGGGTGTAAGAAGAACGCAATATTGTTTTTCTCAGAATTGGGGGCTTATGTTGAGACTACTTTTTTTGGATGAAGAGGCAGAGAAACTCTACATTTGAATGGTATCAGAGGGGTAGCCGTATTAGTCTGGATATGTAGAAGTGACAAAGAGTCCTGTGGCACCTTATAGACTAACCGATGTATTGGAGCCTAAGTTTCTGTGGGTGAATACCCACTGTAAGGTGCCATAGGACTCTTTGTTGCTTCTACATTTGAATGGCAAGTGGAAAGTGCCAACAAGAAAATAAACCCTGAATACCATTTAATGAGCTAATAACAAGAAAAATAAAATAGCCCCCAACTACAATTTATGGTGTTTGCTTTCATATACTGAACACTTAGGCTATTTTTTTATCTCTCTTAAATATCACAGTAAAAGGCAAAAGAAATTAAACCAAAAAATCTCCTTCACTCATATAATATTAGGGATGTGACGTAGTGATAAAATAAAATAAATTATAAAACCATAGACAGATTCAGGGAGATGCGAGGTTTCAAAATAAACTGTAATATCTTACAGAGAGCATGTTAAGTTGTCATGCACTTTTTTCTGTATTTCCTTTTGCCACTTTGCTGATTACCCAGGTATCTGAGGGTGTTTTTAAAAAAGCTCGTGGGCTAGTTAAGACCAGATCTTTGAAAGTGCTTGAAAGCCTAATACAAGGTTCTCACCACCGTCACCTCCCCTGAGGCCAATGGGATGAAAGCACTTTTCAGCATGTTGCAGAAACAGGCCTTAGTTAGCCTCCTTCTGCACAATTCCTTCAGTGAGGCACAAGCAAGTGTGGATTTACAGTTGCTTCCATGAAGGTGCTGTGATTAGAGAATAACCTTAGTTATCGCTTGGAGTTCATATTCTCCAAGATGTGGGTGGTGGTCAGCTTCTATAGGTTGTGATATTACAAACTTCCAATTGTTTATCACAAAATAAGTTTGGCAGGAGAAACCTAATTTAGTAAGAGAATTTTTAATAGGTGTATCTCTTAATAATCATTGGCAATGGGAAAGGAAAAGGAGTATGGGGTTGGGAATATATAGGATAATATAATGGGATATTGATAGGGTTTTCTGGAATTAGGCTATGGTTTGTTCAGGGGAAAATTCCTTCCTTGAGTGTGGTAGTTGCAAAAGCATCTGACTTTATAAATGGGATGTGCAGTATGATTGGCAAAATATAAAAAAGTAACAGATGGAGTTTCAGTGCAAATTGGGAACTGACTTGCTTTGTGGATTTAAGTCAGATTTTAATGTGTTTGAAAGTGGTATAATGGGGTTTTATTTCTCTCCAGTTCTTGGGTGTCTTTCTAATGGATTAGATTAAAACAAACAGCATTCCACATCTTTCAGTCTATGCAAAAAGCCACCTCATTGTGCTCTTGAGATCAAATTGCCAGACGAGAGATAGGAAAGCAGCAAGAACAAAGAAAAGCTAGCTGCACGTGTTTGAAATGATTTTTATGCATTGCAATGAAAAGGTTCACATAAAATTTGAGGAGGAGGTAAATGGCAAAGAAATGAGTATTTTCCTTATTATTTATTAATCAGGTGTTTGGTGTGTGTTGGATAGTTGGTTTGTTTTTGGTTTTGGCTTTTTAGTGATTGTTTCCCAGTGTATCAGAAAGCAAACACAGCTAGTAGAATTCATTTATCTTGGCTTTTTCCTGGCAAAAAGCAGGCTTAACAAACAAACAAAAGTAAAATGTCTAAGTGTAATAAAAAATTATTAGTGAATTTTTAAATCAGCTTGATGGTTCTAGATTTTGAACCCTAAAAAAAGGAAGGATTTCAAAAAGGCATTTACAATGGAGATTCTGTTGATTTATTGTTTCCCTTAGACTGATGCAGAAAAGCATTCGCAGGTCGAGCGGAATTCCCTGTGGTCCAGTGATGAAGTCAAGAAATCTGATGGAGGATCAGATAGTGGCATAAAAATGGAGTCTGGATCTAAATGGAGGCGAAATCCTTCCGATGTGTCTGATGAATCTGATAAAAGCACTTCTGGTAGGAAGAACACTGTCATTTCACAGACTGGTTCCTGGAGGCGGGGCATGTCAGCTCAGGTTGGCATTACTACACCAAGGACTAAACCTTCAACCACCTCAGGCTCACTGAAGACACCTGGAACAGGTGAGGAAAAATGTAACACACAGGCAGGCCAACAGTTTACAATGGAGAAATAAAGTGCTTAACTGCTTTCCTGTGGCACGAGCTGAACTTCAACTAGTTCTATGTTTACTCATAGATTTTGATTGTGTGTGTGTGTATACACAACATACTAAATCTCTGTGTTCCTGTTTTATGGCTCTATGTGAATTTTAAATTATACTTATACTAAAATGCTTTGAGTATTGTTTGCCTGTTTTGAATGTCCCTTAAATTAGGCTGTTCGTTGGTCACAGTGTTTGCAGTTGAATATTCTTGTTTCTTGTAATGGTAATTTAATGGAACTCCATTTTCATAGTCCTGGATTAAGAGTAACTCAGAACCTAGACTTTACGTGGCTAAGGAGAGTTGTATGAAAGAAGCTTTTTCACTGCTAAAACAGCAACTGCATCTTAATTTATATTAAAGCAAATTTTCAGATGGACTTCATCAGAGTTCTTAGCACATGCAAATGTGTGTATGAGCATTAATAGTATTTGTGCATGCAAATAAATGAATTACACTTGCACTCACACTCACACTCGGTTGTATACCCTATTGTGAATGGAGATTTCAAGGTCTGTTTTGAAAATGTGGCCTTCACCAGTTATATACACATTTTTTCTAACGCTTATTTATTATTGCCATATCATATCACTTCACTATTGACAAAAAGGGATCCAACCAATGGTAGTCATGAAGGAAAAACACTTCTTATATATCTGTCGCTATTACTTAACAATCTGTTCACTGTTTTTTGTATTCTCATGGGCAAACACACCAGATACTCTCTACTGGCAAGCCTGCATATATAACTCTCAGTAGTGCATTATAGTTTAATACAGCCTGGATCATAATTCTTAACCACACTCTTGTGGCTAGCATACTTTTGTTTCTCATGATGCTTTGATGTTTACCATTTGCTTAGCGTTTTCAGTTTAAGTATTAGACTTTGTTTTCTTTTTTTTTAGGAAAAACTGATGATGCCAAGGTATCAGAAAAAGGTAGACTTTCTCCGAAAGCTGGACATGTTAAACGTTCGCCATCAGATGCAGGACGCAGCAGTGGTGATGAATCCAAAAAGCCTCCCACAAGTAATTGTAGAACAGCTGCTGCTAATACAAATACATTTGGATTTAAGAAACAGAGTGGGTCACCTGGAGGCATGACAGTGATTACTGCCAGTGGTGCGACTATCACCAGCAGATCAGCCACACTGGGCAAAATCCCCAAATCATCTGGACTCATGGGTCGGTCCACTGGTCGGAAAACTAGTGTTGATGGCTCACAAAACCAGGACGATGGCTACTTAGCACTTAGTGCCCGCACTAATCTTCAGTATCGTAGTTTACCCAGACCCAGTAAATCCAGTAGCAGAAGTGGAGCTGGTAATAGATCTAGTACCAGTAGCATAGACTCCAACATAAGCAGCAAGTCAGCTGGGTTGCCTGTCCCTAAAATGAGAGAGCCAGCTAAGGTATCCCTTGGAAGCTCTCTGCCAGGTCTAGTCAACCAAACAGATAAAGAGAAAGGGATATCGTCTGACAATGAAAGTGTGGCTTCGTGTAATTCTGTTAAAGTGAACCCTGCATCACAGACCGCTTCCAGTGGAGCTCAAAGCACTCACCAACAAGGAGCCAAGTACCCTGACGTGGCCTCCCCCACTTTGCGCAGGTAGGCACAAAATTTATTCATTGTGGAAGTATATTAACTGGAGTTATACAATTGGCTGTTCAGGCCAGGGACTGGCTAAGTTTTGTGGGCACTTACTAATGCGTGTGCTAGGTTGAGGTCTTCGTACTGAAATTTAATTTCACAGCTAGTAAATATGTACGCCAGTAATATTGTAAATATTTATTGCATTACGGGACAGCAGCAAACTTAAACATTTGAAATTGATTGTTAAACCCTCCCCAAAATAATTGCAGCTATGGCTAATTCAGAATAAAGTTAGTACTTGAAAACATTATAAAGTCTGAAATATAAACCCACAAGAACAAGGTTACAGGCTCCTGTAGAACTATTGATTCCACACCATTGTACTTACACATTGTGCAGCAACACAGGAAAATAGTCCAAAGTTTGGCCAGATTTACACATTGAAGTCAGTGGAGTTACTCCAGATTTGCATTAGTGTGAGAACATAATTTGACCCAGTATATTTACATTTGTTCACTTATTTGGCCCAATACAGTATCTTACTCTG
Source organism: Macrochelys suwanniensis (assembly GCA_033296515.1). Taxonomy (NCBI): domain Eukaryota; kingdom Metazoa; phylum Chordata; order Testudines; family Chelydridae; genus Macrochelys; species Macrochelys suwanniensis. The sequence goes on from CM065781.1 coordinate 82,269,586, forward strand.
TTGCATGTAACGTTGTACTCTGTGGTGAGACTCGCTACCTTAGGTGCCCAAGTATTGAGGTACAGAACAGCTTAATTAAAGGTACTATGTCAGCCGCCTTGAATTTTCTTATTTTTAACAAAAAACTTCTTACATGTAATGATCTGTTTCCTAGCTCTTTATGACCTTATATATTCCCTTCCCTTCCCCATTATTTTTAACACAAGTACTTGGGTGAGTGGGAGTTAATTTCCTTTTCTCTGAAGCATTTGCATCAGTGTCTTGACTGTAGAGAAGACATGCATTAACATTATTTTCCACTTTAATTTGACATCGTAAGTAACATAGTCTCTTTTGAGTTGCAGTGTTCTGGATTTCATTGTTGTCTTGACATCATCATTTCATCTCCATACAATTACACTGCCATCATCCTACTTCAAATGAAGTGAGGATTACACATTCCATTCAAGTTGCCAACTTGAGTGTAACTCCTGTAATGGTGGTTTGGGTTCCAGCTAGGCACGAAAGGAATACTTCGTTTCTTTTTAGATGAATGGCCATCTTTGAAAAGCCTGTGCAAGTATAATCAGCATGACCTGTGTAGTTTAGTGATTATCCTATTTCTGGACATCATTAGAAAAGTTACGTCTGGCTGAAAATTTAATTTCTAGCAATTACTATTTTAAAACAAAAAAACTAGAAGGTTGTTTGTTGATCTGCTATTACACTGTAAATGAAAAATGTCCATGTTGCTTGCCTCAAATATAGTAATAATCAGACTCATCATACATTTCTGTTGATGACCAGAAAACCATTTTGCTAGACCCTTCATTGGTATAACGTTTGAACTATATACAACTTTTAAGAATAGACACTGAGAGTATATCAGGTGTCTTAGACAGTTTTTTGTGGAGGAGGTTAAGGTTTAATCCAGGAGTGGCCAACCAGTGAGCTCCGGAGCCACATGCGGCTCTTCAGAAGTTAATATGCGGCTCCTTGTATAGGCACCAACTCTGGGGCTGGAGCTACAGGCACCAACTTTCCAATGTGCCGGGGGTGTGCGCACTGCTCAACCTCTGGCTGTGCCACAGGCCCCGCCCCCACTCCACCCCTTCCCATGCCCTCCCCTGAGCCTGCTGTGCCCTCGCTCCTCCCTCTTTCACTCCCAGAGCCTCCTGCACCCCATGAAACCGCTGGTCGGGAGGTCTGGGGAGGGAGGGGGAGTCACTGATTGGTGCGGCTGTCAGTGAGTGGGAAGCGCTGGGAGCTGGGGGGGACAGCTGATGGGGGGCTGCTGACATATTACTGTGGCTCTTTGGCAATGTACATTGGTAAATTCTGGCTCCTTCTCAGGCTCAGGTTGGCCACCCCTGGTTTATCTAAACCTTCACTTTCTTGGTTAGCTATTTCATTCTTCAGTTGTCACCAGACTATGTAAATAAATGCATCCCTGGCACAGCTAAATCTTTCTTAGTGGAATTGGCCCAGAGTGTGTATTGCTGGGCACTAGCCCTGTCGTGTAATATTGAGAATTTTGTTGCACTCTTTGTGTTTAATTAATATTCCATGCTGATTTTACACGGCAAATAAGCATCTATAACTATAAAAAGACAGCAGTAAAAGACTGCTATTTCTATATGTTAAATACTACCCACCTTGAATCTGAAAGCAAATATCTTTTCTACACTTATGTGAAGAGTAAAATTCCGTAATTACAATTATTTCATGAAGGTCTAGCACTGTCTTAATTGTTCCAGCATATCTCTTCTAGCACTTTCTGTCACATGAAAACAATTTCTATTACATATAAGACAATGCATGTTTTTATGCCACTTGTTTGTGAGCCTTAGTGTTCACTCTTCTCCTAATGCATCCCTAAGGACACAACCCAACAGTTAGCTCGGTTATGCCTGTTTCTTGTCAAAACCAGGAGAGGGGCAAAAATATTCTCATTGTCTGTAGGATGTCTCCTTCCAAGATTAACCTTTAGACTGACACTGCCAACTGGCTGAGTTGGGCTGGTTCTGCATTCAAAAGGTACATTCTTCAGAACCCATCCTCCTTGGATGTCCAGCTCCATGACTCTTTTTTATTTATTTAATTACCTCATTTAATTAGGTTTGGGAAGCAGTATGTCGGGAGACATTATCCATACAACAAGATCATCCCAGTGGGAGTCATACATATTGACTATATTCTAGGTGGTGACAATCTGTGAAAGAATTTGTCATTGTTCTACGGTAGCACTATGAAAATATCCCTATCTCCCTCTAAATCTTTTACAGTCTGGTCTTTGAGTATGCATTGGGGGATAATTAGTTTTTTTTGAGGTATTGACTCCAAGTTCAGAGAAAAGCTAGCATTAGTTTGGCCTCAAAAATCTCCATTAGTCAAAGACATTCTTCACCTTCTTGGTCTGATGGCAGCTAGTATATGCTTGTTGTAAGTACGCTCAGCAAACTAAGACCAAAGATGAGATTAAGCTGAACACCCTCATAGTATATTCTAGAAGCAGAGCTTGCTATATAAATTGCAGGGATCTTCTCTGTTAAATCACCACTATGTAGTGATCATATCTGGTTCTAAGAAGAAAGAAGAAATCTAGGACTCCCTTAAGAAAGTTGTTTACGATAGCAGAAGATGGCATATTGTTAAGTTCCTAGCAGAGAGCTGTTTGAAATGTCCTAACCACTGCTCCTGGTGGGTGAAATTTTCAAAAGCACTTAAGCGATTTAAGAGCATATGTCCAATTTTCAAAAGTGATGTAGGCATTTAGGAGTCTAAGTGCCATTGACTTTCAATGAGACTTAGCCTTGGTCTACACTGTGGGGGAGGGGATCGATCTAAGATACGAAACTTCAGCTACAAGAATAGCGTAGCTGAAGTCGACGTACTTAGATCGACTTACCGCAGCGTCTTCACAGCGCTGAGTCGATTGCTGCCGCACCCTCATTGACTCTGCCTGCACCTCTCGCCGCAATGGAGTACAGGAGTCGACGGGAGAGCGCTCGGGGATCGATTTAGCGCATCTAGACTAGACGCGCTAAATCGACCCCTGATAGATCGATCACTACCCGCAATCCGGCGGGTAGTGTAGACATACCCTTAGGTTCCAAAGTGCTTAAGGCCCTTTGAAAATGGATATCTTATGAAGGTAGTAGAGCCTATTTGCATGATTTAGACAGGGCAGTGTTTTTTCGGGGAAAATTATCAAACTTTCCCTCCTAGGTGTCATTGACTTTTGTAGGGGATTTCTTCGATACTTACTTTTGTATGGGCTGCTCAGTGATTAGTGCAAAAGTCAAAACCTTTTCCTCAGAGATCTATGTTATCTTTCAAAATATGATTTCGGTGATCTGTATTTATAGATCTTAATAACAGCCAGTCTAATATTCCATGCTTTAAAGTTATCAGTTCAGTATTATCATAGGTAAAATCCATTTCCCTCAGGAAACAGAAGATAAAATGGCTAATATTTTTTAGTTCTGTGAAAGTTATATTTGAAGGTTCATAGAAGGAAAAGTTAAGATGTGTCTGCAATTGGCATAATAATTTTCTCTGGGTTTTATTAATGGCAAGGACGGGAAAAGGAAGCCCATCAATTCTTGGTTGTCGATATGAATCTAAGAAAGACAATTTACAGGCAGGAAATTTCTTTAAAGCAGAGCCTATCTTTCTCTCTCTTTTTTCGATTTAGCTAGCAACAAAAAATTCTTTTTCTGAAGCACCGGTTTTCAGTCTAGTATCATAGTTACCATTGTATCATTTCCTATAGATATAACATCTGGGGTCTCAGTATAATTGAACATGTAATTTTCCAGTGATAGTTTTTCAGGTGTTGAAGGACAAATAATATATGTATAAAATATCTTTTGTAAGTCATTTTACATTCAATTTCATGAAGTTTTTTGTTACATTCTCTGAACTTTTTTCACAGACTTTTTGGTGGAAAACCAAGTAAACAAGTTCCAATCACAACAGCTGAAAATATGAAAAATTCAGTGGTGATCTCCAATCCTCATGCTACCTTGAACCAGCCGGGTAACCTTGATTCTCCTTCTGGCAGCGGTATACTAAGCAGTGGGGGCAGCAGTCCTCTTTACAGTAAAAACACAGACATGAACCAGTCTCCCTTAGCCTCTAGTCCCAGTTCGGCCCATTCAGCTCCCTCCAACAGTTTAACTTGGGGTACCAACGCAAGTAGCTCTTCCGCTGTTAGCAAGGATGGCATTGGATACCAGTCTGTCAGCAGTCTTCACACCAGCTGTGAATCCATTGATATCTCTCTCAGCAGTGGAGGTGGGCTGAGCCATAACTCGTCCAGTGGCTTGATCGCAGCTTCTAAAGACGATTCTTTGACTCCCTTTGTCAGAACCAACAGTGTTAAGACAACTTTGTCTGAAAGGTGAGTAGGTTTAAATTTAGACTCCATTAATATGTACTGTATGTTCATATCTTAAAAATCAGTGATGTGACAACTGGTACCACACAACATACAAAAATGGCCATTTCAAGCAAGGAATTCAGTTCTGAATTACATTAAGTGTGGGGATGGGTTCAGAAGAGTCTTTCATTTGCCATTGCGACTGCTGTGGGACATTTTTAATTACTCAATGCATTTCACATAACTTCTTATCTTTCTGTATCAGCTGATCTAGTACTGGTGTACAATACACTCCAGCAGCATTTTAATCTTGTCTTGAGAAGCCAAGTATTTCTGGTTAAAATTAATGAGTTTGTTTTAATTATATTTCACACAATTAGAATCTGGACAATAAGTGCTTGGATAATGTGGTGATTAGTCTGGTATATGAACCGAAGTAGAACAGAAAATTTCTTTCAGAGCAAACAATAAGAGTGCACTGTCTGTAGAAGGCAGTGTAGTTTGAAACCTTGGAATTTAGCCTTACCTTACTGTATGACTTTATTACTAAAACTTTGTTGCATCTTTGTAACAGAAAACAACGACTAAAAAAAATGTTCTAACAGTTTTTTGTTTTAACTCCTTCCCCTTTCTCTCCCTTTTTCACGCTAATATTCCTTCTCTTGTTTTCTGTCTCATTGGACTTGTTCTTCTAGCCCTCTCTCTTCCCCTGGTGCTAGTCCCAAATTCTGCAGAAATACTTTACCCAGGAGACAGGACAGGTAATGCTGTCTCAAGGCAGTAGAATGCACAAAGACTCTGGGTTTTGTTGCCCACATTTACAAAGCAAAGTGTCTTGTGAGAGACGGGCTCAGTTGAGACCTCTGCTGTGTTTGTTGTTCAGATGTAAATTGTGACACACAGACATGCCAGTGAGAGTCCACTTAATTAAATCTGGGGGTGACATACGGCAGAGTTGATAGATGCAGTTTGTGGGTTTTTAGTTGGGGTTTTTTGTTTGTTTCTTTGCCAAAGGCAATTCTAAAATCCTGCAATTTGTACCTACCATGATGAACTCTCACTAGCATTTCAGCATTCCTATGGCATGCTGCTTTTTTCACTGCGTTTCAGGCTTTTCACCTTTGTCATGAAGTCCAAGTGTTGTTCAGTACTCTCAGTGTTGTAAGTCCTTTACTCCAGTTTGGTTCGTAGGTGTCTTGCAGGCTTTTGTGTGTGTCCATTCTTGTAACAATGAATGCAGGAAGATGGGAGATGGTGGACATGAAGCTAATGGCTCCAGCTTGATTTTGCACTCAGCTATGATATGGCCACTGCTACATCTAGGAACTGACAATGCTATTAGGGGCTAGAGGGCTTGACAGTGAATTAATTTATTTAAACATGATATATTTATTTCAGTTAAAAACAAACCCTCCTCACAAAATGAAAAGCCAGTTGTCCATTTGCCAGTTATGTGAAAACACAGCACTTTAAATATTTGCTTTTTGCAAATACTAATAGATTGATATCACACTGAAGATGGAATTTAAATTGAAATACAGAAACACTGAAAACTCTGTGCCCATTTGAAAAAGCAGCCACTACATTACATTGCAACTAAGGCTGTGTCTACACTACAGCTTATGGCGACATAACTTATGTCGCTCAGGGGTACGTATTAACCACCCCCCTGAGCAACATAAGTTACCCCGGCATAAGTGCTGGTGTGCACAGTGCTATGTCGGCGGGAGAGCTTCTCCCACTGACATAGCTTCTGCCACTCGCAGAGGTAGGTTTTTTTAAGCCCTCTTCCCTCCCATCAGCATAGAGTGTTTTCACCACACGTGCTGCAGTGGCGTAGCTGTATCACTACCGCTGGACTGCTGCAGTGCTGTTTGTATTGACATGGCCTAAGTGATAGTAATTGATTGCACTTGCTCTGTGATGAAGGCAGAAGGAAATGGTATGAGGGCATCTTTTGACTTTGAGATATTATCAGTATTCACAAGTAGGTGGCTGCACGCCTGTTTAAATATATATTTTTAAGCATTCATTTGAAGCATGTTCTTTTCTTTTTTTAAAGAGCCATTTTTGTTTGCTATGAAAAGGGGAAATAGCAAGGCCACCATTGTGAGCAGATGAAATTCATTAGCATGATACCAAATGCATGTATAACACAATCCACACATGCCTAGGAGGCTTTTTTGTTGTTGTTGCATGTTTACTTAGATAGGGTGCATCACTTTTTCCTCTGAAAATGTGATGCAGATGTTTATACTTCACTCCTCATCCTGATTTTTAATCCTCCCCTTTTGTTCTTCTCTGAAGTTCTTTTCTTTTAACTTTTCTACAGTGACCCACATCTTGATAGGAACACTTTGCCTAAGAAGGGATTCAGGTATTGGTGTTTCCACATAGTATAACAGCTTTTGTCGTGGTTTTGGAGCTTTGCTTTGTGTTTCTGTTGTGGCTGTTCGTGGTGGTCTCTGCTTTTGCAGGGGGTGGCAGCAATCTTTCTTTCTTTCTTTTTAAACTCCTCAAAGAAGGCCCTTTTTCAACATGTTTCTTTTCTTCATCCAGTGGCTTCACTGCTTGAGCAGGAACTATGTCTTTTGCTGGCTGAATTGCTGAAAAGCATCTCATAAACCATCATTGGGCTTGATTTGAAAGCAATAATTTGCAGCTTTTATGGCTAGTGCACTAAACTATGTGTATTCATTTTTGCAACGCAGTTCCTGGAACCCTGAAGATATATTTAAGAAAAAATTGATTTACAACATCTTAGTTAACTTCTTAGGATGAAATTGAAAAAAAAAATCATTTTAAAATTGTGTTTGCTTCAGAATACACTTTTAATGGATCTCTAGAGAGACAATTTGTGGCCTGATAGGGAAAAAAAATACAACCTGATAAACATTTGGTAAATGTCTGTTCCTGAAACACCATTAATATGTAGGGGGTATTGAAATCTAGAAAAAAAAGCACCGAGACACATTTTTCCTCCCTTAGTAAACGGAAGTAATTTTAGTGAAATTATGAACTTTAAGGCTACAAATTAAATGCTTTAAATCAATGTTACAGAATTTATGGAAAATATCTGGCCAGTTTAAAACATTTAAACTTTAGACTTGCTTTATGCTGCTTTTAGGATCACTGAACCGATGGCTTCAAATTGCAGCTGCAATTTATTCTGCACTATAAACACATTGTTCTTTGTCAGCTTTATCACACTGAGCAGGGTGCTAAAAGCATTTCACAGAATGAAATTTTTGTGTAAAATGTGTCTATGGCTGTCAAATGTTCATCTAGTTAATAAACACTATCTTTTAAGATTGAAACATTTGAGGGCTGAAGAGGTAGGTATTAATTTTGTATTATTTTTATTTTTAAATAGGTGTTAAAATAAAGTGACTATTAAAGGCCCCATTCCTACAAAGATGTATGCATGTGCATAACTTTAAAGATGCGAGTAGTCCTAAATCAGTGACTGTAACTATAGGATTGAGGCCTAAGGCATAAGAAAAGAATGTACTTTCTAAAAACTCTCTTGGCCAAGTTCTTACAATGTTCGTCGTTGTTCTAATTGGCAAACAATATTTTACTATATTTAATGCAATCTGATCACCTGTATGCCTAAATTAGATGTTAAATAGAACTCTAAATTAATATGGATTATGTTTGACTGACTTTTTTTTAATTTGAAGCCAAACCTCTTTATAAAGAGATTAATTCCCCATAAATATTTACTTTCTAAGACCAGATGACATATCTTAGCAGAGATACAGAAACCCAAATGTAAAATTCCATTGAGCTTAATTGGGTGCTATTTTTAAGATAAAAGGGACAATAGCATTAGGGCTATTTATGGACAAAAGTTATGCTCTTTGAGTAAAAACAAATATAGCTATTATTTACAAGCAATTAGACCTCATGTAGGTTTGGCCATTTTGGCTTTTAAATAAAACATTAAAAGTATCTTGTCAGTTGTCATCTGTACCTGTTTGGTGCATTTTATGACAATCTATCTATATATAAGCAAATACTTCTCTTACAGTATTTGAAACTGACATCTGTATCATTTCACATCTCTCATTATTATTATTATTATTTATTTATTTATTATTTATTGTTGTTGTTATTAGTTGTATAGCACCTACAGTGAACTAGTTACTTCTAACACAGGTATAAGAATGAGGAGAAACCCTGGGCTGATTAATATCATTGGGAGTTTTGTTATTGACTTCAGTGTAGCCAGGATTAAACCCAGGTCCTTGCCCTGAAGAGAAGGGTAAACACAGTCTCCTTCATAATGATGTAATACTACGAATTCTGAACAAATGTGATGTATTTCCAGGGGCCTATGTATTAATGTCTCCCTAATATGAATCATTTCAATACACTTTGTTTAAAGGCCTACCTTTTAATGGCTCCCTTGATCTGAATCTGATTATAGTATGCCAAAGAGCCATGCCAAGGTACTTCAAAGATGAACTCAGAGGTTGAAATAATGATAAAATTGTGGTATAAACTAAAAGAAGCAAAGAAATTCCAAAGTAAGGTGCTGATCCTGCAAACACTGACTTATGTGATTGACTGTAAGCATACATGTGTTTGCCAAATCAGATCTTAAGGCTCCTTCCCTTATACTTAACCATTGCAGAATCCATAGTAAAAAGATGCACTTTTTGAACTCCAGTGGAATGAGTTGGGGTTGGGACAAGAGCCTTAATTCAGAATTATATACCTTTTATATCACTTAGTCCTTAAATTTTATCTGAAGATTTTTTTCCCAAATAATATTTCTTTAAGTACATTTTAATATAAGTTTTGAAATAATTTCTGGTTTTGCAGGTACACCCCTTCATCCCAACTTCGTAGTCAAGAGGATGCAAAAGAATGGCTACGTTCACATTCGGCAGGAGGCCTTCAGGACACTGCTGTCAATTCTCCATTTTCATCTGGCTCCAGTATAACATCACCCTCTGGAACTAGATTTAATTTCTCCCAGCTTGGTGAGTAATTAAGTGTTATGATAATCAGTGTAACATAATGTGACTGAGTGGACCTGGCCTTTGCAGCTCCCTGCAAGAGGCCCCACAGTCCTACTTCACCCCGCCTCAGGAAAGGAGCAGTGAAGCTGCCTAGAGGGGCCTCACGAAAGCAGCCAGTCAGAGCCCAGCAGACTCAGATAAAAGGGCCTTAGCCGATCACATCCTGGCTGGGACAAGAGGGGCATGAAAGGGTGCTCCTCTCTGGCCAAAGCAGCTCGTGGTTCTGGCTGCATTTGCTTAAACTGGGAAAGAGAGGACCTGAGAACTTGAACCCTGAGGTATGGGGTGAAGATAAGGAGCTAGGTGAGAAGAGGCCCAGAGAAATAGCAGAGCATTGAAATAAGAGATATATGGCTGCTGTTTATAGGGTTCCTGGGTTGGAACCCAGAATAGTGGGTCAGTCTGGGTTCCCCCACCAGCCACCACTAAAGTTGTGTAAACCCCGAGAAGGTGACAAGGCTCATTGGAAACCCCAGGTGAAAGGCCGAATGTAAAGGGCCCAGAACTGGTGCTGCCCAGAACCGGAGAGGGCAGATAGGCTTTGTTGGACTTTTTGCGACCCTGGAAGGGTTTTGTTTTGACTGTGAGCCAGCTGAAGGGCTGAGCCACTGAAGCAGGAGCAGGAGGTGCTTAAGAGGTGAGTGCCCCCATTACACATTATCTATTTTTAAAGTAGTGAAGTGAACAATGTACCTTTCTTTTCACAGGCCCAAATGCCCTACCTAGTTCTGGGTACAGCGTGCTACCATCTAGCTCCAATTCAGGAAGTATTTATCTTGAAAGTGATAAGATAGGCCTTTGGGTGCTGACCAGTCAGCACTGTTCTGTAGTGTGATCAAAAGTGGTACATCTGAATTGACCCTATTCAAAATGGTGCTGTGCCTATAATCAAATGCCCTACATAAGCTATTCACGGGCCTAAACCACTACTAAATTTGGAAGCACCTAAACTTTCCTACATGCTTAGATCTACTTCATCTTTAAACTCCAAGCATATTAACGAATGTGATCATCTAAGCATTTGAGTATCTTTTATCATTGTATAGACTTTCAGTCGGCTTATTATAAACCAGACAAAGCTTTATCCAACACAATCACAGACAAGCCAGTGGAATTTTAAGTTGGAAAGTTTACCATCCTTTCATTTGGTAACTTGGATTAAAATAAACACATTTTTAAATGGAAGAAATGTTAAAGTTGCTTAGAAGAAGCTATAAAATTCTGCTAGCTTTAATTAAATGTACTAACATATGAAACAAAGTAATTTAAAGTTCCCATAGTCTTGAAATTCTATCCAGTAATAGACTTGCTTTCATCTTAAAAGCAATTGCACAGTAATTCCCTGTTCATTTAGGGTCCAGTTTAGATACATAAATCAGTACTTAGGCACTCAAGTTGGAACATCTGAAACAGAGGGGTTTCAAAATATTTTATATAAGAAACAAATATATTATTATATATAACATTTTATTGTCTTTAAAGATATATATGAGAGGTTTTTATCATCAATGTTGCTCAGTTATTGGTTTTTATAGATACTGACTGTTGCTTGAACTCTTACTTGACACTATTTAAAACAGTTTATTTTTCTGCGTAAGTATCCGTTTATTGTGTGAGTTAAGCTTTCAGTGTGCTGTGTGGGGAGTTGTCTGTAGAAATCCTGTTATCACAAACACATCTGTTGTCTGGTGCATCAGTTTAAAATATGTCTTAGTTACCTTTGCCGTTTATTTTGATGTGGAAAATATAAATCCTCCGAGGTGACGCGCGCTCTCTCTCTCTCTCTCTCTCTCTCTCTCTCTCTCTCTCTCTCTCTCACACACACACACACACACACACACACACACACACACACACACACACACACACACACACACACACACACACACACACACACACACACACACTACTCTAAACAAAGGTTATATCTCAGATCATCCATAGTTAAATTTTGCGTTTTTGTGTTAATGTTTTTAAATCGGTATGCTAGAAAGATAAAGCAATAATATGAAAAAAACAATTACACCTATGCATGTGAGCTATCTGCATCCCTACTATTTATGGAACAGTTTGTGTACTATGTGATTTGTATAAACTTGCGTGATCACTTATTTCCAGTGCAATTTTGAGCTGAAGCAAAAATGTCCTGCGAACAATTTGAATGCACTGAAAGAAACAAGCTATAAACCAGTACAAAATAGTTTTAGTCAAATCAACATCTAAATCAAAATTCCAGATAAACAGCGGGGAGTGGGGTAACTTCCTAAAGAGTTAGCAGCAAACAAGCTGCATCAGGAGCTTATATCACTGGTCAATTATATGGAATTATATCACTGGTCAAGCAAAACCATATGACAGTCTTTGCAGGCTCAGAAAGTAAAAATGTTGGGGCTTTTAGCTACTTTGGAATTTACATAAGGATCAACTATATGACCATATTTCACAAGTAATGCAGCTACCAGAAATGAAGTTCATTAAGATGCTGTAAATCAATTTTTTCTTAAATAAATCTTTAGGGTTCCAGGAGCTGCATTGTGAAAATGAATACACCTAGTTTAGTGCACTAAAAGCTGCAAACTATTGCTTTCAAATCAAGCCCAATTATGGTTTATGAGATGCTTTTCAGCAATTCAGCCAGCAAAATGATAGTTAACTTTATCCTCAATAGAAGAGGAAGGTGATTGATTTGAGCTTTATTCTTCAGGATATTTTGGGCTCAAGAGATGCCCTGCAATGAAAGTAAACTTCCACTGACTTCAGTAGCAAGTTCTGGCATGCAGAGTCAAACCCTTTTGGACACAGGTGTAATTATAGGTTTTTTCAAAGAAAAAAGAAACTGACCTTTTGTAAGAGAAATATGAACTATATCTCTGATGATAAATGAGCCCAAGATACCAAGAGAACATAATACCAGATATAAAATTATGAAATCAATAGACCAGGAAGAGATAGGACTCAGCAGTCATTTCTTCAACTTGACTCCTAACCAACTGTTTCGCAGTCAGAGAAACAAGTGAATAGTAACAAACCTAATGGAACATCAGACTGCTAGGTGGCAAGTTTGGCTGATCTTATCAATTTTTTCCACAAAATGACTAATAATAAAAAACAGGCATAATTTAGCACATGCACACACATACAAAATCCAGAAAAAGGTGGTCCTCGATGTAGAACTTATATATTCTAAACAACATTAGTCCTTGGGGTATTTGAGGCAGGGGTAATATTTGTATAAAACCCTTGATCTATGTGTTCTGTATGCATGTATGTATTTATGTATATCACTCAATTGTAACTTACTGAGATCCCTTTCTGAAAAACAACAATTGAAAAGTGCAGTACAATTATGAAACTAAAGTTCTTTGAATTTGTAGCTACTCTTATATCCATGTGAAAAAGTCAGTCTTTCTTAGAGCTTTGAAGCAAATACTTCACAAATTATGCTGTTTATGCAAAAGATCAGGGGTTCTCAAACTTCATTGCACCGCGACCTCCTTCTGACAACAAAAATTACTTCATGACCCCAGGAGTGGGGACTGAAGCTTGAGCCCCACTGCCCCGGGTCAGGGGACCCAAGCCCCACCGCTTCAGCCCTAGGCAGGGGACCTACAACCTGATTCCTGCTGCCCAGGGCTGAAGCCCCAGGGCTTTGGCTTCAACCCTGGGCAGTGGAGCTCAGGATTCAGCCCTGTGCCCCAGCAAGTCTAAGCCAGCCCTGGTGACCCAATTCAAAGGAGGGCCCCCTTTGGAGTCCCGACCCACAGTTTGAGAACCGCTGCAAAAGATCATTTAAATTAGTTTGGGCTCTTTACTCCGGCTGGAGAGAGAACTATTCTAAATGAATTTAGAATTAATTAGTTCCTGCCTATGAGGTGATGTTGACTTGACTGAACTTCCAGTGTAAACATAAAGACTCAGAGGCCTGTGCCGAAGCTGACCTTTTTATTTTTAACTTAGTTTATATAGCTCTTGTATGAATCCACTGCATTGTAGGAAGGAAATTAAGCCAAGAAGATATGCAGGCAGAAATATATATCTGATTATAAGAAAACAATCTTTTTTCAGTAGCTGCACAAGAAATAGATATGTGAATTTCCTGTTCTACTATATATTCCTTACTTTTTAGCAAGCCCTACTACTGCGGTCCAGATGAGCTTGTCAAATCCAACCATGCTACGGACGCACAGCCTTTCCAATGCAGATGGTCCTTATGATCCTTACAGTGACACACGCTTCCGGAATAGCTCAATGTCACTAGATGAGAAGAGTAGAACTATGAGCCGCTCTGGGTCATTCCGTGATGGCTTTGAAGAAGGTAAATCAAGCTTGTGAAGGCACTGCTAATGGACTGGAAACCATTTACACTGAAATCAATGGAAAAAGCTCCATTGACTTAAACAGGAATAGGATCAGGCCCATAATCCAACCAATTAAATTATTTAAAATTGAATGTTGTCAAGTGTCAAGTTATTTTGTTGTACCCGTTTTGAAAATGGAGGAGAAAAGGAATGTAAGGCAGTATCCAAAGCCCATTACCATTAATGGAAAGACTCCCATTGATTTCACTAAGTTTTGGATCGGGCTCATAAAATGCAAGAAGAGAAGGACAAGCAGATACTAAGGACTTTTCTCATTTCTGTAGACACGGGTATATTGTCCAGCTCATGAGTAAGATTGAAATTTAACTAGAGGGATTGGTGGAGGGAAAAGAATAGCATATTTTAATGGAAGAATTTCAAACAAGGTTTTTTCTTCTGGGTGTATTTTGAATTTCAGTTCAAACAGTTAAATCAAAGATAGGCTAATATGATTTTCTTTTTTCTCCCCTTTCCATAAACCTACCTTTCAGTGTCAACTAGTTAGTGTGTTTACTTTATTTCATATTAACATTCAGAACTATGATACAGAAGATTTATGACAAGTATGCAATAAGAAGTATATAAATTTTAGAATATGACAAAATGGAATGTATACAGATTGAACTATACAAAATATTTTGCCATAACAAGATTAATATTGGACCAAAAGTGATGGAACTTAATATACAGGTTGGAAGAGCAAAAATTACTATTAGTATTGCAATTTTTTGAAATGCAAGCATGTTAATTTTTTAAGAGGTTACAATTAAATTGTAGGCATTTTTTCTATAGTTACATTTCATTTTTCAGGATACATTATGTTGCGACTGTGGGGATATGGTAGCGTGGAGTTTACGTTCACCTAAAGGTCCTTTGGTATCAGCCCCCTACCATCCCTGCATCCCCAAAGCTCTTCCCTCTTGAAGGAAATAGCCTCTGAAAACCTTTACAGAATAATTTAATTTCCTGGACTGGTTACCCTTTCTGCCTACAGGCTTTGCGTTGGGAGAGTACAATATCACTGGGTCACAGGTGGCGCATGCAATTCCTAATGGTGAAATTCTGGCTCCACTGAAGTCAATGGGATTTTTTTTAGTGGGGTCAGGATTTCACTCTTAAGGGTTGATTAAGACTGGTAGGATTGGTAGGTTTTACTTAGGATCAAATTCTACTCTGGATTTATCCTGGGGTTACTCCATTGACTTTGGTTAATTACTCCACAGTACAACCATGTAACCAAGCTGAGTTTGGCCACTAATCTTGTATTTTGTTTCTGTTATTACTTTTTGTCCCAAACATTGGGTCTCTCAATATGGACTGAATGAGACATATGGGTAGAAGGAGAATTAAGGTCCTAATGATATCCCCATTCAACACTCCTTACTAAATTCCTCCTCAGGCAAAAAATACATCAGCCTCAGTGCAAATTATAGGTTTCAGTGTAGTGCAAATTATGCTTCAGGAAGAAGCAATGAGTGGGTTCCAAAGAGCCTAATTCTGTGAGGTCTTTAGTCTGAAGATTGAAATACAGCCAGTGCACATATGTTCTCAGTCAACATGTTAAAATGTGTTATCTCCGTAGGTGCTGAATAACTGCTGCCTATTTGAAATGGAATTCTTTTTTAGTAGGGCCATTCTGGGGTCAAATTCTTTCCTCAGATACAGGTGATAATCTCCCACTGGCTTCAAGTCACTCAGTCAGAAGGCCTAATGGATTGAATGTTGTTGTTTTATATGAAAAATGATATGAGTTATAGGAGCCAAATGATTTTTTTTCCTGTGTGAAGGTATTTTATATAACTCTTTCCTTTGTGTAGCAATTTCAACTTACATCTTGATACTTCTGCAAAGATTTGTCTTATAATAAAAAGTTTGAGGGATGATGCAATTTTGTTTACATCCTTATGAAAATATACTCTCTCTAGCTGTAAAATCTGCAGTGTATATGATTCCACTATGTGCTTACAGTATTGCAAATGGATATGCAATTTATTTATTTTATCTTTCCTTTAGTGCATGGATCCTCTCTCTCCTTGGTGTCCAGTACATCATCTATTTATTCAACGGTGAGTGTAGTGAAATGTAAACCTTCAGCAGGAGCCTGCTGAGAAATGTAATATTAAATATTATTTTGCAGTTGTATAACTTTTTTTGTAAAACAAATTAATTGATTGGATCAAGTACGCTAATTGCTTTTGCCATGTAAAGAGGATGGCTCTTTGCAAGTAAACATAAATAATTTATGCTACCTATGTAAGGTATTTTTTATGTTCCCAAAAAGGTGTTGATGGTTATTTAGCACAATATTCATGTTAGCCTGATAAACCCTAATAGCCCAGAAGCAGGAGTTAGGGCATGGCTACACTTGCAGCTGTAGAGCGCTTTGAGTTAAAGCAACCTTTGGAGAGCGCACTAGAGAAAGCACTGCAGTCTGTCCACACTGAAAGCTGCAATAGCACTGGCATGGCCACATTTGCGGCACTTGCAGCAGCATTGGGAGTGGTGCATTATGGGCAGCTATCCCAGCATTCAAGTAGCTGCAACGTGCTTTTCAAATGCGGGGGGGTGGAGTGGAGTGTGTTGTGTGTATGTGATGGGAGAGAGAGTGGGTTTTTGAGGTGCTGAGAGTGTGTCAGCATGCTGTCTTGTAAGTTCAGACCCCCTCTCTCCCCGCCTCTCTCTCTCTCACTGAAAGCAACCAGCATTTGGTCGCTTTGCCTTGGAGCAGATAAGCATGCCGGCTGTCAGAAACGGAGCTTTGAAAGGGCATATCCTCATTCCTACAGATGAGTTCAAAACAATGACAAGAGTGGCCACTTGATTTAAGGGGATTACGGGATGATTCCAGAGGTCAGTCTGAGCACAGTAATGCAACACCTCGTTCACACTGATGCTGGGGTGTCTCAGCCAAGATGCATCAAATGTTATTCCTCTCGCCGAGGTGGATTACCAGGAGTGCTCTAGCCACTGAGTTAGAGCGCTCTACGTGCCTTGCCAGTGTGGACAGGGAGTGAGTTAGAGTGCACTGGGTGGCTTTAGTGCGCTCTAACTTGCAAGTGTAGCCAAGCCCTTTAGACTCTTGAATCAGCGATCCACAACCGTTTTAAGGAGGTCTTGATACAACAAAGGACCATAATGGATAGTCCTGGTCTTTTGTGCCAACACCAACCACATTGATTCAATAGATAAAGCCATTTCAGTCTGATAGTTTAGTGATCTGCTCATTAAGAATTCTCTAAGTAGGTCTTAATGCAATGGATTTAATGATTTGCAAAGGAGCCATTACTTCTCATTTTTCCAATAATTTTTGTATTAACAGTCTTAATTGCATAGTCTCTTAATAATCTGGCATTGAAAGGAGATTTAATGGTATTTTGGCACAAATAATATAATTATAGTGTTTTTTTAAAAAGTGTATTATATTATTTTCTTCTAATACTTTCGCGAAAGCATTTTACTTCAGAATAGGTAACATTAAAGGTTACTAAAGGAAAATATATCTGAAAATCTGAACGGACACTCCGGTCTTTTAAAAACAATGGACAACAGTGGAATCTGGGCATTGTATTAATGTCATACCTTACAAATTGGTATGAAAGTATGATACAACCACACAACTACCATGCATCCATATTTGAAACAAACCTTTACTTAATATCGTTATCTTTAAGGGCATAGTCCTGCAATTTTTATTCAAGCAAGTAGTTCCTTTCAAGTCCGTGATACTAACTGCATGAAAGAGTTGCAGGATCAGGCCCTAAAACAGAGAACCTGTTACCTTTGGGTTTTTTAAAAAAAAGGAACCACAGCTACATCACCTTAGACTATAATCCAATTACATGACATTAAAATTCACAAATGACTAGATTGTAGAGTCCCTACTCAAATTGGTGAACATTTATTCATATAATTAATCCCATCGAAAACAAGAACACTACATGAGTAGGTGTTCACTATGTGAATAAGCCCTCCACCTTCTCTTCTAAAAGTAATTATGGTGACAATGAATGGTGCATGTAAATGTAAGATGTATTTAAAGTATATTATTCTAAACACTGAATATAATAGGCTTTGGGGGTATTGGGATATTAAAAGTTTTACAGTATCAGAATTACTGCTAGTAAATTTAATTTCAAACTAAACAGAGCCAAACATGTTCAGAAATACAGAACTAAGATTTTTTATTTAGATTGATATAATGTCAAAGTTTTTAATGGTGAACATGGTAGTTCTGAGTGGAATTATTCATGTGAATAAAGTTGCCTGCAAACACCTAAGTATGCTGAATCAATAAGTAATAAATAAGGACTCCTATTTTGAGTTTTACTTGTAAAAAATTTGACATATGCTAGTAGTGAACTATTGTAAGTTCCTCTCATGTTTTTTCCTGATTTTTTGTTGCAGCCTGAAGAAAAATGCCAGTCAGAGGTAAGGAGCAATATGGGTTTTGTAAACATAAACTTTCAATCTAGACACTTTTCATGAGTGTCTTACTCCTCTAATTCTGTAGATTATGGTACAATACACTAATCTTTTAAATACAATATTTAGATTCGCAAGCTACGAAGGGAGTTGGATGCATCCCAAGAGAAGGTGTCAGCTCTAACAACTCAGTTGACTGCCAATGTGAGTACAATTCAGAAAAATGGAGGCTGATAGATAAATTATGTAGTGCACAAATCACCATCCCAGTTTTCCTAATTAGCAAAAAAGATCACTAGTCTATAATAATCAATTCAGGTCACATATTTGCGTTAAAAATAAATATATGCTGTGACAGACCCAGACAAGTGGGGTACAGAAGTCTGATAGAAGGCAAATATACTGGCCATTGGATGAATAGTTTTCTGTTCCCTGAGTGACCAGAGCAGGGGCTGCACTAGAACAAGCAGGAACTTTCTGGAACCAATTTAAGGCAGGCGGCTAATTAGGATACCTGGAGCCGATTAAGAAGAACCTGCTAGAATCAATTAAGACAGGCAGGCTAATCAGGGCACCTGGGTTTAAAAAGGAGCTCCCTTCAGTTTGTGGTGTTGCGTGCGAGGAGCTGGGAGTAAGGCACACAAAGAGTTGGGAGTGAGAAGAGTTGAAGGACTGAGGAGTACAAGCATCAGCAGACCATCAGGAGGAAGGTCCTGCAGTAAGCATAAAGAAGGTGTTGGGCGGAGGCTGTGGGGAAGTAGCCCAGGGAGTTGTAGCTGTCACGCAGCTGTTACAGGAAACCCTGTAGACAACTGCAATCCACAGGGCCCTGGGCTGGAACCCGGAGTAGAGGGCGGGCCCGGGTTCCCCCCAAACCTCCCAACTCCTGATCAGACACAGGAGGAATTTGACTGTGGGTTCTACCAGAGGGGAAGATCTCTGAGGCGATCAAAATCCGCCAATAAGCGCAGGACTCACCAAGGTGGAGGAGGAACTTTGTCACAATGCATTTTGGGTCATTCTGAAAACAAAAAGCCTTCTATTCTAGTGTTCGATTGATTATTTTTTTAAAAAACATTAAATACAGTTATACTGATTTGGCTGTTCATGTTTGTATATGTACAGCATGCAGGTACATAGGTTTGGTTAATACTGAAAGAGATTCTTTGAAGATTCAGTCCTCATAAAAGTGGGTCTTACATTCACATACATGTGTGAAAGGGTTTATAAGAGACAAATGAGAATTACAGTGGGTGCTGATGAAAAATGGGAAACCGGATTTAAATGCACTGTGTTTTCCCATAGCATATAAACCATGCAACAGTGTGGATTGATGGCAAGGTAGGCAAAACTGACACACAAAAGGGGCCCTGAGAACCAGTTTATAGCAGGGTCCAAGAAGCATAATGCATCTGATTCAAATCAGAGTATGCTGTGTTTTCACTTGTTTGCCTTGAGGAATATTCACTGCCATGAAATAACTACCTTTGCATGCTGTTTAGAACAAAGGATTGAAAAGCAAGGATGCACTGGGGTTTTAATCCCCATTGAGTCAACACTGTGTAATCACAGGTGGCTGAACTCCTGGTTTAAAAAAAAACAGAAGCTCACTGAAGAAATTAAGTGATTCTAATGTAAATAAGACAAAAATGAATAGTGACCATTTCATATTTGTATTCTAGGATTATGGGACTGGGTAGATGTGAGAACCAAAGAGGAAATCGTGGCCATTAGCTCTTGAATGGGTGGTAATAGCAAATACACCAACATGAAGAATGAGTTTGACCTAAGTGATACTAACTATCCTTCACGAAGTGAAAATCAGAGCTAGAGCTAATGTATGTCAGTGTGTTGGCCATACATCATTTAATCTAATCTTCTGGTTGCAGGCATCATACTACTTCAAACAACTTGAAAAATAGAAAAGGGAAGTCAACTGAATGGTTAACATATAGGTTAAGGAAAGAAAATTAAGGCTACATTTAGTACTTTGACACATGCCAGGAGCAAAAAAACAAAACAAACCCAAAAATGAAAATTGTTAACTTTGCCATGCAAATGCCTGACTACATTAAATGATTTCATTCAAACCACCTCATTTGTATCTAATACCTTTTTAAACTCATCGTAATGTGCAGTCTACAGAAAAGTGGGCTTTTGCTTTCTTAAATGTAGGCCAATTCTTTTACAGAGTTTTCTTAAGTTTGTTTTTTTGCTGACAAACTATTCTTGAATTACTCCAGCTTCTGCTACTTACAACAAATTACACAACTGTTCATGTAAGTTAGGCTCCATTTTGCACTCAAGGGGCTGCTCTGCCTACTGATTTGGAAGAGTAACCTCTTCAGACTGTAGAGAAGAAATGTTGTCTCTAGGGCAGCAATTACTTCCCTTTTTGTCTATATTAAGAAGCCATTCAGCATCCCTGCCCTTATTCCTCCTTCAAGGAGGAGGAACTGCTCTTTCCAGAAACTTCTAGTCTCAAAAATATTTCTGCCTGGTACTTATGGTGCCATTGTCTGAACAGATTGTCCTCCATGTTGACACTCCATTTGCTTTTTATAAAATTAGCAACATTTACTACTTTCTTTTTTCCATTTCATTTTCTCCAGAGTGAATTCAGCACTGCTGTAATGTGCTAAGGCCCTGACAGCCCTGAGTCCTGAAGTTTCTTATTTTCCACAAAACAGGTGCAGCTGGGTCACTGGCAGTGCAGCCTTCCCCAGACTGTCCTGCCAGTGTGTCCCAGGAAGAACCTGGGGTAGTCCACATCTTTCTGCAATAGGGTGCTTTATTTCCTGTGGCCACTTTGCTGAAACTACTATCATGGGTGTTTGTTGTGGTGATAATTTTGTGGAAAGAGCTTGTTTTCATTAAAAAGTGAACCAAGGCCCACCAACCTATTTCCTAAAGCCCACTGATAGGGTTGCCAGTTTTGGTTGGAGATATTCCTGGAGATATTTCATCACATGACATCATCTTTAATTAAAGGTTAACATTTAATTCCTGGAGACTCCAGGACAATCCTGGCAACCCTATCAGTGGGCAACCCTACTCACTGAACAATTACTAGATGATAATAACTTGTGGTCACTTTAAATGGTTTCAAAAGGGCAACTGAATATTGAAAGGCTCTGTATCCCTTTACTTATCCCTTGATCCATGGTAAAAATTCACCATATTTTATTCACTTACTCAAAGATTTTAAATTATATTCCTCATTGTTACTGAACATAGCATCTCCCCCACACACCCCCACACCCCAAACTCCAGAAGAAATTATTCAATCCAGTGTTTTTAAACTAAACATTTTGATTTTCCAACACATGTAGTGGGTATTTAACTTGTTTTATTTTCAGCCATTTTTCTCACAGTCTCAGCCCTGTTTATTTTCATAGGGTCTGAGGGGAGTGACAGCCACATATATCCTCATGTTATTGTACTATTCATGTTTGCTTTCATTGTGAGTGTGAGAACAGTTATTTGGGATAAGTCGGCTATGTGCTGATGAAGAACAAGTTTGCAATGGCTACATGAAAGGTTTTACCATTCTCTCTCTATATATATAGATGAGAGAATGACCTTTTCTCTAGTGGACAGATTTAAAATATATATATAAATTTGTACTTGCTCAGTGTATGTAATTATTTTTGATCTGAGAATAAAATATCATTAGTTTATTTTAATGACCATCAATTGTCGTGGCAAATGCTGGGCAAGTATGTATTCAGTATTATGTATATTAAGGGTTTGTCTACACAGGGATATATTCAGGATTAACTTTTTGTGTGAACACACTTATTCTGGAATAAGAGTGCCTTATTCCAAATTAGCTTAATCTAAGTAAATTAAGATAATTTGGAATGAAGCACTCTCATTCCAGAGTAAGACCATCCACAGATGGAACATATTGAGAATTGTTAATCCACTTTAAATTCACACCCTGCTTATTCTGACATGGCACTGGGAAAATTATTCTTCTGTCTCATCAAGTTAAGTCTTACTATTCCAATCTCTCTCTTCTGGATGGAGACTGTGTATTAAATATGATTATTTTTTCTTTGCAGATTGTGAGAATATTTAGTGTGTTATAGATGGTATATTCTGTTGCTACTGCTCACTGCTGTTTTGTTTTTTTAATGAAGGCTCAAATCAGACCTTTGGAGCCATTCAGATACAGGTCTAAAATTCCAAACTTCATTACTCTGGCCCATGTCATTATAATGACTCGAATAAAAAAATTAGATTGAACACCACCGAAGTTCAGGGAAGTTTGAATCAGAAACTAAAAAAAATAACAGAAATATTTCTCTTCATTTAGCTTCAAGCAATGAGACTGGACTATGAGTACCTCTCAGAGAATAGGTCTTCAGTGGTTACAGCTGCCAACTCCAGACATCATCTGGACAAAGAGAGGAAAACTCTCCTTTCATAATAAACTGGGGTAGATAGGAAGTGAATGTTGAATTTACAAGTTGCAGATATATGGCTGATAACCTTCATGCCTTTCCTAATTTAAAGCGGCTGTAAACTTACTGTTAGCACTTTTCTCCTCCCCACCCCCGCAGCCCCTATAGTTTAGACTTGTACAACTTCTGAAAATACATGTTCTTCTCAATATATAGTATTGTGTTATAATATGTTGCAGTCATTGGACAGAGTACTAACAACACATATTATCATGTATAACTCTAGAGCAGCAGGATTTCCTTTGCTGTTAAAGGAGGTTGGTTATCACACTGATCACCAGTCATCTAAAATATCCTAGATAATTATTTCTTGTGTTGATAGTACATTGAGTATTCTGTCTATATACATTGTAAGAGCACTTGCATTTATGAGTCTATAAAAATGTCATCTAGACAACTGCAGAAACTCTACATAAATACAGAACTTCCAATTGCCCACATGTTGGTATCTGTTCAGTCCTCTTCATACTGGCTTATCTCCGCTCTCAAACCCTATATTCCCAGTACAAAACCTTGGGGAGATTCACATATTTGCATTGCAGCCATCTAAATTCATGGACCACAGCACTTCTCTGATCTCGAGGCAAACTGAGCTCCAATCTTTTTGTTTTTTTGGTGGATGTGCAAGAAAGTCAGAATATTACAGAATTATTATTTAATCGAATAGCAAACATTTCCAAGTCAATTTAGCAAATTTACAGCAACTTTAAACAGTAGTAAAATTATTTTAGCTACATGAATGCCTCTTAACAGAAAGTTGAGGAAAACCGTTCAAAGTTCATTCCTTATTTGCACATCTACTTGCTTGCTTTTCAAAGCTGAAAATATGCATTTCAAAGTGATAGTGGATGTCAGTAGTAATGAAGGGGGAAAACAGTTGAACTTCATATGGACCCGTGCATGAAGACCTGAAAATGAAGAAATTTGAAGGATGTTGCATCATTTTCTATTAGCATAAGTTATTTTATTTTCAAGCCTGAACTATATTTTTAATATAATGTTGCATTCCATGGAAATAGGAAAACATGAAGAAAAACTGGTCTGAACATCTGGAATTCCTGGAATGATATTTAGTCTATGGCTCTTCTGGTTCTCCTTTCGATGGCATCTCCATCAGCCTTAAACTTTTCTGAAGAACTCTTTAGCTGAATGCAAAATGTGAGCTCTGCAATTCTCTAGTAAATTGGCAATGCCTTCACACTGGCCGGCCTCAACCATTATCCTTTTATGCAAAAAAGGCATGCTGGACCTAAACTGACTTGCAATATTCTCCCTATTCGGCAGTAGGAAAAGAAGCTCAGCCTCTGTTACCAAAATCAAGCTGCAGGCTAGTGAGGTTCAATCTTGTTTTCTTAAGACACTTATATTATGAATACTGCAGATGAATTATTGACTATCCTATCTAAGGAAAGGATAATTATCCAACTCAGGTTTAATATTTGTTACTAAGCATTTCTGTGAGTTGGTTAATTAGTTACTTAGTGTATTGTTTTTTATTTAACTTTGTAGATTTTCTAGTAAAATATTAATAGAGATCTAAAATATTAAGCTCTGTACAGTGATTTTAATATTCTACACTACATGATTAGAATGATGGCTTGGTAAGAAATGGAAAAATCCTGGTAATGGACTTTTGCTTTAGACTATTTGCTTGTAAAAATTCCACAGTGCCCTGTTACTTTGCTGAGTGTCTGCAAGCCTATCTGGGATAAGAGGTTTTTTTTAACCCCTACACTGTTAGTTTATAAGTAGATTAATAAATAATTCATTTGACAAAAGCTTTCTCTGTCTCTCTGGTGAGTATTTCTTTTAAGGTAAGATTAGCAAATCAATGTGTGATAGCATTTTTGCAGCTTGACTTAAAAGCAGCTGTGAAAAATGCATTTGGAATTTTGTTGTGTCTTAGAAATTGAAACTCTAACTACATTTTAACAATTTTTGAAGATAATGGCTAGTCAAGCAGAAGCCAGCAGCAGCTATATGTGCAGTCACTAGCTTTTGCCAGCAAACTCAATCATTGCCTTCCCCCTTCAAAAGCATATAATTGTCACAACTGTGTCTATGCACTTAATATTTATGAGAAACATGGCATAGAATCATAGAAATGTAGGTCTGCAAGGGACCTTGACACATCATCTACCCTGTGCTGAGGCAGGATCATATATACCTAATTATGAGACTCAGTGTTTTTCAAAGGCATTTTATTCCCAGTTACTCCAGAACAGTTCTCACTCTGTTATCCTCTATACGGAGGATTGTATTTTCTTTTCAGAATAAATAAAAGCTCCAGTCCGGAACACATTGCAATTATTTGCTGATCTATCTGTACATTTGTGAGATTCCTGCTCTGTCCACTGATCTCATAGTGAAAAATTGAAGTAGAATATTAATCAGGGAGAACTGTAAAGAATATCTTTACTGTAAGCAATATGTCTTTAGGAAACCTAAGCATTGCCATGCCAGATCAGTCTAATGATCCTTCTGGTTTAGTATCCTGTCTCCAGCAATGACCAGTATCAACTGCTCCAGAGGAAGAAACACTGCAGTTGGCAGTTGTGGGATAATCTGCACCCCAGAAAGGGTTCCTGCTAACCTCCGGTAATCAGAGGTTGGTTTATGCCCCAAAGCTCGAGGATTTTCAAAATTGTTACCTTCTGGCATTGCTGACTCTCCCACACATAAGTCACTCAGAAAAGTTTTGTTTGTAAACGGTTTTGGCAAGAGGTGTTCTTATTTTGCCAAGCCTACTCTAACCTCTCTACTTCTCTATGTGGTATCTAGTTAACAAACACTGGAAGATGCCATATAACATTTCTTAAATACTTAAATAAGCACACGCTTTTATTTGGTGGAGAGAACAGTATTCATTCTACATTGTCATTTCCTTTTCAGGCTCACCTTGTGGCAGCATTTGAGCAGAGCCTTGGAAACATGACTATTAGACTACAGAGTCTGACTATGACAGCAGAACAAAAGGCAAGTTTGAGAAACATTTGTTCAGTATGCATATGTGTAGATGCACGCGTCCCAAGGGGGAGGAGGACCAAGTGATTTTTAAAAATTAATTCACAGTAGTGGTGTTTTTATGAAACCTGTCTTACAAATTCAGTAAGTTGCCCTGTTCTGTTCGTTCCCTTGGAAGCATCTGGAACCGGCCACTGTCCAAAGACAGGATACTGGGCTAGATGGACCATTGGTCTGACCCAGTATGGCCATTCTTACGGTCTTGTGAAAGGGGATAATCCTTTCATTTGTATTTTAAAATAAAAATGTGCATGTGATTGGTGGGATAACAGCACAAAAATGGGAACCTGAATCTTTCCTAAGTTCTATTTCCAGCTCTGACACTGTGACTCCCTTTGTAGCCTTGGGAAAATCACATAACCTTTCTGCCTCAGTTTCCACATCTGTAAAAGTGCTTGCTTACCTCACAGGGGTGTTGTGAGGACTGATTAGATAATGACTGTAAGTTGCTTGGAACAAAAGAAGCTCTAATTATTGCTTTTTATTACAGTTTGTCTTCTTCCCAACACATACATGCATACATCAGTAAAAACACTATTAAAAATTACTGCGCTATGTACAATCACCAATTTTAGTGCTACTTTAATGCACAATAATTTCTCCACATTGTGGAATAACATCTGAACCCCTGGAAAGTAGTGCTTTCAAGGTCCAGTCAATCGTGCAGTATACACCAAGCTTCAGCACATTTCTTATGCACCCCAGACATTCACCAAGTACCTAAACCCAGATTGAAAGGAGGCTGCCTGGGAACAGTTACATGGAATCTAAATGTATAGACATCTCATTGGTTTCTTTTTCATTTCAGGATTCAGAACTGAATGAGTTAAGGAGAACCATTGAACTCTTGAAAAAGCAGAACGCTGCTGCCCAAGCTGCCATTAATGGAGTAATTAACACACCTGAGCTCACCTGCAAAGGTAAAGAGGCAAACTCTGCTTTTAACAGTAGTGTAGCACTCCTGAGACATTAGTCCTCTTGGTAATATCTGATGCAATTTACCTTGCCAGAGACTGGCTTTGTATATATCATCAACTGTATTTGCTCCTGCTTTGATGTAGCATGGAGATGTATACATTTGTATCTCAGTAGAGCCCTATGATTTTCATTGGTACCTTCTATTTAAATAAACTGTTATCAGACCCTCCTGTGCTGTCTAATAAGCGGTTTAATAAAACTTTGCTATCTGCAGTTGCTATGTTGCTCAAATTCACTGTAAGCATTTCATAATTCTCATCTCTGCACAGTAGCACAATAAAGGAACAGAATCCCCCTTCTGAGAGTTGTGGACACTGTGAACTCTCTAAGTAGTTACCCAATTCTTTTTTAAAATATTTTTTTAAAATTTCCAGTGCAAAGCAAGGGCCTGATCCTGCAAAGTCTCCCTCACATTACTTGTCTCACTGACTTAAATTGGGACTATTTGCATGAGGAAAGGTGTGCAAGCTCATGTGAAATATTAATTGCACCATGAGAAACAAGGAGTATTGCTGTGAACTATGCAATGCATCATTTTGTGCAAGTGATTCTAAATGCGCTTAATTCCTGAAATATTGACCAGTGGAGATATTGAAATGTCTCCAGTAAATTTGACTATATCTCTGTTAACATTCAGGTACTGGGACTGCGCAACCTGGTGACCTGCGAATCAGAAGGCAACACTCTTCAGATAGTGTCTCTAGTATTAACAGTGCTACTAGTCACTCCAGTGTGGGAAGCAACATAGAGAGTGATTCAAAGAAAAAGAAGAGGAAGAACTGGGTGAGTGTACTTCAGGAGATTGCGTGAAATGAATATAAAATTGTCCCAGGAACATCCAGGTTGAAATTCACCCTTGTGCATCAGGTCAACACAAGGACTATGCACCACTTAAATCACACCTAAACCCTATTTTGAAGACCCAAGTGAATCCTAAGTGATGCCTATGCATGTGCTGGCCGTCTGCATGGAAAAGAATTTTACCTTCACTAGCCAAAAGGCCAGTCATAAAACCTGTAATTGCAGTATCTCTCAAAGACTAATCCTGGCTAAGAGACGTACACTAATAGACTAGACAATGTAAAACATTAGAGAAAACTCCAAGTACATACATTAAATTAAACAAATTCACAATGAAGGAAGATTAATCCTCTTAGCTCATATTGCTTCCCTCTTCTGCGTGCATTCATTCCATTTTAACTTGGGCTATGTTCTAAATGCTACCATGAAATTTTTAAATCAAATAAATCAGATTTTAAAGTTCTCTTGTGATAGAAGTTTCTTCCAAAAGGTTTCAAAATAATCATCTTTCACTTTCCACTTCTCTTTCTTTGCTCATCATGTGTTCTATACAAGGTACCATGCACTGGAGGAAAGGTACACAGTATTAAACTCCATTTTTAATTAGACCATTGCTGCTGTAGTAACATTAGCTTTATTTTAGTTTGGACTAAAATACTTAGTTCTTGTAATGTAGTAAATAAAGCAATCCACACCCTCCTTCCCAGTCAGCGTAAATGTTCCTGGATCCTTAGCACACTGAAATTATAAATATGCTGCTACAAAATGTGTTAGTTTGCTCTTGTGAACGTTTATTCTGAAATTATCAGTGATGCTGTTACGGTTATGTATGAAACTCCCTTTGTGCCATGAGACTGCAACATTTTACTTGAACAGAATCTCATTTTCATGTATCTTTTCTATCTCAATGGTTTCACTTCCATATTTTAATCATAACACTTTCTCTCCCGTCCCCTCATTGTCCAAAACCTTGGATTCAATTAAAACAGTGGCTTCTCCAAATCTTCACAGTGCTGTCTTGTGTGTTACTTGTTGGGGTACTCTGCTGGCAAGGTGGACTTTATTTTCTCTCCTCCTTGTAAACAGTTAATGAGTCTTTTTCACATCAGATGGATTAATCCTATATGATCAGTAATCCCTCAGTCATGATCAATACCTCATCATATCTTTTCAGTCCTATTTTATTTGTTATTTTATGTTTCCATGGTCTAGAAGATTTCATCCTAGCACTAAGCTACATATCTCATTTGTCATTCCACTATTCTTAGTGTGGGTTAGGGAACATTTTATTTATTGTGAAAAAGATGACTATAGAGGGTCTTAGTGAAGTTGGGGTAAACAGAGGAATAGTATCTTGATTTCATCAAAGGATCACATTATAGCAGAATGAAGAATGGACATAAAATTAATTAATTATTTATAAACTGCACATAAGTTGCACCCAGTGAATGTAAAACGCTTTTTTCACAAATATTTATGAGGTCTTTTCTAAACTCAGAACGTCTAATTACATAGTGAAACATTACCTTCAGGCTAAAATAAAAGTACTTCAGAGACATGTTGCCACTGAAAATGTAGTGCAATTTAAAAAATCTTATTCGCCTATAAAACATGTGAGTTACACTTTTTTGTAACGAACTGAGATCACAGGGACCCACCACTTTAGCCATAATCATACTTGATTTTTCAGTTGTTTTGTAAGTGGGAGTCCCATTCAAAGGACTTACTAGTTGCAGATAGGTTAGAGAGAAGGCTGAATATTTTAACCTGATGAAATATTTATCCCTTGAAGGAAGACACAATGTACCAGGGCCTCAGCAACTCAGTTAAGAGACTACTAGCCATGGAGAAAATAAGATTTAGGCAGTATCGAGATTCAGATCTGTGTGCCATCCCTTATGTGATGTGAAATGACTGTGTTTGAAGGTCCCATTTTTAGAGAATATAGTTCCATGTACTCTGAATCCTGTTTAAAATTATTTCTGGTGTGTTTGTTGTTTATTGGTCATGTTTGTCTGAGAAATCCAAAGCTTTCCCCGTCACTGGCTTTCTCTGTTAAAACTTGTCTTTTTTCCTTCCCCGTCCCCTATTGCTTGCGCTTCCTCTGGCAGGTCAATGAGGTAAGGAAGACCTACTTTAAACTATAAAATACAAAGCTAACCCATCCATTTACATGACTAACCCCATCAGCATCAGTAACCTTGTCTGAGCCATGTTGCTTTATAACTGCAAGTTGCAATAACATTGTTACAAAGTTTCTTGTGCTGAATGGAATTCAGTATTTGTTGTGAGGGAGACACTCTAAAAACAGGAGGAATCAACATCCAGCCCTTTCAAGAGCTTATTCTAGATTCCCTTATTAATCTTATAAAATGGCTAAGATTAATGTGAAGTATTTGTTGCCATTTTGTTGGAAAGATTTGCATGCTAGAGTTTTTACTTTGTGGCTTAATTTATTGCTTAGATGCATTCTTTACATCTCTACTGTTATGGTTTTGTTGTTTCAGTTACGCAGCTCCTTCAAGCAAGCATTTGGTAAAAAGAAATCCCCCAAGTCAGCATCTTCTCATTCAGATATTGAGGAGATGACTGATTCTTCTTTACCTTCATCACCAAAGCTACCACACAATGGCTCAACTGTTTCTACCCCGTTGCTCAGAGCTTCTCATTCCAATTCTCTGTAAGTGGAATTTTTGTTTTTTTTAATCTCTTAAAATGAGTGGTTTGGAAATGCAACAGTAGAAAATGTACTGTAAGGAGCAGTCCTGCAGTGACAGAGAAATAGAACTGGATGAGCTAACGGAATGAGGAGTGCCATATATTATATAGTGATATTACCCCAAGATGAGATCAGAGCCCCATTTTGCCATACATACATACACATAGAAAACAGTTCTGGGTGAAATGTTGAACTCAGTGTTTTTCCACTGACTTCAGTGAAGCCAGAATTTCACCTAATGTCTGCCCTAAAGATTTCACAGTCTAAGTAGATAAGATAAATCAAAGGTGAAAGAAAGGAAGTAGTAGTAGTATTATCCCAATTTTACAGCAGGAGTACAGAGAGATTAGATGACTTGCCAGGAGAGTCACAGGAAGTCGGTGGCAGAGCTGGGAACATATATCCTGAGTCCCCATCCTGCGTCTTAACCATAATACTCTGTGAAGCCAAAAGACATCAACTCTCTTCTATAGAGTAATTCAATATTTTCACCATGTAAGGGAAGTAATTGCAACCAAAGTTATCTTGGACTGCAGAACTAATTTAAACTTCTCCTCGTGTTATCAGCTGTTCCAACACATGTTGGCATCTGGGATTTCATATTTTCTTTTAAGTAAAGACAACACACATTGCTATAAGCATCAGAGAAGAGTTTAATTTCAAAGTGGTTGAACTAGTTCAAGTAACAATAAGAATTGTTTCAAACATTTATGCCAAAAGCCCAATTCTCCACTCTGCCATTTGACTCACCACGTGACCTTGGGCAAACCACATAATCTCTCTATGCTTCCGTTTGACAATTTGTAACATGAGGTTAATGGTGCCTCCCTCAGAGAGGTGTTTTGAGGATAAATGAATGTTTATAAAGTGCTGAGAGAACCTTGTAAAGCTGTTTCATAATTACAATGCATCAGTAACTTCTTCACTTTGATTTGGATCAGTAGAAACAGAGATGCCACCTAGCTGAAATCAGGAAGCATTGAAAATATTGAGAGATCCTGTCTCGTGAGACTTCCAGATTGATTTCAGATCAAATACATTTGAATAGTATCCAAACTTGAAGTTTCCCATCATTTGTTTCCATGTAAGGAGATATGATTCAAGAGAACAATGGCAGTAAGATGTTGCTAGCATGAAATAATCCCCCCACCACATGTAAAGGTCACGTTTTTTCTACCTCTTAATTGCAACATCATCACTTTCAAGCAACCTCGACCCATAATACTATGGAATAGTCAAAGCTTAAAGCCAGCTTTTAATGTTGAAATTCATCATATCTGTTTTGATTATATCTGTCATCAATCAAAATACTCTGTGAATATGGCTAGTCTTGATAAGTATCTGGCGAGCCAGTGGGCTACAGATGAATTGAGAAAATGTCAAATACTTCATCTGCGGAGAGGGCTTCAGGCAGGGCACCAGTATGAGTGAGGTGTACATGTTTTGATTTATTTGTTTTCTGATGGAAGGGAAAGTTTTGCTCCTTTACTTAGAGATTTAGGCAGAGACATTTTAAACTGAAACCTCCCTGAAAGCATACAGCTCTGGTTCTGATCTTCCTATGTACAAACTCGTGCACCTGAACATCAGCTTCAATCTGCTTAATCGCTTTACATTGAGTAAAAGGCTCAGGCAGAGTGAAAGAGAGGAGCTAGCAGAATGAAGAGGCAGCCTGGCAATCTTCCAGAAAATGTCTGTGCTGAAAGGCTGTTCACCCAGAGTTTTGGGGGAGAACAACAAAAATGCCATCAAAATAAACTTTTAAGCATGAGTGGTTTAAAGCGAGCAGGAATTTATCATGTCTGAATAGGTGTAGGGTTCCAAAGCCCTCCAGAATCATTCAGGGAAGCCCAGCTGTGCACACCTGTTGAGTTTTAAATCTTTCTGTAAACTCATCAATCTCCAAGTGACTGTTGCTACTCTCTGTACTTCCTTAATTTATTTGGATTTTTTGCATTTAAAAGATTTCCTGCATGATTACTACTTTGAAAGAAATACTAATGTTGTCCAAGGATAGGTAATGGCCAGAATTTAGTTTCATGTACTAATTTTATTACCCTCAAAGCATAATTCCTGTGCTCGTAGAGACAGTTTCTGATGTTTGAGTCATAGGTTCATAGTCATAGATTCCAAAACCATTAGATCATCTAGTCTGACCTGAATAACACTGGCCATAGAACTTCCCCAAAATAATCCTAGCACATCTCTTTTAAATAAAACATTTAATCTTGATTTTAAAATTGTTGGTGATGCAGAATCCACCATGACACTTGGTAAATTGTTCCAGTGGTTAATTACTTTCACTACTAAAAATGTATGCCGTATTTCCAGTCTGAATTTGTCTAGCTGCCACTTCCGGCCATTGGGTTGTTTATACCTTTCTCTGCTAGACTGAAGGGTCCATTATTAAATATTTGTTCCCTGTATCGATACTTATAAATTGTAATCAAGTCATCCCCCTTAACCTCTTTGTTAGACTCAAAAAGCTCAATCTATTTAGCTTATCACTATAAGGCATGTTTTCTAATCCTTGAATCATTCTTGTGAACCTTCTCCAGTTTATCAACATAAAGGTCAACAAATACTGGGCTGGATGGGCCCATGGGCCTGATCTGGGGGAGGGGGGGGTGTTAGGGGGAGGATGTGTGGCTGGATAGATCCAGGGGTCTGATCAGGGGAAGCTGGGGGAGGGATTTAACCCCCCTGGTACCTCCAATGGAGAATGACTCATGGCAACAAGTTCACTCCAAAAGAGGAGCGGGGGGGGGCCAGCACTTAAAATATATGAGGAACGCCTCCAAACCTGAGAGAATTTTTTCAAATCAGTACTTGGTAATTACATGAGCAACGGTAAAATCTGAAATTTGATATTAGTATTCAATGATTAAAAAGAAAAAGGGTACAAATATGAGATCCATTGTCACAAATGAGAGGAAAGTGTAAAAGTTTGAGGGATTCATAGATTCATAGATTCTAGGGCTGGAAGGGACCTCGAGAGGTCATCGAGTCCAGCCCCCTGCCCTCATGGCAGGACCAATTACTGTCTAGACCATCCCTGATAGACATTTATCTAACCTACTCTTAAATATCTCCAGAGATGGAGATTCCACAACCGCCCTGGGCAGTTTATTCCAGTGTTTAACCACCCTGACAGTTAGGAACTTTTTCCTAATGTCCAACCTAAACCTCCCTTGCTGCAGTTTAAGCCCATTGGTTCTTGTTCTATCCTCAGAGGCTAAGATGAACAAGTTTTCTCCCTCCTCCTTATGACACCCTTTTAGATACCTGAAGACCGCTATCATGTCCCCTCTCAGTCTTCTCTTTTCCAAACTAAACAAACCCAATTCCTTCAGCCTTCCTTCATAGGTCATGTTCTCTAGACCCTTAATCATTCTTGTTGCTGTTCTCTGGACCCTCTCCAATTTCTCCACATCTTTCTTGAAATGTGGTGCCCAGAACTGGACACAATACTCCAGTTGAGGCCTAACCAGCGCAGAGTAGAGCGGAAGAATGACTTCTCGTGTCTTGCTCACAACACACTTGTTAATGCAGCCCAGAATCATGTTTGCTTTTTTTGCAACAGCATCACACTGTTGACTCATATTTAGCTTGTGGTCCACTATAACCCCTAGATCCCTTTCTGCCGTACTCCTTCCTAGACAGTCTCCTCCCATGCTGTATGTGTGAAACTGATTGTTCCTACCTAAGTGGAGCACTTTGCATTTGTCCTTATTAAACGTCATCCTGTTTATCTCTGACCATTTCTCCAATTTGTCCAGATCATTTTGAATCATTTTGATTTTATAGCCATAGTTGATACATATAAAGAGGTAAAATGTGAGTGTATTTTATATCCGTATATGATAATTAGAGAGAAAATTAGCAAAATTTGTAAGGATTTTATATCAATCAGTACTCAAGAATTGGAGAAAAGGGCAACCTTAGAGGAGATTTAATGTTAATATCAGATAATTAGATGAGAAAATCTTAAGGAATAATAAATCAGACATAGATAACTAGAGAGAAAATGGGGCAAAATTTTGCAGGAATTTTATATCAATATTTTAGAATTGAGACGAAAGTGGGGCAAAAACTTCTATGTAGAACTTTATCTATGTCATCATTGGTGCTGTAAGCAGCAACTGATTTTGGTCCATCAAGCGTATCTTGCTGAATCAGGGGAAGTTGTTTTTGCTTTATTAATTAAATACTCTGAAACAGCATTTGAAAGTAATGCTCCCAAGCTCCCAACAGTAACTGACTGTTTTACAACCTTTCTCAGTATTTCTGAATGTACTGACAGTGAAGCTGAAACAGTCATGCAGTTACGCAACGAGCTAAGAGACAAAGAGATGAAACTGACTGATATTCGTCTGGAGGCCCTTAGCTCTGCCCACCAGCTAGACCAGCTTCGGGAGGCTATGAACAGGATGCAGGTAGGAATGGAACAAAAAACAAAAAAATTAAAATTTGCTTTTATCTATTAAGGACTTAACAGTCCACCACACTACATATTTTCAGAGAATGTGTAAAATCAAGATCCACTGATGCCTCACAGCCATTGAAGGTCCCATGGCTCTTCTCACCAATGTAGACATGGTAACCTACATCTCTGGCATTACACTTTCAATCTTACAAGCTACTTATTTAAAGAAATCACTTCATCCACCACCAGTGGTCATTTAAACAGTTGCATTGTTCTCCCCAGGGGTGACCGCATGTCAGTGGGGGCGGGGAAGTGACTTGTAGTGTGCCTTGGGAAACTTTTATCAGAATGTAAAGGATTTTCATTGGACGAACTTGAAAAATCCTTACACTTAACGGCATTTCTCTTTCTGTCTGTATGTAACATAATCATATTTTAATGCTGCATCCAATCAATTCAAACGTGTTCAGAGAATATTCTAGACATCAGTGGCCAGAATGCTGTTGATTTGGGGGAACATTGAAAATTCAAAAGAAGGAGATGAGGGACAATATTTCTGAGTTGAGTGTGAGGCCTTTGTAAGCTCGGCCAAGGGTGGTAGGGCTAGGGAGAAATGGGGAGTACAAGGGGAAATTGAAACATGTACACAAACCCTGACATGTTGAGGGTAGATGTGGGACCCCTGGAACTGGAAGGAGGAGTAGGGGGAGGGCCCCTGGAATGGTGGGGGGGGGCATACAGCTCCTGGTGTAGGGGAGATTGTGGCACCCTGAAATGGAAAATGGGAAATGGGAGACACACAGAATCCCTGGTGTGGAGGAGGGGTTCTGCAGGGATCCTGGTATGGTAGAGGGGTGAATGCAGACAGCGCCTCTAGCATGGGGGGATGTGGGGGTGTTCACAAAGCCCCCAGCATGCGGGAGAATGGCAATAGAGTGAAAGGGGGTACAAGAACCTCTGGCAGGAAGGGGAGATTGAAGAGCCCTGGTACAGGAGGAAGGGGGAATTGGGACACACGCTGAGCCTCTGCCTTGAAAAAAGAGAATAGGGAACCCAGGAACAAGAGGAGGGAAAATGGGGAGGCGCACACAACCCCTGGCAGGAAGAGAGATTTCAGGGAATCCCAGAAATAGAGGGGGATGGGAGGATGGCACACAAGGAGCCTGTGGGATGGAATGGAGGAATACAAGGAGCCCCATAGATTGGTGTGTGTGTGTGTGCATGAACTTGGCCTACAGTCACTACAAAGTGCCCCTTAGATTTCTTAGTAATCGGGTTTTTCAAAGGGATTTTGAAAAGTGCATCTTATTAAACATGGGGTTTATTCTTTAGATACTTGAGTTAGTTTCTTGAAATGTATACTTGCAGCCACTCATAAATGAATTGAGGTAGCATGTGCCTCCTGTCTACTGACTTTTCTTTTCAAGAGCGAGATTGAGAAGTTAAAAGCAGAAAATGACCGGTTGAAGTCTGAAAACCATGGCAGCTGTAGCAGGGCTCAGTCTCAGGTTTCCATTTCATCCTCGCCAAGACAGTCCATGGGTCTCTCTCAGCACAGCCTGAACCTCACAGAGTCTACCAGTCTCGGTGAGCATACTGTGAAAGACAATGGACAAGTTTTATCCTGTAGTTGGAACGTTCACGTTGGTTAGCCATAAGAAACAAAAGAGTAAGGATTATTAATGGCTATGGTGTGGATATGTGTCAGCCACTGGGATAAACCCTTCTATTAGAATGTCATCATAGTTCTGCTACACCCTAAAACCTAGCTTTCCAATTATGACCTCAGCTGCACCAAATCATGTTCAGAGCCATTTAATTGTGTACATTTGCCAACATGATATTTTGTAGGAAGGAAAATATGGGGTAACTGACAGTGGTAATTTGGCAGGGTGTCACTAACAATATTCTCACATTAAGCCTCTATACACGTGAGGACTAAGCTGTGTTCTGTCCCAGTGTAACAAAAATATTGGTGTAATGCTCTCCATTGCTGTCATTGTAAAACTAAGAGACTGTTGATGTTTGCCATTTACAGACATGCTATTAGATGACCCTGGTGATGGCTGTGCCCGGAAGGAAGGAGGCAGGCATGTTAAAATAGTTGTTAACTTTAAGGATGAAATTAAATGGAAGGAGGTGAGTTGTGTTCTATATTAGGCCTCTACATCCTGCCCTCAGCTTTGAAATGTAACTGGGTTGGGGCTTGATCCTGAACTTCTGTCTTTACTGCTTGGAATCTGTTTTGGATTTTTATTTTTTTTTTAAACATTTTAAAATTCTTTTAGCAGTTCTCCAGTTCTCATACCAATTTAGCATTCAAATCATTCTGTTGAGATAGGCAGTAAGAAGAGTGGCCTGCCTCACAGCAAAACTAATGGATCCAGTCTGAGGAGACCCAAAGTTTGTCATTCCAGCCCAAATTGCCTAAATTTAAATCAGGGTTACATTTTGAAACTATTCCAGGCTTAAACACCCCTATCCGCTGACCTCCAAACACACATGGTTAATTTTAAACTGATTAAACAACAAACACATTTCAAGTATTGTGCATTGCAGTCCATTTAATAAACTTGTGGTGCATGTGTAAATCTGCTAAATTGCATTTACAGAACACCAATCAAACCAGATCATTGAGTAGTTGTTCCTTAATAAACACCTACTTGAGGATTAATTTGTGTCACTCACACATGCATGTATTAAATAGGGTGACATAAGATTAATCAAATAACTGGAAATGCAACTGAGTCAACAGATCTGCTTTCCATTAAATGCCAAATGTACTTGAATAAATTCTGTGGGGAAGTTAATTCACCAAGGATGCACCCATGTATAAGCAAATTAACTGTAAAAATGATTTGTTTAATTCTATTTGACTAGACCTGTGTTCATGGTCAGAAAAGTAATTAAATAGAAATGGTATCTTATTACACTGATGTGTCTTGGAGTCATATCTGTTGTTTTTAATCACAATTACTATTTTTTCTTCTGTTAGCAGTGCAGATCCCATGCAGTTCTTGCAAAACAAGTTGGTTTCTGTTCTTTCTGTTCTCCCTTAGACAATCATGAACAAAATTGTCAGCTACATTCTCTTAGTATAATTTTTATTGCCAAGAGATACAAAAAATCTAACTTGATTTTCAGATCCCTGGTGGAGTTTTCAGAAATGGAGAGGGGGAAACTTTTTTCACTTGCAAATTGAGCATATTTGATCTGGAAGTTATTGAGAAAATAAATATGGTACCACAATCTCAGTTTCTGATTATAATGGCTATAATTTTCTTCTTGCTAAGCTCTACTTCCTGATATTTAAAACTTCTGGTGGATTGAATTTTAAGTGCCCTCTATATTAATAACCATTACTTTAATTGTGCGTTTAACAATGCAAAGACTATTCAGTAGAGTAGAGAGAGGATTTTTGTATGGTTTTCAAAATTTACCATATGTTGTTATAAAGTAGAGACCAGTTATTTTAGAGACAAACCAGGATTTTAAACAAATAATTTACTTTGGACAGACTCACATCATTAGCTTTCTTTTCACTTTAATTAATACGTTTGTATGTATTAGGATTCCAGGCCCCGCCTCTTCCTCATTGGCTGCATTGGAGTCAGTGGCAAGACAAAATGGGATGTACTGGACGGGGTTGTTAGACGGTTATTTAAGGTAAATAGTGACAATTTACTGTGTATTTGAATCTTCCCACTCAGTAATAAATGTTTTCATAATTAACAGTACATCTAACTACAATACCTTGTGGACCTCCATGGAGGCTAGGATTTGTATATTGGTCTCAGTATAAGCTTGGCTCCAGGGAGCACTGAATTCCAATCTTGGCTCAGACAGATATGCTGTGTGACTTCGGGCAATTCAGTTAACCTCTTTCTACCGCAACTTCCCTGTTTGTAAAGTTGAGATAACAGTTACCATCCTACTTCACAGGGATGCTGTGAGGATTAATTAGATAATGTTTGTATAGCACTTTGAAAATGCAAAGCACTACCCAAGGGTTGTTATTGTGTGTTGTTATTGTGACATAGAACCTTCAGGGCAAGTAGATTTTAGAAGTTATTTTTTCACCCCAGGAATATATCATTCATGTGGATCCAGTGAGTCAGCTAGGATTGAATTCAGACAGTGTTTTGGGATACAACATTGGGGAAATCAAACGCACAAATAGTGCCGAGACACCTGAGCTGCTGCCCTGTGGCTATCTGGTTGGTGAAAACAACACCATCTCCGTTACTATCAAAGGTAATTATACGTGATCCATCCATTGTAGTTCTCAGTAATTATATCTGATAACACTTATGGTTTTAGGAAGCTCGGAGAATCGGAGAAGTTTTATTACATTTCTTTTTCCCTGTCTCTCGCTTTAACCCACCTGTACCTTACTTCTTCAGTGACATTTGTTAATGTAAGCATTAGACTCTGAAGAGTTTTAGAACATTGGGCCTGTACCCAAATTCAGTATCACCATATCTTCTTAGTCCTGTTATAGTAGTAATAACAATTGCACTTGTAGCAGATTTTATCCTGGATTCGGAATGCACCATGGTCCAGACTCTGATACCCTTACTCCTATTGGTTAGCACCTTTCTCCACCAGGGCCCATCGAATTCAATAAAGGTCCCTCTTTGGGTCACAGGTGGAACCAAGAAAAGATCCCAGGATTCATGGTTTGAACTCTGTTGCGTTTGTTCTTTCATTCCTTCTTTCCTTAATTGGCGGGGGGAGAGGGAGGGAATCTTTTATATTTCTTTTGGCGACTCATTCTGTCCCCTCCCTCTCTTCAGATCTGTGCCATAATCAACTTCCTTCCAGCTGAGGTGGACCGTATGGGAGTCCCTTTATTGGCTGACAGTGCTGCTCATTTAATCAACCAGAGGTGCTGTTAAGCAACAGAAAATGTTCTCTTCCTACCACATAAAGGACTGAACAGGCTTGCTGTCATGAAAAAGAGGGACCAGGAATGGAATCAATTTCTCTTTCATGGCCCTACACAGCAGCAGTACCATTAAGTTACCACCTCACCACAGCCTCACCTGTGTAATTTAGCGCTGGTGTGCACTAAAAGTTCCAAAGTACGCTTGAACATAGTACTTTGTTAAAGGGCACCAGCAGAGTCTACATGGGCCAATGAATATGCAACACATTAGTGCACTTTAGAAATCACATGCCCGTGAAGCATATCATCCCACAGAGTAGACAAGCCCTTAGTGTTAATGTTAGCTGTAAAGTAGGAAAAACATAATCACAAAAATACTGAAACATTTCAGTTTATTCAAGTTTATCCAAGAACCAAGACATGTTTCTAAAAGCCCCACAGTACAACTTGAATGAAAATGTTACTTGAGAACTTGTCATACTAAATAAGCTATATATTCAGCTTGTAATAGCTTTACTTGTGCTTTGTAGACTCATTTATGATATACTTATGTTTTTATTTTAAAAATTATATTTTAATTAATTTGTGGGAAGCCAGTAATTCATTTATACCTTCCAGATGTAGAGCTGTGCATACAAATGTTTGATCTTGTAAGTAATCAGTCAGGTGCTACCGATTCTGTCAGCCATTGATGTGCTAACATTCCCTTCCTTCAGTTTATTTTTAAGCTTTTGTGTGCTTACCCTGAGCCAGTTCTGCCTAAAGTGACTGCTGACATTGCACAAATGTCCTCTATGGAAATTTTTATGCCTGAAGCTGTGTCTATCATAATGCACAGAAGGAGTTTAATTGCAAATGGTTTGGATGTTTGGTGAAGGCAGGGGGACTTGATGATAGATAGGTTTGTTTTGTTTTGCAGAGCAAAAATAGATGCCTAAATTCTGGGTAAATGTATCTTTCTGTGACTGTACTTGACAATGAAATGGTTTGTGAATAGATTTGTCTACAATAGAACTGGAAGCCAGGCTTTACCCAGCAGTTCTTAATAGACAAAATAAACTTTCACTGCTCCATGGTGGAGGAAATCCAAAGAATGGAGATGGCTCATGGGCATATAGTTTAACCAGTAATTATATCTATGACCATTTATCCGGGGCAGGACTTAGGCAGCATAGGCTGTATTAGCTAGTCTGGGAGCTAGAGAGCCAGGAGAGGTCCCAGTAAAGACGCTTTGCATTCAATATAACTAACTGATTAATGACTCTTCTCTACCATGAGAGATGCTATAGTATAAAAAGGAGTCTTCATCTGGGGTAGGGAATGTTCTGCTTATGATTTTGGTGTGGGTGAATTCTGCAACTTCTGAGTGAAGCTTTTGGGTTGTTTCCTGTTATAACTGGCCCTGTGACCAGTTATACCAGGAAACAACACAACACACAATCAGATTTTCTATTTTAGATCAGTGCTTTCTTTTAGATCAGTGCTTTAGCACTAATTTAGTCTAAACTTGGCAGTTGAAATACATACATTTTCCTCAATGGGAACAGATATTTTTGCTACTGAGAGAGAAGTTTAAAAACGCTTAAAAAAAAAACCTTTTAGCAACTTTAGCAAGATGTGGATCCCCTGAATGACGTTGATTTTCTAAATGCAGGTATCTGTGAGAACAGTTTGGATTGTCTGGTGTTTGAGTCGCTGATTCCAAAGCCTATACTGCAGCGATATGTGTCTCTCTTAATGGAACATAGACGGATTATCTTGTCTGGGCCAAGTGGCACTGGTAAAACGTACCTAGCAAATCGTCTGTCTGAGTTTATGGTACTTAAAGAGGGCAGAGAGCTGGCTGATGGAGTTATTGCAACCTTCAACGTGGATCATAAGTCCAGTAAGGTGAGGAAATGGAAGGTATCTTTATAGAAACACTGCTACTATGTGCCAGAAATGATGGATTCAGCTGTTAAACTTTAACTAAATATCAGTAGGCTACTGAGATGTAAAACTTTTGAGAGAGCTATTGGATGCTTTGGGGGGGAAAAGGTAACAGTATAATGCATCGCTACATTGTATTAACCTAAAAGTGGCTATGTGCCTACAAATAATAACAGCAGCCTTTTTTGGTGTATACCTCTGGTAAGGTTTGTAGGTAAGAAAACAAAGCTGTCCTGCCAAGTTATGTATGTGATGGCCTCAGGTGAAGTAGAGAGTTATTTGGAGCAAAGTGCTGTAAAGTGTGGTCGCTAGCAACTGATATAATTTGGGGCATCCTGTTTAATGCACATTTTAGAGATGATGAGAGCAACCTCACCCAATGTTCAGCGGTGGCACTGAACTCATCCTTCTTTCATGCCATCGTCCAAGCCATCTCCGCAAATGAGCATCATGGCCGGGCGCATTCTCTGTGCTGTAGTTAGAGATTAACACAATGGCAAGAACGTGATCAAACATGGCAAGCATGGGCAGTTGAGGTGGACTGCTCCTTCTACAACTTTCTCACCTGCTTACCCAGTATACTGAGATATGAGGAAGTTCTTAAAACATCTCAGAGCTCTGTGCAGCATGGCTGCCAAAACAGTGTAGCACAAGGTGCTTTAGCAAAAAGGCAGACCATGGTCCCTGGGAATCCCCAAATAGGCTTCCCAAACAGGAGTCCTGGTACATTTTTGAGTCTGTAACACCTGAAAGTATTTGGATTAAAACAAAAGTTAAAAGTAGAAGTCATATGATTACTCCACTTGGAACAATCTGGCCTATTGTGACTAAAGCAAAGCAGGCTATGTTATACCGGGCCGGCTTTAGCGGGTGCGGGGCCCCGCCACCGATCAGCTGAACCAAAAAAAAACAAAAAACCTCCAGACGCGATTGGCTGAGAAAAAAAACACAAACCTCCTGACGCGATTGGCTGAGCAAAAAAAACCCGCCAGAGCGGGGCCCGATTCCAGGAAATATTGGCCTAAGGCCAGCCCTGATGTTATATTCGTTATCAGGAGCATTTCTAGAACTGAATCCAACAGCCAAATAGCAAGTAGTTTTTCTCTGTTAACTGAGTTTCCAAGGAATAATATGAAAACCAACTTCCTCTTCTACATATGCTTTGCAGGAACTGCGCCAATACTTGTCCAACCTTGCTGACCAATGTAATAGTGAAAATAATGCTGTGGATATGCCTCTTGTCATCATTCTGGACAATTTGCATCATGTTAGCTCCCTAGGAGAGATCTTCAATGGGCTTCTGAACTGCAAGTACCATAAATGGTAATGGGATTTTAGACCCACACTTCAAACCCCTGAAACAGATCCTTCCGCAGAGTCAGACTTATTATACCCTGATCAATAAAATAAATGCTAGACAACATTTTTCAGATTATTTTTGATACTATGATCCAAGATGGCTAGAACTGATTCCATCATCAGCGTCTAGTTGCATAGAACTGTTAAAAAAAATTATATATGTGTATATATATGTAATAAAAATTTAGTAAAGTATTTGGGTAAATTGTATTCATCACACACAATAGCCTTTGAATATTAAGAACCCAGTTTTCAGTGAAGGCCTCTATGTTGAGGTGTTAGTTTTTGCACCCACAATTCATTGCAGGCACAAAAATGTAACTGCACTGGTAGACGAGGGGCTGGAGTAAACCTAGCTGAATATTAAGGTTGTAAAGGTCTTAATTTGAAGTTACTTATTAAATGTGTTTGAATTATTGCCTAGAAATGAGTTTACAAATACTGATTTGTTCAATGTTTTCTCATAGTCCTTACATTATTGGCACAATGAACCAGGCCACATCTTCAACACCTAACCTTCAACTACACCACAATTTCAGGTACTGTATGTAAATTGACAAATTACCTGATGGTTATGGTTATATTTCTTAGCTGACAATATAAAGAGAATATCAGCTACATAGGATGAACAAAACCCATTCAGGACCTAACCTGTCATATTACTACTCTCTAGAATAACAGGTAAATAAATGGCTGACGCTTCTGTTCTTCTGCTTTAGATGGGTGCTATGTGCAAACCACACTGAACCAGTCAAGGGCTTTCTTTGTCGTTTCCTGAGACGAAAACTAATTGAAACAGAAATCAGTGGCAGGATGAGAAATGCAGAACTGGTTAAAATCATTGACTGGATTCCCAAAGTCTGGCAGCATCTCAACAAATTCTTGGAGGCTCACAGTTCCTCTGATGTTACTATTGGTGAGAACTGAGAATTCTAGTACTAAAGCATTCTCTGATGTTTCTAAGGGTACGTCTGTACTTGCCCGTCGCGTCGGAGGAGTCCAATCGATCTTCTGGGTTCGATTTATCGTGTCTTGTCTAGACGCGATAAATCGAACCAGGAAGTGCTCCCCCGTCGACGCTTGTAATCCTACTCTGCGAACGGAGTAGGCAGAGTGGACGGGGGAGCCTGCGCGCCGCGTGTGGCCCCCCGGTAAGTACCTTTTCATTCGAACTAAGATACTTCGACTTCAGCTATGTTATTCACGTAGCTGAAGTTGCATATCTTAGTTCGAATTGGGGGGTTAGTGTAGACCAG
The DNA here is from genome assembly GCA_033296515.1 of Macrochelys suwanniensis. Taxonomy (NCBI): domain Eukaryota; kingdom Metazoa; phylum Chordata; order Testudines; family Chelydridae; genus Macrochelys; species Macrochelys suwanniensis. The sequence continues at coordinate 82,313,608 of CM065781.1, forward strand.
CCCTAAGAGGATATATTCTAGTTCCGCATACTCCACTGGAATTAAAGAGCCATGGCGGGGTGGGGGGGAATGATTTATAAAAGCCACATTTTAAGACTGACCATGCTATCAAGCAAAACTGTATCAAGGGTTCATAATAAATAGGTTGTAGACATAAAGGAAGTTTTAAAAATTCTTTGAACTCTGTAATTGGTTTCTTCTTTAATGCAATGCAGTATCGAGGTAATTCAGGGACTTTAAAATTATCTCAAAAAGAGCAGATGCTGACATTTGTACATTTCTTCTCACCTCTTAAGTTACAGTCTCCAAAGAACTTAGAGTTGGTGTTTGATATTGCTTTTGAATTAACTGCTGCAAACCATGTTCATGATGTGACTTTAATTTCCCCTTCCAGGTCCACGACTCTTCCTCTCTTGTCCAATAGACGTGGATGGTTCTAGGGTCTGGTTTACTGACTTGTGGAACTACTCTATTATCCCATATCTTTTGGAGGCAGTCAGAGAAGGACTACAGGTGAGGAATTCAAATGTGAAACCTGAATAGGGTTTCTGTCTAAATAGAAAGGAGATACTGAATGCAGTAGAACCACATTAACACTTTTCTCTAGAAACAACTTGAGACTTAGGGTAAAATTTTCAAAAATGATTTGGGCGTTAGGAGCCTAAATCCCTTTGGAGTTTCAATGACAATTAGGCTTCTGAGTGCCTAGACCATTTTTGAAAATGGGACTTAGGCTCCTAGGTTTTTTAAGCACTTTTGCAAATGTTACCCCACATCTAAAATGCCATACTTGAAAGCATTCATTTACAGTATTATCGCTAATTTGCAATATGTTTACAATGGCCAATGAACTCACAACCTTTAACTATCTGTCAGCAGAGAAACTAAGCAGCGTTTGGAGAGATTTATTGAATGAGTGTAAGGATCGTTCTCACAAGCACTTTGTCGATTTTTTTCTCAGTCCAGGTGATGAAATATTGATTGCATTTCTTTGCAGTGCTTCCAGGGTCTGTAAAGAAACCTTCATTAACTCTAATTTTAGCAGCGTTATTGAACTGCCTGCACTTAGCATTTGATTAAAAATTCAGGTTCTCCAGCAGTTTTAGAAAGCTGGGATAGTACTGGCACTGTTAATTTTTATGGGAGCCAACATGTCTATGGCTAGAGCAGGGGGTTTGGAGTCAGGAGATACATGTTCAGTTCAAGATTGCTACTGACTTGCTGTGTGACCTTGGAAAAAGCACTTAATCTCTTTGTACTTCGGTTCCCCATCCAGAAAGTAGGTATAATAAAATACCTACCTCACATAGGTGTCATGGCATGTATCTAATTAATGGTAGTAAAGTCTTACGGGTGTGTGTGTGACAATGATTCCACAGAACAAGTTTTTTATTAAAAATAATCAAACTCATTGCATTTAAATTTCATGGAACAACCTACAGATGTTATGCTGGCTGAGATAATTTTTAGGATGAGTCAGTGGCCCTGTACTCTTGCCCTGTGTCCCCCCCCCCCCCCCCCCTTCAAACTAAAAATCAGCACAGTCACATTAAAACCAGGAAGCATGGCAACTCTAGGTTTTCCATGTTCATATCTCTGATCTGGATTGCTTGATAAGGTGAGCTCATTTGAACATGTGTTTTAATACACCAAGATCCTTTATCTAGGAACAAAGAATGTAGGTCACACAAAATGGCAGACCGTATCCTGGAATGCAGTGACATTGAAAAAGTTTTAGGAGCAATGGTAGATAATCAGCTGAACCACAGCACCCAATGCAATACTATAGCTAAGATGGCGAACATGATTCTTGGAGGCATCAGCCGGAGACTATCAAGTAGGATTTGGAAGGTGACATCACCTCCCAATACAGCATTAGCAAGACTATTGCTGCAATATTGTGTGAAGTTCTGGTGTCCACACTTCAAATACGATATTGAAAAATTGGAAAGCGTTCAGAAAACAGCTACATAAATGATTTAAAGTCAGGAAAACATGCTTTATAGTAAGAGACTTGAGAAGCTCAATCTATTTAGTTAATCCTAAAGAAGGTTGAGATAATTTGATCTTGGTTTACAAGTACCTACATGGGGAAGGGTTTTCTGGTAGTAGATGGCTCTTTAATCCAGCAGAAAAAGACATAATGAGATCTAATGGCTGGAAGTTGGAGCTAGACAAATTCAGACTAGTAACCAGGCACAGATTTTTAAGAGTGAGGGTTGGAACAATGTAATCTAGGGATCTGGTGGATTCCCTGCCACTTGAAGTCTCTAAATCAAGACTGGATATCTTTCTAATAGGTATGCTGTAGCTCAAACAGAAGTTATGCACTTGATGCAGAAATTATTGGGCCAGGGTCTATGACCTGTGTTATGGAGGAGGTCAGACTAAGTGATCATAATTGTCCCTTCTGGCCTTAAAATTTAGAGTGCAAAGTAAAATTACATGCAACACTTGTTAAGATATGATTGTTTCAATTTTCCTTAATGATGACCTTCCTTTTTTTTCTACTTCATGATGTATAAAGAAAGCATGGCTTGTGTATAAAAATGATAAAATAGTAGCATTTTTTCTGGTGAAATGTCATCTCTACATTAGAGAGTCAGTTCTTGTCTGTATTGGAAGAATGATTCTGTGACAACTGGAGAATTAGTGAAGTCATGACCACAATAGACTGAAAACAGAGTAATTGACAGGAAGAAGGATTTTTAGTTGTACTGCCTAAAATTTAGGTTTAATTGTTAACATACCTTTTACTCCAATGCCTGAAGAACACTGCAGAGAATGCTGTTGTTAAAGATTCCACACAACTGGCCCTTCGCTTAAGATGTGAAAAAGCTCCAGCTACCCACCTGAATCCTCAAACAAATTTTCTGTCCAAACTACAGAAGACCAGACTTTTATTATTTATCATTTTTACTGTGGTAGCTCCTAGAAGCCTTGAGCACATTGGGAACAATAGTTATAGGCACTGTGCAGACACATAGTATGTGATAATCCCTGCCCTTTGCTTACTTGACATTCCTGAGACTTCTAAGATAAATAACAAACAGACAAAAGAAACTTAAAACAAATTTATTTGTACCTCCCAAAGAAGGGGAAAAAATAAAAGTAAAGCAACCTCTTCTTAAAATTTCCTTTACAGGTCACCTTTAAAGCAGGAGAGTGGGAGCCAGTAGAATTGCTTTTTTGTCTTTGGACAGGTGACTTAACCTCTATGTACCTCAGTTTTTTAATCAATAAAATGGGATTACAATACTCGCATAGGCTGGGAGGCTGCCTGTACTGTACCTTGAGTATTTCAAATCAGAGATGTGCAAAGCATTTGGAACATTTAAAAAAAAGAAAAGAGAATAGCCAAACCTTCCTGCTTCCTGTTTTCGTTTTGGTTATGCATGCTATCTGTGACCCCCTTACAGTCGCTTACCAAGACTAAGGGTTTCCATTTCCTTACTTTTGGCTTCAGGGTCTTTTTGTCTAGCTTCCTGGTTTTGTTTTGTTTTTAAAACCCTTATGATAAAACCCTTAATTATATTAATGGCTCAGTTTACTCCAAAACTTTTGTTTCCCTGTGTCTGAGGATAAGAATTATGACTGCAAGCCTCAGAAAATAGACAGGATTGTTGTAACAGTGACAGAGTTTAAGGCCAGAAGGGGCCACCAGGTCATCTAATCTGACCTCCTGTGCAGCACAGGCCACTAGCGCCACCCAGCACCCGCACACTAAACCCAACAACCGAAATTAGAACAAAGTATTACAGCCTACAGGAGACTAGGCTGTTATGTGCCACATGGACCAGGATACACCAGTGCCCACAGCCTCTGCAGTGGCAGGGCAATGATTAAATGAGAGAATCCCAGATAATCCTGTCAAGTGACCCACACCCACATGCTGCAGAGGAAGGTGAAAAAACCCTAAGGTCACTGCCAAACTGACCTGGGTGAAATTCCTTATGCACCCCACTTGTGACAATCGGACCCTGAGCATGTGAGAGAGAACCAGCCAGCCAAGCACATGAGAGACAGAAAGCTCAGTGCTACCTCAGAGCCTTGGCACATCCTGATCCAATCTCCAGCTGTGGCCATTTCAAAATACATTTGAGGATTGGGGGATGGGGAATCCTTTCCTGACCCATACAGGTGGCCAGCCGAAGCCCTGAAGCATGAGCTTTTAGGAAAATAAGGCCTAAACAAGAAGTGAGCCCCAGAGCTACTGAGCCCTGCCCTCCATCATCACAAGCAACCTTGTCATACAGTCACACTCATAAATGTGTCCTGGTCGCTCTCAAAACTAATTAAGTTGTTTACCGCCACATCTCCTGTTGGGCGGCTCTTCCAGAACCTTGCTCTTCAGATGGTGAGAAATCCTCTCCTACTTTCCAGCCTGAATTTTCATAACCAATTTATACCCATGTGTTCTTGTGGAAAAAACTGGTGCTAGAAATGTATATTTGACTCTGGCATCTGTCTGTCTCCCATACCCACAAATGCTCCTTTGTTAACACATCTTGTTACATGGAACCACTATCAGAAAGGAACAGTGGAGTCCTGATTTCAGTCCAGTCCCTGTGATTTATGGGGCTGTACATGGACTGAATGAATACTGTATTTTTTATTGCCATTTAAAGACTCATTATGGGTGAAGGGCATGTGGGCCAAGTGGATCCTTTTAGCGACTGTTCCCATTGGACTTGCTGAGTCTTGATTTTGGCTCTGTTCCCTAAAGCAGGGATATGAAAATGTGAAAATCCATCTCTCTCTCCCTCCTGTTATTGTTATATAGGCCACAGCTAGAGCAAATAGGAGGTCCCAGAATACCTGCTTCCTTCCAGTCTGGTACATTCTTTTATGCTTTATCTGTGGCATATGTGCATGTTAACTAGGAACTGCCACCTTCTAATATGCACAGGGGGAACATTCCTAGTTTCTCTGCAGAGTGAGCATCTGCAAGAGTTGCAGGAAGAAAATGTTAGTTCTTGTCTTGAGTTTGCTGGAGATATGTTTTTCTTCTTTTCATCCCAAAGCATGTTCGCAGACACAGGGAGCAGCACAGCATTGCAATTCATTTCTATCTATGGCTTGTTTCTCCATTAAGCCCAGCCTGGTTATGTCCTTGCATACAATGTCCCACCATCTAGTTGGTGATCAGCCTCTAGGTCTGCCTGACTTTGGTTGTGTTTGCATTATTTTCTTTGGCATCTTATCATCTCTTTGTCTTCTGAGCATCCCTACCATCGTAATCCTTTTTTATTGCAGCCAATCTCATATCCTAATTTCACATCCTATTCTCCTTCTAACATCTTCTGTTGCCTTAAAATCATTCAATTTTGCACATGCCCTCACCTTTACTGCCTCCAGCCTTCTGCCTGTTTCATTTAAAGCAGCTGCTTTCAGATCATAGAGTAATACTATTAGTACACTGCTTTGGTAGCACACTGGAGATATGGTAGTTACTTAAATAGGAAATGCACTTACTATATTACTATTTTTCAAAGCTGGACTAGAAATTAATGAAAACATTTGTCTTTTTCAATACCCAGGAGTCTTATGTAGAGTTTACAAATCTCTCCACTTCTTAGCAGCTTAGCAGCTGTGATGAATGCTCCATATGTTGAGGAAACAGATTGAAATAGTAGACCCAGTTTACCACAATTTACACTGAAACCTAACTAACTGATTATGAAGAATATTTTCTTTTTGGGAAGGGAAAGATGGGTTTAAGACTGTCTGGCACCACCTACTGGACAACTGTGCCAACTCATTTGATCACTTGGGCATAATTTCAGAATTGAAGAAATGTTAACATTTAAAGCAATTAATCATTGCATAATTTCTGAATCTGCACTTTGCTGCCATATATTTAAAAAATCTATATTTATACACACCACCATTGCACATAAACTTTAATCTCCTCGGTGGCTCCAGTGAAATAAGCCACTTGGCTCATATAATTTGATGGGATCAGAATCTTCCAAGAAGGAATTAGTCTGTTTGATATATATATGTATCTTTGTAACAAAGTCTCCTGTTATGTAATGTTGCTGTGGAGTTTGCTGTGTTTCTTTCTGTATTTATTCAGGGCATCATTCTGCCACCCTTACGCAGACTGAGTAGTGCCTTACTCCATGAGTAGTCTATTTTTGTGATGTGTCTTCAGTCTGCAGGATCAGTAACAGAACTGGACCTTTGGCTATTAATCTTCCTGATCTAATTCACCATCACAAACACGAGCAAAAATTTGAGAAAACATTTCTCAGATGATAACGATGTTCCTTTTAAGTACATTAATCTCAGTAGCACATTTTGTTTCATTGGAAGCTCATTTTAATCATTGTGCTGTTTCTTCCGCATAGCTAGTGGCATTCAGACATTGTTGTCTTGGTGCATATTTGGTGCTAACACTCCCCATCACCATCCAGGAGAACTAGATTTGATTCTCTAACCAGGCCACTGGTTGGGACCATTCTTTTTGGATTGTTCTGGAGACAGCATGCTGGACTAGGAGGGGAGTAGTTGTCTATTGCTCCCAGTGCCATCGACATAAATAGCCAATATAAGAAATAGCACTGATAGGCTTCAGAGTTCACCCTAACTAGCCCTACCTGGCCAATAAGGATAGCAACCTCAATGATAAGTGGGTGGAAGTTGGAGGAAACTGAGCTATTCTTGAGCTCTGAAAGAGTTGGCAAATCCCTTTATCCCCACCACTTCTGCTAAAGGAAAAGTATTTCCTCTTTATAGGAGCTTGTTTAGTCATTGAACAGCTTTCGTGACAGTTATGAAGTGGCTTTCTCATTCAGATATTTTTAAGTCTTTAGTTTCCAAAATTGTCAGAGGAGTTTGTTCAGAAATGAATGGAAAATCTGTGGTCTTGATTTTTCTCCTCACTTATCCCAGTGTAAATCGGGAGTAACTGCACTGAAGTTAGTGTGTGGAACTGGTGTATTAGTCTCTCTGTCTCTTTCCTCATTCAGTCCTCTCCAATTCCACCTATTAGCATTTAATATATGGGGTTGTCGGTCATTGCTATTTTCCAGACTATGATATGAAAATCAACAAATTCATCTCAAAATATTTGATTTTATTTGTGTCTTGGTTGGTTGTGAGGAAGTCTGTTCTAGGCCGTAATTATTTTCTGGAAAAATACATCTAAAAACTCAGTGTTGGGTGGGGATAGACTCTGAGAGAGACAATGCTGACTGAGGGTGAAGGAGCCAGGACTTCAGGAATTTGGCTTCAATTGAGCTTTCTAAGAGTGTAAGGGAGAATGGGTTCATGGCTAAATATCCTTTTTGTGGCTGACTTTTGCATTCTATATTGTAAACATTCTTGGGTTGAGCCTTTGTTCAGATGTCTGGAGAATAATCTAAAACGAGAGCACTGGGATTAATCTGGGAGAATCTCACAGCTCAGTTGCTTTTCAGCTTTCTAAAGTACCAGGATCAACCATTTCCATGTGTGGAAACACATTTGCCTTCATCATAAAAAGTGTTCTTAATGTCAATAAAGGGATTTGGGGTGAGGGTTAGCCCTGAGTTGTACCCCGTGGATTAAAGGCATTCAGATGGTCTCATAATACATCCATGACCACCTACTGTGTCTTATTGCTTCACTCTTCACTGTACACTATAAAAAGGAGTCTGAATCATTTGAGCTCAAGTGGCAAAGAGCAGCTACTGAAATCCAGTTCCTGAAGGCAGTCAGCCTAGAGTACCCTATAGCAGAAGTGAAAACTTGAAGATCTCTTTTCATTTGGCGTCTGCTTTTGAAACCCATGTGGCTCAATAGTGAGTTTTCAGCTAATAAAAATGAAGTGATCTGAACAGATCAAAGAACAGCGTTTATTTAAAAATAAAACAAATTATATAACTCAGCAGCACTGGCTGTGTTTTCCTGACCATTATGTTCAAATCAAAACACTTTTCTGGAGGTGTGTGTGTATTTTGAGGCTGAACATACGGAGCCAGATTCTGCTGGCACTCTGACTAGTGTGAGCACAGAGAAAATCTAAAAGTCCGTTTGACTTCAGAAAGTATTTCTTTGGCATTCATCCCCATAGTTTCTGATTAAAGGCATCAAGCAGTTACACTTATATGCTCTAGCAACATACTGCAACTTCTTGATGACTTTGAAAGCAAATATTTGGTATCCTACTGCAGACAGGATGTGTACAGTAGTGACTTGTATTTTGTATTTTGCTTATTTAGTCCAAAAGAAATAGGAACAGAGAGATGGTGCACTCAACTTCTGAAGCAAGGTTGTTTGTTCTCAGGTTCCCTTTCTCTCCAGTTGGTGGCAGATTAAGAGCGTTTGTGGTCTCAAAGGAAATGGTCAACCTCCTCTGAGTCAGTTACCATTACATAGCTAGAACTTCACAGTCAGAGTAATAAGGATGAAACCCTGTTTGGCCAGCCTTCATTCAGAGTGTTTTCCACACTGGGAGAACCATGACACAAGAGCTCACTTTGGTGAGACAAGCATGGAGTAAAGTAGTAGAACCAATTGTATTACAGACATATTTTAAAAGATGCATTTGCTCGTGTTTTCTAGTTGTATGGAAGGAGAGCTCCCTGGGAGGATCCTGCTAAATGGGTAATGGACACGTATCCCTGGGCAGCCACCCCACAGCACCACGAGTGGCCTCCATTGCTGCAACTGCGGCCTGAAGATGTTGGATTTGATGGGTACTCAATGCCACGGGAAGGTTCAACTAGCAAACAAATTCCCCCAGGTGATGCTGAGGGAGATCCTTTGGTGAGTTCTTTCATCTAAAGCTCCAGAGCTAATTAGGATATACTTGCTGGGGGAAAAAACAAATAGGAATGAAAGAGTAAGTGACACGCTAAGAGTGTTAAATGTTTTAGAATTACAAGGAAATATTTCTTGCCACAGAGTACAGTCAGCCTGTGGAAAGCACTGCCACAGGAGACCAGTGTGTCAGATGTAATTCTGCCGGATAAAATGAAGGAGAATACTCAGATCTCCAGTTGTGAGAGTGTAGCTAAAGTGGCTATAAGAATATGAAGAAAACTTCGTCCACCTCATGTAAAGCTTTGCACAATAAACTAGATGCCTTTTGCATGTTTCTGGTGTTTATATATATATATATAAAGTATGCAAATACATGATTTAATAGAACACATTTGTTATAATGTCATGGAAATTTTTGACCTAACCTGCCTGGCCACGATCACAGGATAGCCATGTCACTATGATATTGAGCTATTTTTCTGGTTCAGTTGCTGCGTGAAAATTAAGGCTTACATAATTGGTGTCTAATTTATTAATCAGCAAATACCATGCAAGGGTATGGAAACCAAGATTTTAAACATTGTACACAGTATATACAATAGTTTAAGCTTTGGGTTTGCTTGTTAATGCACATTTTAATATGAGCCTGATGGTAACACTAGTTCATGCAGCTTTCTTCCTGGTGAAAACAGTTACTGCAATAATTGCTTACGTTACAGGTACTCTTAAACTATTGTTTGGAATCATGTACACCTCCAAAATAAGTTGGGTATATTGAAGAATCACCTTACATTTCCACTATTTTATGCACACATTCACAGAAATATTATTATCCATTGTCTAATTTAATAGATCTCTTTTTCTGACCTGTTTCTAGAAATACAGAATTCTAGTTAATACGTATTAACACTGGCTAGTGCAAGAGGCTGGGAATAAGGAGATGTGGAATCTTTATAGTTCTTTCACTGACTCTATGTGTGTGACCTAGAGCAAGTCATTTAACCGCTCTGCATTTAGTTTCAGTCTCTCATAGGAGGTGTCTAATAAATGCCCATCTCACGAAGTGCTTTACACTTGGTATCTAGTTTGAGTCTCGGAAATAAATATCCCAATTTTCCCCTCTCTCTTGTACTGGTTTCACATGAGTGATGTGAGTGCAAATATGACTGTTATATACAGTAACTCCTTGCTTAATGTTTTAGTTATGTTCCTGAAAAATGCGACTTTAAGCTTATGTTTTAAACGAACAATTTAATACTGTACACAGCAATGATGATTGTGAAGCTGGGTTGAGGTGGTGAAGTCAGAGAGTGGAAGAGGGTGGGATATTTCCCAGGGAATGCCTTACTGCTAAATGATGAATTAGTACTCGGCTGAGCCCTCAAGGGTTAACACGTTGTTGTTAATGTAGCCTCACACTCTACAAGGCAGCACAAATGAAGAGAGAGGAGACAGCATGGCAGAGAGAAACAGACACACACCCTGTGTGAAAGAGCACCTTTAAGTATGCTGACCCCACTCTAAGTACACTGCCTTTTTAAGTAGATCAGCAAGTTGAGACAGCAGCTGCTGTCAGCAAGCTCCCTCTGTCCTGAACCCTGTCGTGTCCCCCCGCCCTCCGCTCTATTTAGATGGAGTAAGTGGGGGGCAGGAGCAGGGGGGAGAGGGACACCCTGACATTACCCCCCTCTTCCCCCACCCCCAGCACAGCAAGCAGGAGGCTCCGGGGAGCAGCTCCAAGGCAGAGGGCAAGAGCAGCACATGGCAGTGGGGGGAGGGACAGCTGAACTGCCGGCAATTGATAGCCTGCTGGGTGGCTGCCACACAGGGAACTTAGGAGCACGGGAAGCTGATAGAGAGGCTGCCGGTCCAGCCTGGTTCCAAGCCCCTACCAGCTAGCTCCAGCGGGCTGCTCTTTTTGCAAGCAGTGGACAAAGCAGGCAGCTGCCAAACAACGTTATAAGGGAGCATTGCGCAACTTTAAACGAGCATGTTCTCTAATTGATCAGCAACGAAATAACATTAACCGGGATGAATTTAAGTGAGGAGTTACTATAGTATTAAGATTCTTTCATCTCAGAAGACAAATAACCCTTAACCCTTTTCCACGCTTTCTTAGATGAACATGCTAATGAGACTGCAAGAGGCAGCCAACTATTCGAGCCCCCAGAGTTACGACAGCGACTCCAACAGCAACAGCCATCATGATGACATCCTTGACTCATCCTTGGAGTCGACGTTGTGATCTTCAGCAGACAGAAAACAGGCGGTTTCCCACTGTCCCTCTCCTACTTTACAAGTATCTTTATCACAAACTAATGAAGATAACTTGTTAGCTGGGCAGATGTCTCAGTATTAGAGCTGCAAGAACAAGACACTTTATTTGAGTCAGTCTTGAATGTGGGTGCAGGTAACCCAAACAACTTTTGTACTGTTTTTCTTTTTACAATTATAAGAACTGCACTATGTCTTTGTTTTGTTCTGTTTAGTTACTGTAAGCCCTCATGCCTAAGATACTGAAGACATTTAAAAAAACAAAACACTTCACAGCTACGAAACAAACAGCATTGTGCCATGTACTGTCCAGAAGGAGAGGGGAGGGATGTTTATTGCTTATGTTGCTTCTGACCAAACACATTGGGGTGAGGGCTGGATTTCTACTAATCGGCTTTTCAGACTAGCCTCAGCTGCGGATAGTTCTGGTGCTATAATATATTGTTTGCCTTGGTAATAATGGTCCATAAAAGGCAAAGCTGCAAGACAGGGAAATTTAAAATAAATATTAAAATAAAATAAAAAGTTGCTCTCCTTGCCAGTCTGAGACCTTGGCTTGCTTTCCTCTGTTTCACCATGTGTTTATAGAGATTTACAGATATATAAATAGAAATATATGTACAGTCTAAACAAATCAGGTTTTTTTCAAACACTGTGTAACAAACCATCCTATTTTAAAGACTTTTAAAGACCAAGTACCCCTTTGATATTCAGGGCTTGAGTCTCCTCTTACTTACACCAGTAAAACTCTGTTGACTGTAGTAGAGCTACTCCTGATTTACACTGGTGTAAGTGAGCAAAATTCACTCCTCTGCAGAGGGCCTATGCCCCGTTTAAATGCCATAGCTTAAGTGGAACTTCATTGGTGCATAGGTTCTCTGTTCACCCTATGGATAGGGGTGAATTTCACCCAATTAGGATATAGTCAGGCCTTCAGTTTTCACCGTTTGTATTAGAATTTTATAGCTGTTTTCTAAGACTTTTTTGTCAGGGATTTCTCTCTCTGACCATTACAACTGCAAAAGGGGTTCATTAAAGCTCAGCTCTGCAGGCAATTCGCTGTTACTCTGGTAACATTTAGTCTTGTTTGGTTTTTAAATAGCAGAAAGTAGTATTTTTGCAGTTCATCGAAACTGTCTTATCCAGGTCTTAAAAAGGGGGGTACTGTCTCTTTAAAGTTTAAAAGTTGCTCATGGGTTATGGCTGAGCTGTGAACCTGGTTCTCTATTTCTCCTCCTCCTCTCCACACGCACACAGTACAGTTTCAGTATTAAGGCTTGTACTTCTGTTGGGGAGCAAGAACACCTTACAAAAAATTGCACTTTCCTTTCCATGGGAGCAAATACTTTCAATAAAACCACCACACGTCAGCTGTCTCAGGCTGTACTCAGCAAGAACCGCAGTCCTCAGCATTGACCTGTACAAGCCTTTCCAGCTATATTTCGGTGCTGAATTTTTAAGCGATGCCTTACTTATTTTGTACTAATTGTATTAATTACATTAGTGCTGTATATTATGGGGTTTTATGTAAGTAAACAAACAGGGCTAAAGAAGTCATCTCTTGGAATATAATAACAAATTGCTGTGAATATTGTTTGTGTGAAATAATAGATTTTGTTTAAATGTGACCGTAACAAAAGGAGAGAAATGAGATAACTTTTCAGGTTCATATCAATCTGTAGCTAATAGTTCATTGGACAGCTGTTTATTCAATGCAAGAAAAAAAAAAAGCTTTTCTATGATGAAAAATGCCATCTCTACTAAACTGCAGAAAAGCGATTGCTGTTTTTTCAGTGTACAGGTAGAAAACTTATTACAAACACTTTTTTAAAGAGTTTGTTAATCCTTCTGGGTTTAAAATAATGTAACAGACACAAGTTCATGTGACTCAGTTTGAATGGATAGTTTTATTATCCCTCAAGACTTTCTACTATCTGTGACTTGACTGTAGTTACTTTTTTGTCTTTGTCCAATGAGAGCTGGTCGTGAATCTGCTCCCATTACAGCTTTCAAGTCTTGATCTTTTTAAAAAAAGAAATTGTAAAAGAATAAGTAAAATATTTTAATGACGGGGAGGCAAAATCCCCTGAGCTGGTGTCACTGCTTTAACCTTGCTGAACTCTAATTTAGATTATATCATTTAAATGAAAGGCAAGGGGTTACTCAATCAACCTTATTAAACCAGATCTTCTTACTGTAAAATGGGTTACACTCATATGGAATCCTATGCAGAGTGTGCTGATGAGTTAGAGTGATTCATTTCTCAGCAATCCAACAATTCGGCTTCCCAGCACTAACTTTACCTGCTACTACTGTGAATCTGGGGAGAGACTGAATACCTGAACCTGAGACTGAATCCATGCAAGTAGACCCTTGTGCCCTGTGTGGATCTGTTTGCAGGATAGAGGTCTAAGCTGATTTAACATCACAGCATTTCTCAGCAAACTTTGAACTGAATCCTACAAATACATCTGAAATTGTCAGATTATTTTTTGGTTTTAATCCTGTGCTCAGATGCAGGAAAGGGGTTCTATCCATCTGCTACTCTCTGATTGACAACAATTTGGGGTACTGTAAAAGAGGCAACTTTGAGTAGGTTAGTCATTTTAATGTTCACAAAACTCAGTGTCCTTTCTGAAACTTCGGGAAGCAGGGTTACCTGTTATGCACATTTCTTATCTTCATCGTGATTTCAGTATAGCTTAGTAAACTTTCTTTTTTAATGAATTTGTTCTCATTTTAAGGCTTTGTCCAAAATGCTTCCAATTTTTTTGCCTTTTTTCTACAAAGTTGGCTTGTTAAAAAGAAAAAAAACAAGATTCTATGCAACATTCATGTTGAGTTATAAATTGGAAGCTTAAACCATTTTTTTCCCTTCAGAACTGCCAAGAATTGTACAGGCCATAAATGAGACATGGAGACAGTTTTAGTTGAGGGTGGGTTTGGCTAGCTTTTTTTTTTTGTACATTTTGGAAGAAAAAACTATTTCATTGTTGATGCTTAACTTCGATATTATGTGTATTGAATCTTGTCTAAATGTGGCAATTCTTTCAAGAAAAACAAAAAACAACAAAAAAAAGTCTTTGTGGATATTAAATGGAAGGTTGCTGTTTTGATCTAGTCGTTTCCAGTGGAACAGTTTATGAAATATGTTCTATAAGATGTACATTTTTTCACTGTAACATAGAAATGTAAATATTTGATTAAAAGTGCTGCATTTTGATGAATTTTTTCTAGCCATTTTTAAAGAGAAAACTAGGAATTGAGTATTTTGTGTACGGTATGATGTTTGCCATTTGTTCCCCTCCCTATTTAATTTTCAGTTGTCATTTAGGATTGGAATTTGCAAATGGTCTGTTTGAGATCATGGCCCCCGCCCCCAGTGTCATGGAGAATAAAGCTGATGATTGTACCAGTCTTAAATTATTCATGATTCAATAAAATTGATACTTATTTATTCAGATTTGTGGTTTTGCTGTAATTTTGTGCCATGTTGATCAAATGCATCTGTTTAGTATACTGGCGTTTGGGCTTTTTAGTTCTTTCAAATACATTTATTTTTAGTGCTTGTGAAAGAATGCTGGCTTGACAGCCCTCTAGACTGAAGACCCTGTGTCCACAGAACAAGTCAGTGGAAATTAAGTTTTTAGTCCATTTCTCTGAGAGTATAGTAATGTGACAAGCTTCATAAGGGCTTGTCTACAAAGGGAAATTTGTCAGGAGAACTATACCATGGCCAAAGGACTATTCACTGTGTCAGGGACCTAGCAAGAAAATAGCTCTATAGAATGGTGGTTAGGCCACTCACCTAGGATGTAAGAGATTCAAGTCCCTGCTCCATTGACTTTATTTATAAAAAATTGAACAGGAAAGACTGAAGCTGTGTCTGGGCTACAGTTTGGTCAACATAGTTACATCAGCTTAGAGCTGCCAACTTTTGTATATCGCTCAGGCACATGGGTGCTTGTGTCAGCACTGCGTGTCCTCACCACAGGTGGTTGTGGCAATAGAAAATACAGTAGGTATATCAGTGTACCTTATGTCACCATCCAGCGCTATGCTTCATGGACATTTTCACAGTGCACTGAGGGACACCAGCAAGTCGCCCAGGAATTGCTGGGAAAGGGGTCGAATTCCCACAATCTCACTTTTTCCGTCCCATAATTTTCACACCACTTTTAAAATGCCTACACGCCACTTTTTGGAACTTCAGTGTGTACAACTGCAACCAAGTGTGCAAGGAGGAAGATGAGCTGTTCACGGATGATGGACACAGCGAATAGAAGTGTCAGGTGGTTGCTGGCCTTCACACAGCAACTCCACATGGTGAATAGGAACTTCTGGGCCTGAGAAATGAGCACAGATTGTTGGGTGGCATCGTAATGCAGGTTTGGGATGACCAGCATTGGTTGCAGAAATTTTGGATGCAAAAGCCCACATTCCTGCATCTGTGTGCCGAGCTTGCCCCAGCCCTCCAGTGCAAACGCACCAGAATTAGAGCAGCACTGACAGCATAAAAGCGAGTGATGAGCATACTTGGAACCTTGCACAGGCACATTGCTATTGGCCAGTGGGGAATCAGTTCAGAATTGGAAAAAGCCATAGTGGGGGCCATTGGCATCCAAGTGTGCAAGACCATCAAGTGTACCCTGTGGTGCAGGAAGTAGTAGCTGGATTTGAAGCAATGGGGTTCCCGAACTGTGGTGAGGCTAGATGGGGCAAACATCCTTACTCTGGCACCACCCCATCTTTCCCCGACCACGGCATTCTCACTGGTGATGTTGAAATGACGATAGTGATTCTGGAAGAACCTTGTTCCCCTAGTTCATGAAATTGTACTGGCCACTCTGACAGAGCCCAGGAAAGATTCAATTCTCAGCTGAGTAGGTGCAAGCTGCCTGATGAATGTCCCTTTGGTAATCTCAGAGCTCACTGGTGATGTTAAATTACTACTTGGCTCTCAGCAAGGCAAACATTCCTATTAGTATTGCTGCATGTTGTGTACTCCAGAATACCTGTGAGGTGAAGGGGGAATGGCTACCAGCAGAGTGGAGGGGTGAGGTGGGCCAGCTGTCTGCTGACTTTGAACAGCCAGACACACAGGCCATTAGACGAGCCAACCGTGGAGCTGTAAGGGAGGCCTTAAAAGACCATTTTGACTGTAAGCTAGAGTAGTGTAGTACTTTTGGGAACTTGTGTGCCTTCATGTGTGTAGACCTTAAATATGGGTGGGTGGCGAGGCCTGATATGACTTTTGTAATGTGGCATGGCTGCTTGGTGCAAACTAATGAATATAGACTGTGTTTCAAAAAATTGAACCGTGTGCGCAAACAAACAGGAAACAAAGGTAAAGTGCAAATAAACAAGTTAAAAACATTTTAGCAGCATTGTAAGAGTGTGCCCCATTCTTATACAAACCAATTACAATAATAAGCATATATGCTTACAAATAAAAAAAACATCACAATGGCTCATTCATGTTTAAAAACAAGTAGTGCACTGTGCGTGCTGGCTGAGCCTGCAGCTATCACAGATCAGTGGTGTAGGTGTAATCATGGTCCTCCGTGTTCTCCCCTGGCGTGGAGTGGTAGGGTTCATGCCATCATGCCCCCTGTTATGCAGGGGAGTACAGGGAACAGTGACCATGGAGTTTTCCATGGAATGGGAAGGCTGTTGTGAACAGGGTCTTTGGCCTTTTAGCTCAATAATGGTCATCTGTGTTTGTTGCCTGAGCAAAGCCATAATGCACTTCGCTGTCCCTTTGCCTCTTCTCCAGCAGCCAATCACTCCAGGCCTAGTCCTTTGCCCTGCTCTCAGCCCTTCAGCACCTCCAGTCCCTGTGTTCATGGTCAGGAGCTGTAGAAGTCTGGTGGAGCTCACAGAACATAGTCTCCTTGGGCCGCTTCTTTCTTCATCTAGTCCATGTCAGGCATTCAGCAGTTGCAGAGGGGACACCGCTCAAAGCCACCATGCCAGAGGCTGCCGAGCAGACCAACAGCTAAAGTGTTCGATTTACAGTCACAACAGAAAGTGAGTGGTGATAAGGCTCAAACCGGCCTTACATTAGTCCCATCATGATCTTTAATAAAAAATACTAATTGTCATGTTAGCCTCTCATTACAGCACCACTCTGTAGCTCTAGCCACACTGAGTCAGGACTATTGCATGGGAGTTTTATATGCTGGGCAGCCCTGGGTATGAGGACAGGGAAAGTGTAGTGCATAGTGCCAATATTTTCACAGCCAGCGGTGATTTTGGCTGATATCTCGAGCCTCAGGGTGGCAAATGCCCAGACCCCTCCCACACAAATGCACTTCAGCTGCCAGTTTGACTGTATCTTTTCTCCTCTGTCCCACCCATTTCTTTTTAGAGAACTGTTTAGACCTTTCCTTATTCAGACAAAAACCCAGTCTAAATTCAGACGCCAATGTGAATTCCACATTGTTCAGATGAGTAAACTGAGACACGGAGCAGCTAAAAGGCTTATTAGACTTTTTTCCTGAGTGGGTCATATTGAAAAGGGCCCTAAATTAAGAATCCACAAAGCTAAGAAAGCATTTTCCCAGGACAGAGCCTTCATCTCTCCCATACAGTTCCAGCACTGAGTGCTAGTTTCGCTATAATTTGAGCCAAAATTCAGGACAGACCTTTGGGCTCAAGATGAGGCTCTGCTTCCCTGCTGAGAGGTGGGGAGAAAGCGCCTTCCTCTTGGGCCCTGATTGCTAGGAGTGAATAATCAGGCCATTGGCTGGGGGTGGGGGGGTTTCTATTGACTTCTCAAATTACATTGATATTGGTTAACCTCGGCAAGTTCTTTAATGTCAGTCCGCCTCAGCTAGGCAACACCTCTCCCTCCCCCACCACAAGTCTCCTTCATTTCCCCAAGAGCATACTTAACCCTTTTGCACAGGTTGTCATGGGGGAAACTGAGGCACACATAGGCTTCATAAAAATATTACAGAAAATTCCCACTGAGTCACAAGTAATTCAATGTATAATGAATAATCTGCACCTGTGTACACCGGGTCTACCCAAAAAGGGTATTTTCACCCACTAAAGAGAAAGTGGTTCTTTAACTTTATTGTTGGCTTTTTAAAGGGACTCTCAAGATAGGAAAAGCTACCTACAATAAGACTTGTCAACTTTTTGTTGTTATTTGTTGTAAGCTAGGGAAAGGTATTGGCTGCAGGGTATTGCTACAGCCTATTACAAAAAAGTAGTAGCTGGTAAGCATTGCTCCCTTGGAGCACAATGGGGATGGAAATAAGGTTTGCTAAGTGTTAGATCTTTGTGGCTTTAGTCATTTCTCTGCACTTTTCACTTCTCAGCTACAAGCATTCCCTCACTTGTCTCTTAATAGTGTAACAGAGTACAAGCTATAACCTAGCACTGAGCAGCCAGTAATACAGTGTTTCAGTTTGTGGCAGTGTTTTCCTGAGGCGGGGGCAACTTTATTGCTAAAAGGTTCTTTTTAGCCAGCTGGTTTTTCCTGTTCTGCAGACTTCGTTTTGATTCATGGACATGCAAATTTGGGGCTTGGTGCTGGAAGGTGCTTGGCGCTCTGGCTCTAATCCTGCAAAGAGTGCTTTGGGGGATTGGGGCCAAAGTGCTCAGCACCATGAACCTCTTCTTTCTTTCACCCTGCCCTCACCCTTACCTTTGACCCCACTTTTTTGGAACCCTTTCTGCTGGGTCTACATGTAGCATCCTCAAAACATCTTCCCTTCACCCCACTTTCTCTTTAACTGCTGCTCTGTCACCCTCCTTCCTTCTACTGCCAACAGTCTACACTTTCTCTCTCTTCCAGCTCCTTCCTGCTGGTAGCTTCCTAGTCCCATCCTCTTCACTCTCTGTAGACAGCCTCACCCACCATTTATTAGCACAGCTGTCTTGATGACTCCTACATCTACCTCTCTATATGGGTGTTATTTACCTGGGCATGAAGGGTGCAGGGGAAACATCCCTCCCCCTCGTGACATTCAATGTGGGGGGAGCATCACTGTGTTTCTCTCCCAACTTTCAGCTCTTACTTGGAGGGGAGCAAAAAAGAGAACTGTCTAAGACAGGGGTGGCCAACCTGAGCCTGAGAAGGAGCCAGAATTTACCAATGAACATTGCCAAAGAGCCACAGTAATATGTCAGCAGCCCCACCCCATCTGCTACCCTCACTCCAGTCCCCAGCGCCTCCCGCCCACCGGCAGCCCTGCCAATCAGTGCCTCCTGCTCCCTCCCCACGCCTCCCACCCGCCACAATCAGCTGTTTTACAGTGCGCAGGTGGGGAGGCTCTGGTGGGGAGGGGGGAGGAGCGAGGGCATGGCAGGCTTGGGGGCAGGGGCCTTGGGGGAAGGGGTGGAGTGGGGGCAGGGCCTGTGGCAGAGCAGGGGGTTGAGCAGTGAGCACCCCCCAGCACATTGGAAAGTTGGCACCTGTAGTTCCAGCTCGGAGTCAGCGCCTATGCAAGGAGCCGTATATTAACCTCTGAAGAGCCTAATGCGGCTCTGGAGCCACAGGTTGGCCACCCGTGGTCTAAGGTATCCGCTCTCAATACACCCAGTGGGTCCATTGGGCAGGGAAGAAGCAGCTGCAGTTGCAGCTTACTGCCACTAGGCCCATACTTTCCCTGTGCTGGCCAGGCTGGAGACTACATTCTGAAGCCAGTTCAGCTCTCTGTCTGTCTCCGTCCTTCCCCTACCAACCCACACACCATCAGAGGGAGCCAAGCGGGGCAGCCAAATGCACTGCACTGAAGAGAGGCTCAACTCCTCCCTCTGCAGGTCCAGCTCCTCCTCCTCTCAGCAAAGCTGTTTCAGGTATGAGGAGGAAGGGAGCTAAGAAAAACAGACAGAGCTTGTGGCAGTGCTCTGACGGTCTGTGTCCCACGTGAATCAAAGCTGCTGGCAAAGTTTCTCCTCTGTTTTCAGCTCCCAGCTAGCACCACCACCTCACCCACTCTTGAGTTTCATTTTATGGCATTGTGCCTCTGGCATATTTGAACACCCTGCCTGCTGTCAAGAAGGAAACCACCAAGGTAGGAACAGCACAGATAGTGCACCTGGGGTTGCAGCGAACACACTGCACTGGGGAGGTGCTCGCTCACCCACCAGAGCTCTTACTGTAATGATCTTGTTCTCCCTGTCATTGGGCGGGGCGGGGGCAGGAACGGATACATTTCCCAGCATTAGGAAGATGCTCTCATTTTTTCTATGGTTGTTGAATGCCTGACCTGATCTACGAAACATAGCATCTCCTGCAACTCTTGGCCGAGCCTTTCACAAGTGGCTAGTGATTTTGAGCACCTATCATGAGATTTCTTAAAGGGGCCTGGTTTTCAGAGGCTGGGAGCTCAGCACTTTCTGAAGATCAGGCTCCTTAAAGGGATCTCAAGTTAGACACACACATTTGCTAGTCACGTCTGATAATCTTGGCCATTGGTAGTGTGAACCTCTCTCTCTCATCAGATGCTATTCTTTTTTAAGATTACACAGTCTAAAAAAAAATTTCCTGCTAGGAGATGTTAATCAACAGTGGCTATTTTTTTTTTCAGATGAAGTGTGTTGTTTTTGAAGTGTGTGGAACAGAACTACAGGCCTGGGGAACAGACTGGCTGGTGTGAAGCAGCCATCACTGTTCCTCTTATTGCTATAAGTAAAGCCCCACTGTTTCATGCTGGTGTGACAAACGTGCTTTTGTGCATATGGTGTTAACAGCTGTGGCTTATTAGCTGAAGCCTGTGTGTTTATGTATGCATCCTGCTAACTGAACATATTGCATTATTGACATCAGTGTGATGCTTAATGCAGTGCTGTGTGTTTTATTGTACTCACAGTGCAATTCTGTAACGGGAGCCTTTAATGGCATATGTTCAATGTTTTTAACACAAAGGGCTCAGTTTTGCACTAGACAGATAGACGCAGCTCCTATTGAGGTCAATGGCTCTGACTCTCCAGTCGGGGTTTAAACCTCTGCAACTCCATGACTTCAGTGAACTTACAGTGGTGTTACACAGGGTAACACAGTGGCATCAGGCCCAGAGTGCTTTGAGATAAATGACAGTTGTGCCTGTGTAGCTGAGGCCAGCCCTGGCCCAAGGACATCACACCATTCATTCCCTGGTGGGCCCCGCAAAGAGAAGTGGAGCAGGGCAGGATTCGGAGCAGGCAGTGACAAAAGGCCCTTGATATTCTCCTGGAGACACCAGCCTGTAGCGAACTTACCAGCACTGACCTTAGCCAATGTCCAAGTTACATTAATG
This sequence comes from Macrochelys suwanniensis, assembly GCA_033296515.1. Taxonomy (NCBI): domain Eukaryota; kingdom Metazoa; phylum Chordata; order Testudines; family Chelydridae; genus Macrochelys; species Macrochelys suwanniensis. Next base: position 82,334,886 of record CM065781.1, read on the forward strand.
AGCTCATATGACCGCAATCTTGCCATTGTGTTCTTATATCTATTTGAGCACTTTTTTTCCATATAACCTTTAGTTAATGGTGTTAATATTTGTATAGTACGGTACTATGTTCATAATACATAGTATCAACCCTCTTGCACGCCAGCCCGTCAACATCTTTGCCTGTATAGAAGAATCACAATCTCTCTGTATCTCAGAGGGATAGCTCAGTGGTTTGAGCACTGGCCTGCTAAACCCCGGGTTGTGAGTTCAATCCTTGAGGGGGCCATCTGGGGCAAAAATTGGGGATTGGTCTTGCTTTGAGCAGGGGGTTGGACTAGATGACTTCCTAAAGTCCCTTCCAACCCTGATATTCTATGATTCAGTTCTCTGTCTGTAAATCGGTGCTAATACTACTTCCTTTCTCCACTTTAATTGTATTGTCTACTTAAAGAACAGGAGTACTTGTGGCACCTTAGAGACTAACAAATTTATTTCAGCATAAGCTTTCATGGGCTACAGTCCACTTCATCGGATGCATAGAATGGAACATAGAGTAAGAAGATATTTATACATTCAGAGAAACATGAAAAGGTGGAAGTACCTATACCAACAGTAGGAGGCTAATTAATTAAGAGGAACTATTATCAGCGGGGTGGGGGGGAACTTTGAAGTGATAATCAAGATGGCCCATTTCGGACAGTTGACACAAAGGTGTGAGGATACTTAACTAGGGGAAATAGATTCAATTAACGTAATGACTACTTAGGCTCTGATCCTGCAAAGATGTATGCATTGGGGTAAATGGGACTACTTGGAGCGTGTAAAGGTTACCACACACATACATCTTTGCAGGGCCTTAGATTATAAGCTCTTTGGGATAGGCACTGTCTCTTAGTTTGAGACCTTGAAAGCTTTTTAGGTACCTAACTCTAGGCCAATGTGTCTGTATAGTGTGAGTAAGAATAATACTCATTTTTTTTGTTTGATGTACCAAGCATAGTATTCCAGGTGCCCTGTATGCCATGGAGGTGGGTGGGCCAGAGGGGGAAATCAAATAATGGTACCACCACCTCTGTTGCAAAATAATGCCTTTTTCATTCAGTATGAGGGAGGAGTGCTTTCAGTTGATTACCACATCATTGCCACCAGATGGCAGCAAAGACAAAACAATTGAATCCTAATCTCTGCCTGAGGCACTCGATTCCAAATGTAAGCAAGACAAGGTTATAAAAGAGGATGTATTTCTGAGATTGCCATTAACAGCTGCTAATGACACTGAACTATGAAATGGTTTCACATGCAAAGCAGAGAGGGTGCAGATTTTACTTTTCCTGTTTGGTGAAGGAGAAAATATTTTGCTTTGGCAGCAATTTGCAGTAGCATATTTTTTCATTACAATTTGATAGAACAAAGAAATACAAGCCAAAATCCATAGCAAATATTAGGTATCCATTATTTCATATTTTGCGGGTTCAGGAGATTGGGAGTCAAGGATTTTAGTACCACTGATTCATTGTGACCTGGGGAAGTGAATTTAGTCCGTTCATTGCTCTGGGCCTCATCTATAAAATGGGGATAATACCGCATACCACTCAACAAGCTGTTGTGAGGGCTATCCTTTGTAAAGCACACTGAGATCATTGTACCAATTAAATGCAAGGTACTAGTATCCATAACAACAGCTCTCTGGTTAATTCAGCCTTACCTGGTTAACTGTGATTTTTATAAGTGTTTATATTCTCCTAAACACTTTGGGCCAGATTCTCTGTCTGGTGTAAAGCAATGTCAGTCCCCTGACTTTAGACAAGCTATGCTAAGTTACAACAGCTGAGGATCTGGCCCACTGTGTTCTATTTTTTCTGGTTTCTGTACTGTGCTGAGTAAACGCTTGCTTTTATGTAAGGTCACTGGAATGGAGAGGTGTTAGGTTTGCATAGACAAACATGCCTTGTCAGACTTGAAGGCTCACTTTAACCAAAGACAAACTGCAGTGAAAAGAACAATAGTAAACTATTTTACACCTGTGCAAAATGCTACCACATCAGAGTTCTCAACTCAGTTACACCTGTAGCAGCATTTTACATCCACTTTGCACAAGTGCAAGGCAGAGGAAAATCACTCCCCTTGGGTTTAGCTCCACTCTTACGGACTGCAAAAACTCTCTGAACAACATGACCACTGTTTCTGCATGCAGCGTAGTTCTGGCTGTGTTGGTCTCAGGATATTACAGAGACAAGGTGGGTGAGGTAATCTATTTTATTGGACCAACGTCTGTTGATGAGAAAGACAAGCTTTCAAGCCACACAGAGCTCTTCCTTGCAGGTACTGTACTTCAGCAGGGCTAAACTGAGGAGGGATGAGTGTTGCGTGCAGTGGGTACTGGGAGTCCGCAGTGCTGGATTGTGATGGGGCGGAGTGGAATGCAGCGGGTACAGACTGGAGCCAGGAGGTTGATAAGAGTGTGTTGGCAGTGTCTAGGGGGCGCATGGGAAAGAGTTTTGCGGCAGCAGCTGCAGGGGAGGGCGGGCGCAGAGCTGCTCGGTTTGCTGTGGTAGTAGCACCTGGAGCATGTCTGCTTGGTGCTCCATAACGTTTAAGAGCCGCTCCATGGCTTCGTTCTAGTGCGCCACGTTCTCCTTTAGGTCCCTCTGCTCGCTGTCCCGCCACTCCTTCAATTCTTGTTTTTCATGCACCGTGGAGTGCATCATGACATCATGCAGAAAGTCACCTTTAATTCTTGGTGGCCACTTTCTAATGCTGCGCATCCGTTCAGCCGGCGATAACAGAGAGGGAGGCTGGCATTCCAAGGTCATATCTATGAAGCCAAAATGCAACATTTTACAGAAGCAGTATTGTTTGCAACACACAGACCATTGATTTAGTGATTTAAAACACAGCCACTATTCACATACCTGTCACTAACTGGCTGACCCCAGGACAAGCACACATGAGCCACAAGACCCCCAAAATGGTGAGTAATTGCAGGGGAAATCAGTGTTCCAGGACCATACTGTACACTCGGCATGTGGTTCTTGGGAAGAGCCAGCACTGTATGGGGGGGGCCTTATAATCATTACTGTCCCCACATTTTCCACAGGCTGTCTTCATTATGGAAGATATCTCGCTGCTGAGGGTGAGCCCGAAATCAAGTGAGGGTCTTCTCCAAGACTGTGTCTTTCACCTTGGCCCTCATGCAGCTCGCCTGTGTGCAACCATGGTCCCACCCCCACCCCCTCCAGTGATGGCAGAGTGGCGCAGGAAAGTTACCCTTAATGGGGCAAGAAACAAAGCAGCTCTGCCAAAGAACCCGCGGCAGCAGATTGCCCAGTATCTCCATGAGAGTTTCCTGGAGATCTCTGAGGCAGATTCCTGTCAACTGAGGGAGTCAATCAACACCCTTGTTCCACCGCTTAGACTAGGCATGTGGTGGTACGCACAACATACAGACACAAGCCTGCTTTCTGCAACCCTCCTGCCCCCAGCAACTCGCTTCAGTGATTCCCAAAATCAAAGCCACTTACCAGGACCCTCCTCTCCTGTTTGCGCTTCACCAGGCTCTGACAGCTGTGACTGGCTAGCCTCCTGAGGGGTAGAGAAGAGCTCCAGGATACATGCATCTCTGACCTCCAAGTCGTCCTCTGCCCCTGGGTCCCCCTCCCACTCCACATCCTTGTCCAAGATGTCCTCCTCCTGGCTCGGTCCACTCTTGACTGCCACACGAGCCACCGAAGTATCCACAGTGGCCTTTGCAGTGGAGGTGGGGTCACCACCGAGTATCGCGTCCAGCTCTTTGTAGAACTGGCAGCTCGTGGACGCAGCACTGGAGTAGCTGTTTCCTCCCGTACCACCACATGCCTTGTGGTAGGTGTTCCGCAGCTCCTTCACTTTGACCCTGCACTGCAATGTGTCCCGGTCATGGCTCCTTTCTGTCATGCATCTAGAAATCTGTCCATAGGTATCATAATTTCTACAGCTGGAGCGCAGCTGGGACTGGACAGCCTCCTCTCCCCAAATGCTGATGAGGTCCTGCAGCTCGACATTGCTCCAAGTGGGGGATCACCTGGTGCGTGGAGCAGGCATGGCCACCTGGAATGATGCGCTGAGACCACAGCACACATCACCGAGTAAACAGGAAGGGGACTTCCAAAATTCCCAAGGAATTTAAGGGGTGGGGCTCACGGTTGGTCACCTGAGGGCAGAGCAGTAGAGTTCAAACCGATGACCAGAGAGGCAAGAACAGGCATTGTGGGACACCTCCCGGCGGCGAATCGCAGCGCTGTAATCAACCAGGGTGTCTATATTGACATCGCGGCTCTGTACCCCTGGCGCAGAAAGCTGTACACCTCTCGTCAGGATGGTTTTTTTACAGCGCTGCAACTGCGCAGTTTCTGCACACTAAGTGGCTTGGCACCTCGGGAGTTATAACACAGAAATCTGCTTTACTGTGCAGAAACTTGCCAGTGTAGACAGGGTCATACAGGGCCATCCCTACCCATACACAAAGTACGCAGCTGTGTAGGGCACCAGGAAATTTGGTGCCCAAAATTTCCTGGTGCCCTACGCAGCTGCGTGCTGCTCCATCCTCTGCTCTACCCCCGCCCTGCCTCTTCCCCATGTCCCCCGCCTCTTCCCACCCAGCTCCACCCCCACTCCACCCCTTCCTCAAAGCCACTGCTCTGCTCTGCCCCTTCTCACCCCTGCTGTGCCCCAGCCCCGCTCCCACTCCCCTGAGGACTGCTGCAGGGCTGGGCCTGCACTCACCGGCGGTGGGAAGTGCAGTGACCCGACGTGCTGCCAGTGAGTGCTGGGGGGCAGTTCTTCCCTGCCCCCCAAGCCAGTCCTCCCCTGCAGAGGCCTCCCTCCCCCAATGGGGGGGGCTGCGTAGGGCTCCACAATGGCTAGGGAAGGCCCTGGGGCTGTAGACATTAAAGGTGCAGTGCACACAAAAAAAGGCAGCATACGAGCTTTAAATTCCCTCAAAGAGCAATCACCTGTTCCAGCTGATTCAACTGCAGAGGCAAAACCACTGTGGCTGGAGGGTAAGAAATTGAGCATAGCCCCAAGCAGTCTCCAGCAGCAGAGCTCCTGCACATCTCAGATGCACTTTTAAACTCCCCTCTACCACTAGAAACCCCCATGGCAGCGTAGCCATCACTCCATGACCTGTAGAACTAATGGCTTCAGGCGGAGGGGTGCAATGTCCACTTCCCTGGGTCAGTGTAGCTCACAGATCAGTAGCCAATAAGATGACCATTCCCAACCCTCCTGTGCTCACAGGAGGGATTTACAGCAGCAAGGCCCCACATTCCTGATACCCCACACAATCTGGAAAAGGGGGTGTCATTTTGATCTCTCTGCAAAAGGGGATTTTTTTTTCTTTTAAAACCCACCATCCAACACTGGATGAGATGAAGGTTGTGTCGGGCACAGAAATTGAACCATCTCGTCTCCCAGGACTTAAAGTGATTTGGTTTTTCCACCCTTCCAATTAGTTTATGGTTTAATTTAATAAGCGTACATCTCCAGCCCGTGTCAGTGTGAATGTCTGCTTCTGTGAGCAGATGTAATACTGCCTGCCAACAGACAGAGAGAAATAATTGCTCTGAGAAAGGTATGAGCAGTTTCATTTGTTTGGGCTGGGTGTTAACTCTGAAACCTAATGATGGTAGTGTATGTTAATATTGGTAAGAAGACCAAGAGTGAAATATTTAACAAAAACATCCCCCCTTCAGACTGATCTTCTCCTCTCCTGGCAAGGGGGGAAAGGGAGTCTGCTGCTCAAGGTTCAACACCCTCCCCCCCAAAAAGGAGTTTCAAGCCAGCTCCATTCCTTCTGCTGAGATGGAATAATTAATACATAACAGCAATCCCAGCTGTGGTGTCCCTTAGACAAGTGGTTAAATGTTTTAACCTGTGTCCTAGTTTGCACCTTAGACAAAGGATTGCTTTGTTCCAGAATTTAGGCTTATACAAATATTGACATTAGGTATCAAAACAAAACATTGTGTGACATTGAAACCAGTCTCCCTTTCTCTATCAGAATGGACAGTAACTAGCACTCTGAGCTCTGTATCAAAAGACCAAGCATTTATAAGGACCAGCACTTTAACATTTCCTCATCAGGACTAGAAAGCTTCAGGCCAGGGGCATCATGGGATGGATAATGTCTCTAGCTCTGCCTCAGACACTCCCCTATATAAACAGCAAATCAAGAAGTGCTTCCTCTCTTCTAAGGGAAGGCCTACCCAGAATTCCCAGCCCCACCGTACCCCTAACATAAAATGAGCTTGCATGCGGCTCTGCCACAGCCACAGAGCTTCCTTCTTGTCTGAGGTAAGTAATGGGCCTTTTTGTTCCAGTGTCCTTGGCTTTCACCATGAAGAAATGAGCATTGGTACTTGAAACGCCTCACCTCTAAGGGCTTGTGCATGCTTGGAAATGTACTAAAATAGCTGGTAACTATTCTATAATAGTTGTGTAAACACACCCTAAGGAGCCCAAGGGCAAGGGTGGCCTGTTACCCTTTGTTGAGCACTAGGTCTAAGGGAGCTACATATAAATTACAATTCCCCATCCTGAATATGACATTTTGTGTATTGTGATCTGTGTGACTGTAGTTATATCTGTGACCTCTGAAGGAGCTGTGTGGGGGCCTTAATGGCTATAGGGTTGATCTGATTTAAGACTATTACTATAGTTATGGTTCCATGCTACTGGTTACTGAGTCCAGCACGACTGTCATGCAGTATTGCATCATGTACAACTGTGTGTGATGCCGATGGCAATGTATATTTTTTCCCCTGTGTGTTATATGGGGGCTAAGGGTTTTTTTATTTAAGCCCACTTGGAGCTGAGGCCCATCCTGTGAGTCTCTGTTTCATATACATCCATATGACCTTTTGGGTGATTTGGGGGGAGAGATTAGAGCTAGGCAATACTAATTTGGTCATGTCTCCCTGTCCCCCTTATCCAGATTTTGTGTGTGTGGTGTTCTAGCTATCCTGCCTGAAGTGTGAATGATTACTTGCTTACATGATCCTTAGCTGTTAGTGATGCAAAAGAATGAATGGGAAGATGCATCCCAGGTGTTATAGGCTAAAGGAGCTTGTGGGGACATGTTATGTGTTTCCTAAAAGGTGCTACTCTACCACAGTCAACTGAAATGTGGATTATCCCATCATCTACATTCATATTTTATAGTCTGTTTTGCTGTTGGCCTTGAGAGGCACAGGCATAGCAAGGGGGAAAGCTCTGTGGTAGTCTGAATATAGCAAGCAGAGGGTAAAGGAAATGGCTATTTGTTACCACCAGATTTATAACACCCAACTCCAAGGAAAAAGGAGAAAAAGAATCAAAATACCTGTTGGTAATCTTATCCTATACGATAGCAGGGCTGGATCAGGTAGGGACAATTGTCTCTTCCCCATTGTATATTACTGTCTCCTGTTCTTTATTACTTTAATAACAATGGCACTTTTCCCACACCAACAGGCTGAGCAACGATGTCTGCCATTGATACAGTACTCTGATAGTGATTATTATATTAAAACTATACAAAATGAACCAGTTTACTAGACATGGCCCTGCAGAACCATGAGGCTTTGCAGGCCAGTGTAAAGCTGAGTACTGTCACTCAGGGGCGGATTTACCAGTAAACACCGGGTGCCCCGGCACAGGCCCCCCAACATGTCCCCCAGAGCCTGCATCCCAATCCCCTACCCTAGACCTCATCCCACACCCAAACTTCCTCCCAGAGCCTTAGGCAGGTGTGTGTGGGGGAGAGGGGTGGAGTTTTGGGGGGTGGGTTCTGGGCGGCATGAGTGACATTATTGGCCTGCTGGGAGGATTTGAGGACTGGCACTGCCCCTAAGGTAAATTGAGTTTGAGACCCCCTGAACTAGAGCATGTCTGTCTGTCTGTCTGGGCTGCGATGCACACTCCCATCTGCAGTTTAGACATCCCTAGCATAGCCATTAGCATTGAAAGCATGCTGTGTGTACTGTGGGTAAATAACCCCTCAGGGCTGTTCTCTACTCTTGTCCATGATTCAGTATAAGGGATATGGTAATATACAGCTGAAGGTGTCTTCTTGTGGAACAGCTTTCCTTCAATCTCTAATTATCCTTTCTCACTCCCCCCCTCCCAACCCAACCCTCCAAGGGCCATTTATTTGGAATGGCTGCCAGAGGTGGGTTGACTTACCCCTAAGTAAATGATACAGGTTAACCGGGAAGACACCAACAACTGCTGAGGAGGATTTCTTTATTTCTTAGCTATTGATGGTTCATCAATATTCATTAGAATCAGAAAGAGATAAAATGCTAGTGATGGAGGCCGATCCCAGGATTAAATCTCTTTGTGGAGATAATTCCGGCTTTGTCTCTTACTCCTGTTTGACAACAGCACATGTGACCCCATTGTCAAGTTGATTTGTTCTATTTACTGAGAGCCTCGACAATTCTCTATTAGTTAGGACTTGATTTTGGTCAGTCAGATAAGCAGCTACAGTATTTCCTATTACAGCAATAGTAGCAATTCATAACAAGGGACAAATCCAACAGATATAGCCATTCTATTTCAATAGAGGCAGCACCATCCAACAGACAGGGCACTTGATTAGGAGTCTGGTCCTAGTTCTGGCTCAGCCACTAACTTGGGTGACCTTCAGCAGGTCATTTTTCCTCAGTGTCTCAGTTTTTCCCCTCTATAAAATGGGGATTATGAAACCTTTCGCTTTGAAGCATATTGAAATGTGGGATGAAAAACGCCATCTAAGGTATAAGGATTATAATTGGAGTGATGATCCAATATTGCCATGTTGGCCTCCTATGCAGTGTTGGAAAACCATGTGCCAAAGCACTATTAAAAAGATGCCTAAAGCAGATAGTTAAAAAACACGAGTGACACATAAATCTTCATTGAGGATCTTCATGCAGTGAAGATCTGTGTAAATTATTAGCCCCTTATTTTTCATTATTTTGTAAATTGTAATGACTTTCAGCATGGTAGCCCTGCTGGAGAAAGTTTTACAAGTGAGAATCATCTTACAATTCTATACTGCCTTTCAGCCCGAAATCTCTCCAAACTTAAATTGAATGGGAAGACTCAGAAGAGAAGAAAACAGCTGCAGTCACTTTGGGCTTTTCCTCGGGGGCAAAATAAGTTGCTATTACCAAAAAGTGAAGAAGAAGCTTGCTAGGTTGAGGTTCTGCCCTGTCTGACCTTCAATTCCCAAAAGTGCTTTTCTTTTCTTTTGAAATGGTTAAGCAGTCTATAGCCTCCACTAGCTACAATTCCTAAATACTCAGTGCTTTATATTCTCTCATTCTGCCTTATTGCTACTGTACCTGAAGTACATACTTTTTTAATACTGCACTATATCCCCCACTATTTTTACTAAATAATATAATGTAACTTTTGTTGCCTTAAGACATTTGAATTCCTCAGAAAGCTTTCCCCCTTCTTTATGAAAGCCTGTACATACCCATAAAGATGATCAGTTGTTTCTTTCACCACACAACGTGCACATAATCCATCTTTGTGTCTATTTATTTGAAAAAGATTTTTGTTTAAGTCACAATGGCGAGTTAGTACGCTAAACAAAATAACTTGTTTTTTCCTGTCCAGGCCCTGAAATGTGTCATTATCCTCTACTCTAGGGCAAAATTCAAAAAGTCTCCTTCCTCTTTTTTTTCATTAATCCAATTATTTTTTGCCATTCCTCTCCAATTTTTCTGAACTAGCCATTTGAATTCCTGTTTACTCAAGGATATTTCTATGTCAATCTTTCCATTTCTTATAACATTTTCAGCTGCTTTGTCTGCAATTTTGTTCCCTGTTATCCCAATGTGTGCTAGGATCCAAGCTACTGCTACATGTATCCCCAACTATACTAACTCTGTTATTAGAAAGATAATTTAATTGATTACGGATCCTGTGGCACCTTATAGACTAACAGAAGTATTGGAGCATAAGCTTTCGTGGGTGAATACCCACTTCGTCGGATGCAAGCAGTGGAAATACTTGCATCCGACGAAGTGGGTATTCACCCACGAAAGCTTATGCTCCAATACCTCTGTTAGGGTCCTGTGGCACCTTATAGACTTTGTCGCTTCTACAGATCCAGACTAACACGGCTACCCCTCTGATTCATTGATTATGTCACTTCTCCATACCAAGACACCATTTTTATGGCCATATGGCCTGAGATTGAATCCAAAAATATGGCAACCATTGCTGAGCATACATCCCAGATCCTATTTAATGCTAGCATAATTGTTACTAGTTCAGATGTCATGACAGCTACACAATGGTATATTCTTTTAGATGTACTAGTTCCAAGTTTGATATAAAATATACTGTCCCTAGTCTTCTTAGGGGGAATTTGATATACAATATACTGTCCTTAGGGGGGAGGGATAGCTCAGTGGTTTGAGCATTGGCCTGCTAAACCCAGGGTTGTGAGTTCAATCCTTGAGGGGGCAATTTGGGGCAAAAATTGGGGATTGGTCCTGCTTTGAGCAGGGGGTTGGACTAGATGACCTTCCAACCCTGATATTCTATGATTCCTGATTTTTGTTTTGGACCCATCTGTATATATTTGGAAAAAAAACTTCACTTTTCATCTACTTACTGACACACTTCATTTTTAATACCCACTGTCTATTTTTTTTTTTTATCCTAAAGTTTTTATAAAATAAATCTGGACATGTGACTAATTTTCCTATGACTAAAAGTTTGACATCATTTTGCTTTTCTTTGTGTTTCTACTTCTTCAGCCACATTTTAACTCAAATGTCATGTGCAGTTCTAACATTGGGTGCTATAGTTCCCCTATCTAATTCCCAACACTCCTTATGTATTTGTTTGGTATCTTCATCCTTATAGTTTCCATTAACTTTGGCCCAGAAAGCTAGGTCCAGTAGTTTCATTTGTGGTGTAACTGGCATTTCATGAGAAACTATCTGTAGTGTACATATATGCACTGCCTGCAATTCATAGTGCCTGGGCTTGTATTAAACCTGATTTTTTTTAAGTTCTGATTTTGATGCTGACCCAAAAACTTGGCAGCCATAGTTAACAACTAGTCTGATTAAGGCTCTGTGTACCACCACTAGCATTTTCTTATTTCCTCCAGTTAGTCCCACCAAGACATAAACAGGCTAATCTTTCCTATACATTTATCTGTAATGTGGTTTATATGATCTTTCCAAAGTAATTTAGAATCAAGTATTACCCCTAGGAATTTGAAACTTTTTAATATGTCCATTTGTTCCCCATAAAGAGAGTTTACATTACTTCGTAACTTTTGTTTCAGTTCTTTGGTTTTGGCAGTGGAAAACTTGAAACCCCATGCATTTCCCCAGTCATGTCTCATAGTGCTTTGTTGATTCTCTTTTCTGTCACCTTAAATGTTTGCTCCTAACCCACAGAGCACAATCATCTGTGACTAGAGTGACATCTACCGCAGCTCTTATTTGTTTTGGGTGATCATTTTTCATCACATTAAACAAGGTTGAGTTGATAACACTTCTTTGTGGCATACCACTTTTTAAAAAATGTAAAAGCAAGTTCTTTAACCAACCATGTTTCCTTGAAACATATGATATCTGGTTTAGTTTTCATTTCCAGGATATTTGCTTTTAGATCTTAACTATGTGCTATCAGGTTGTGGACATTCCAACAAGGGATTGTGATACCCATTCTAGTCCTATTGCACCATTAACCTCATTCAATGTGATCTATTGACAGATTGCTAACATACAAGTATTTTTCTGCTTGCTATAATTTTCATTTTCCCCCCACTGTTTGAAATATGAAATTTATCACTGCTGTCATAAATGCAATAAACCTTTCTTTTTTCTCTACTAGTATATAATCGCCTTTTCCTTCCATAGTATTTATTATATTTTAATAGAGTAAGGCTATGTCTGCAGTTCCCCTTTCCCTGTGCTGATTTTCTCCTCTTGATATTTTGACAGCCTCCTTGCATCTTCTGCATATGATATATTAACAACTTTTGCCTTTTATATCTCCTTAGCTTGTCACTTACACACTCCATATGCCGAACTGTATTTACCATTGCAGTTAAAACATTTGAACTCCGTCCCTTCAATACAATTTTCATAGGGATACTCTCTGCCACGTTTACCACATCTCGTTTTCCCTTTACAAACATTTACTACATGTCTATACTGTTGGCTCTGACATCTGAGGGGGGTGGTGGGTATATGTCTTGGTTCTAAAGATCTTGGTTCTAAAACTCCCCAGGGGTTTCTTCCTTTCTCTCTCTGATGCCCAGAGAATGACTGCACCCCTTTTCTGCTACAGCAGCATAGCTGCAGCTCTGTAGCTGTAGCACTTGTAGTGTGACTATGGCCTTAGTGAGCTATGGAACCTGTTATCTGCAGGTCACTGGTTTGAATCCTGCACAGCTCAGTAGAAATTAAAATGTATTGCCCTTGAATGAATGTTTGATAGCCTCTATAGGGGATGAGTTTGGTGGATGCAAACCCCCAGAATAGACCCATGGCACTGGATAAGTCACATCATTGTAGGCCTCATTTTGCATCAAGGCAGTGTGGCTACATTAGGGGCATACACCAATGCGAATTTCCCTGACCTAGATAAGCTCTTAGTAGATGCATGTAAGGGAAAGAGATGAGTTTGTAGAACATGTAGTGAGTGTGATCTAGTGGTTCCTAAATATTCTTCCACCTATCTACTTTAGGGGGAATACAATAAATGAAAGACCTAGTGCCATTTTAAACTGTAGGCTCAAAGTCTGAAGGATGAAAGGTCACTTTGAGGCATTGAATGAGCAGCACAGCAACCTATGAGGAAGATGTTAAGAAGATTCAATTCAGAATTTATGGAAGTTCCTAATGAAGTCACAGTGACCTGAATCACTAAAGTTACATATGAAGGGGAGAGGAAAAGTTTTGTCGTGGATCAGTTCTTAGGGAGGCATCATGTTGTTCAGTCAGAGTAAATGATGTTGTTATAAACCCTACCTGATAAGCTTTATCTAGATTTCAAATTCCAGGGACCATCAGTTATTACTTATTTCACTTCTGTCTAGTTAGGATTTTGAACTAGTGAATGCAAATATAGATTTGGAGTCAGGATTCTTAATTACATTCGCTGGATCAGAGACTTATGACTTTCTTCTACTTTTGGCACAAGTCAATGTGCAATATTTAAAGCTAGATGTTTCTTAGCAAAAAAATCAAAGGAAATCAAATATTCCACTTCTTCTACCAGCCTCATGTTTCTATTGTGGATAACCCACTGGACAACATTGCCTCTTTTTGGAATTAATTCATGTAAATGAGGTAAGTGGACTTTTTGGTGTGTTCATTATAATTCAGGAGAAAGCATCCCATTTCAGACAAGCATCATTGTTCAGAGAAGCAACTTTTCACTATAGTATTTCTGAGAGACCTACGAACAAAACCAGACATAGAAGTTACATCTTGATTACAGCTGCAGAACAGATAAAGATGGACATTTTGAATTCTCCATATGAGGATCTTGATAGGCAAGTTTCCATTTTGTACCCTAAAAAATGAGGGCTGCTTAGTGGAAATGAAAGATACATGCTCTCTAGATATGCTCAACAATCCCCTTTTTCATTTTAACACTGTTTTAGACAGAACAACAGTTTCACAGCTGCTGAACACCTGCTGCTTCCATTGATTTTACTGAAGTTTGCAGGAGGTCAGCACTTCTGAAAATCTGGTCACTCGTATTTATGTACCAAAATATAGATTTAGGCTCTTAGCATTAAGCACCTAGGTTTGAAAATTTAGGCCAATGATTGTAGCCAAATTCAGACCAGGTATTTCTCTACAATGACATGAGGCAATTTCCCCAAATTTCAGTCCGATATTTTTCAAGAAGTTTCTTCACTGGGTGTGGTGTTTAGATGTTGCTTACAATTATTAGAACTGGGAGCACTGGCTGCTGGGAGTCTGTAAGGACAGGAAACAGGGAGGAGGGAGTTGAGAGGCTGAGAGAGCTACAGAGGGTGCAGTAGCAACTTTGTAAAGAGGTTTCCCTTTTGGAATAAAGACCTGTTGAAGTTTGTGAGTACCTTGCATGACTGATACAAGACTGGGTTATGTGCTTGGTTAACTAATGGATTTGAATCAATTGGACGGTCTCCCCAGCAGAACTGGTTGGTTGTCTCTCTAAGCCCCAATGACTATAGTGTTTCAGATACTACTGCTACATAATTATCATCCCCCCGCTTCTTTCATTAACACACATCTTTTAACTCCCCACCCCCGCCCCTGCCTAAGGTTTTCCCAGCAGATGTTACATCATCACTTCTGAATACAGTGGGTTTGTCTTGCCACATTTCTTTTTAGTTAAGAAGAAAAAGTGGCCAGTCTTAAGACGGACAAACACTACCTATAAGTGACTGATATTGCATTACTTGGTAAATGTGGAGCAAAGACCAGAGCCCAGCATGTTTTATGCCTTGTCTTGCAAGAGCATTGAAAAAAGGTGAGACAATCTGGTGAAAAATACCAGAAAGTGTTGATTTTGGAAATGTTATTTTTTCTGTATTGATCCATTTTTCATCAAACCCCCACAAAAAATTCAAATATTTGTCAAAATTCAGATGTTTCTTCATTTTTGCCACTTTTACTATATATTTTTTATGAAATAAGTGTAAAATTCCTGTTAAACCTCTACCTAACTATATTGTCACAACCAGTTCCAGCAGAATAAACAGTACTTATAGAAATTACATTTATGAGGACAAGTGGTTTATTCCCCTTTTGTAATTTTTGTTGTTAAAAACTTAATGAATAGGAAGATGCTCAATAAATGGCATCTTTGGATGAAAGGTTCTATAGAAATGCAAAGGAATACAAAGATCTCAAATTCATTTACAAATATTAGTTAAACCTTTTGAAACTGTTGTGAGATAATGCATGCAAGTTTTAGATACATTTTGCAGATGCGTAAACTGAAGCACACAAAGGTTAAGTGTTGTTTTTTTCCAAGAACAACTAGTCATCTTGGATTGTGCTTCGCTTACAATCTTTCTTCTGTCACAAAGAAGGACAGAGACCTTTCTAAATGAATGACATTCTGTGGTGATTACTATTTTCATCTTCATCTTTAGAAACAAAAACAATTGCTGCTAAGTGTGCTGGCTCAGAGACCGATGCTAATGTGCTGTTATTTTACTTGCATATATGAATAACCTCTAGAAGAGTAAGTGAGACAAGGTGGGTGAGGTAATATCTTTTATTGGACCAGCTTCTGTTAGTGAGAGGGAAAAGCTTTCAAGCCACACAGAGCTCTTCTTCAGGCAGCCTTCTTGGCTGCTGTTTCATTCTCCACGTCTGGACTCTTCATGCATACATTTTGTTACATTGGATGTTTATCATATTAGCGTAGATTAAGAGACCTTGCTTTCAATTACAAGGCCTGAGAACTTGGTGTAGTGGTATAGCCTGGGTCATAATCCCAGATCTTCTGAAGCAGTCTTGCTAAGTGAGGTACTATGGTTCTATAGGATCAACATCTTTGAACATTAATCCTCAAACCTCTTGAACTCCCATTCAGGTGCAGATATTTAACTCTTTGAATATCTAGATTGAACTTTCTTTGCAATACATTGGCATTTGGTTTGATTTTTTTCAAGTCCATTTTTAAAGCAGATTCAGATGAATATTCATGATTCAACACCAAGGGGTGGTATTTAAGCAGAGAGTGCAAACCCTGATCCAAGCGAAAAAGTCATCTGTGGAATAATTTTTGAATGAATTTTTATTATTTAAAAAAAAAAAGTTCTCCTATTAGGTACACATTGAACTTTCACATGTGATCTGTACCCTAGTGTGGTTTTCTTTTAATTAAAGGTAATTGTTTCTTCTTTTTCCCCCCTTGGTTTTTAAATGCAAAAGAGTTGATACTAGAGAGTTGCCTCTTTTCTCGCACAAAGTGGGTAAAAGATCAAGGAACAATAATAAAGAATACAGGCAAGAGAAATTTTACATAAGAACATTCTCAGTGGAGTAAAATCATTTTCCCATTTTGTGTATAATCTGACAGAAAAAATGACCTTCACTTCTGATTAACACCAAGAGGAGTTGGGTTGGTTTTAAAAACAATATTCTCTATGGCAGTGCAGTAGAGATCCAGGTTATACATTTATTCACAAAAAATAAAGTTAATATATTACATCGTTTTGATCTGCCTTCACAGCTTCCTGTTAAAGTAGCAAGTGAATAATATCTTTGTAATATTATATATATGTTTGGATGAGACATACAAAGCAAAGGTTAAATCTTGGCTCCACTGAGGTCAATGGCAAAACTTCCATTAATCTCAGAAGGCTACCAAAAGTCTGATGCCCATTTAAGTATGCGTAGTATCATCTTCACTGCTGAATATTTTACCATAAACTATAACAATGCACCTATTTGACTGATACCGTGGCAATTATTGGAGCTGGGTGAAGTGGGGTGGCTAATTTCTGTCAAGGACTGCTGGGATAGGGAAAGAGGAAATCAAACCATTCCCCTCATCCCCAGAAAACTGCATCATTGTCCACTCCCCATGAGCAATTCATATTAGCATTCTTATGAAAGTCATCTAAAAATTCAAGCAACTATACACAGAAAAATTTCTGAAATATTCATCTGGCCTTAGTCTGAATTAATGTTCAGCTAGTTGGTCATCACCCTTAATATCTGTCTAACCCATAGGCGGGCAAACTATGGCCCATCAGACGTTTTTATCCGGCCCTCAAACTCCTGCTGGGGAGTGGGGTTGGGGGCTTGCCCCGCTCCGCCTGCCTGGCACTCCCCAGCCCCCAACTCACAATTCCCTTGATGAGCACCATCTTCTGGCACGCAGAGTCACACTGCGCAGGCGTGACTTCACCGCACTGTTTCTGGGATCGGAACCCCACCCCTATGTGGCAGTCCCTGCTCCTCTGTGGCAGTGCACTTAATTCCCTCCCGGTCTCCTACGGCCCCACCCTCAAATCTGCCCAGGGGCCACACCCGTCCCAGCCTGGTACAGTCACCTTGGTGTCACTGCTGGCAGGGCCCCTAGGAGTCCCTGGTACTGCCGTGTAGAGTCCCCACCCCATGCCACACTCTGTGAGTTCCCCCTCTCTTTTTCCCCCCCACCCCTTGATAACATCAATTATAGAGCCCCCCATGCTACACTCCATAGAGTCCACCTCCCTCACTGGGCATTCATGGCCCACCATACAATTTCCATACCCAGATGCAGCCCTCAGGCAAAGAGTTTGCCTAACCCTGGTCTTCTTTTTAAAGACCAAAACCTTGTAAGTCTGAATTAATTTCAATTGGTGAACAATGCCTTGGTTTAGTGGTAAAATACTGTTGAGCAACAATAACTAAGAAGAAGAACAGGCTGATGGGGCAGTAGAAAAAGTGTTAAGTTTTGCTTTCTCTCCCTATCTGTATTTTAAGTTCATTTTACTTTTTTAACTTTTAAGAGTGCATAGCAACATCAAAACAAAGTATTCAGAAATCTGCAAACTCAATGAGACATGTGCTCTGAAGTCAGGTGCTTTTGAAAATCCCACTCATTATGTCTGTGCAGACAAGAATCTGGGTGAGATTTACCCCACTGCAGAAAGCCAGCACAAGGACAGAAGTACTGTACAGGTCTCATGCTGGTAGGGTGACCAGATGTCCCGATTTTATAGAGACAGTCCTGATATTCAGGGCTCTGTCTTATATAGGCACCTATTACCCACCACCTCCACCCCCTGTCCCAATTTTTCACACTTATCTTGTCACCCTATGTGCTGGCCCATTGCACCAGGGTGTATTTCACCCTTCGTGGTATTGTGGGTATCTTCAAACTGGATCAGACCAATGGTTCATCTAGCCTGGGATCCTTTCTTTGAAAGTGGTGAAAGAAACCTCTTAATGCATGATAATGGAATAATCTGCCCATACAAGAAGTCTTTTCTTAATCCCTGTCAGTTACAGTTTGGGTTCTCCATGAGTGTTTATAGCTCTTATTTTTTTACACGTGTTCATATGATAACTAAAGTAACTGCAGATGGTCTCATTATATATCTACCTAGGGTGAAATCTTGGCCCCATTGAAGTCGATGGGTGTTTGCCATTGACTTTAATAAGGCCAGGATTTCATTCCTAATCCTTTTTAGAAGCCTACTGAGCTCTTGACTTTAATATGATCTTGTAGCAATCAGTTCCAAAGGTTAATTATGCATTTTGTGGGGTTTTTTTTTAAAAAAACTCTATCCAAATTAGTGTTGTTAATGCTATATGATGAAATCTTGATGAAAGCTCATTTTATGTTACATGAATTGAATTATCCAACTGTGCTCAGTGGAGGTGATGTAATGTATCCACAGATAATAGGGAGGGAGCAGAAGAGGAGGGGGATATTGTATACTGACCCTGGACTAATTTGTCTCTTCCAGCTGCTCCCAAAAAAGGGAGAAATCCTCTCCCACTTATACTGCACTCAAATGAGACTCACACTCCTCCTGTTAATGTACAATTGTTAATTTTTCAACCATCATGTTCAGAGGGGCCTTGAGTCAAGAGTTTTAAAAGTAATTAGTGTTTTTGGGTGCCTCCATTTTTGGCTACCCTGCTTTAGACACCTTAATGGGGCCTGGTTTTCAGAGGATGGGAAAACTTGAAGAAAATCAGGCTCTTTTATGGCATCTCTGGTTGGACAGCCAAAATCACTAGTTACTTAAAACTCTTGGCCATGATTATTGTCATCTTCTTATGTCATAAGTGGAGTTTTGGTCACAAAACATTAATTTAAATAAAATATCAGAGGATGAGACTAAGGAAAGAGAATGCTCTCAGAGACTGTCTTTCCTTGTCAGTGGACAGGTCATCAATTAATCCTGACCCAAACTGAGTTGTTGGCAAAATGATATTAGAATTGAAAGGGCACAATATATGGGATGTAACTGTGTTTTTAGGATTTAAGCGCATACCAATAAAGAGCCTTCACCCAATGCCAAATAAGTGCTTCAGCAATTGTCCATGCCTTTTTTCTTTGTAGATCAGCTTTAAAATTACCCAGTGAGTAAATCATGGAAGTTAGAGATGAAAAAGACCTATTAGGTCATCTAATCCATCCCTGCAGTCAATTCAGAGCTATTCCATGCAGTATAATCTCCATTCCAATTTTAAATGTCTCAAGCACTGGAGCTCCCATAATTTCCTTGAAGAGATTATTCCACAATTGTTAGGGATTTCCCCATAATTCCTGATATTCAGTCTAATTGTTCCTTTGTTGAATTTCATTGCATTACTCCTAGTTGTAAATCCTAAAGATTATTCTCCTTTCCTGGAACCCAATCCTACTCTCTTTGGAGTCAACGGGAGTTTTGCTGCTGGATTTAATGGTAGACGTATTTTGCTCTTGGTGTTTTAAATACTTGTGGTGATCATAGACCTTAGTCCTCATCTTTAGTGGAACATCATTGAATCCCTAATATGAAGTTGAAACAGTTAAAATTATAAATAAAATATAAAAGGCACAGGCCCTACCCCAACTCTGCTGGGATTACTGATCTGAGGATGGTGTGGTATTACTAGCTCGGGGCCAGACCCTGGTAACATTGTGTTGTAAGCCCTCCACCCAATTGTGTAGGCAGGATGGGGCTTAAAGCTTCTAAATTGTCTGCTTGTTCCAAACTGAGTTACTAAAAGGGTCATAGACTTGATGTGTTGTTCTCACCTTTTGAGTAACTACTCGTTGCGTACTAGGACTTTCTCTTTTTAATTTGATCCCTCCCTCCCCATGCAAACATTCTGACCCTATGGGACCCAGTCTAGGACTTAAGGGTGCTCAGCAACATGTAGGACTGGGCCCAAGGGATCTAGGGTTTGCCCTCTGATGTTGGTTTGGGTGAGGGTTGAGGTTGGAGGAAAGTGGAATCATAATTGAGGCAACCAGTGTAGAAGATGCAAACTCTTGCTCATGCATAGCACTGTAGTTAGAGAGATTATTTGTGAAAGTAGGGGCTACTCATGGGAATAAGTGTTTCAGGACAGGTCCCATACCCTTTAAAATCTATTTAGTAACATAACTGAAATGTAGCAGTTTTAAATTAAAGTGCGGATATTCTCCTGTTCATATATTTCTTTGTTCCCAGACACAACCTACAGCAGCCTGTAAACAACAGACTGACATGACCAACCACAGAAATCTACTTTTTATTTGGCATTCATTCAATTTATTATATATACATATTTAAAATCTGTACACATAAAATACAAAATAAGTGTTTTTATAAGTTACACAGTTAAACAGCTACTTTTTTAGTTTAAAAACCATTAAAAAAAACAAGAGAAATCTTATCAGTCCATCTTTATCTCATTCACAATAACCTTGGTATAAAACATCCATACAGCATAAGTGTACAAAATAGTGTACAGTTCATAAAAGCTGTGCAAAGACAGCAAAGTTCAGTCAAAAATCAAAGAGGCATATCCATTATCCTCCATCCACATTTAACCTATACTAGAAGCAATGTAGAAATTGATCACAGACGTGTGGACAAAAAGTGGTTTAGAGAGTGTTTCATATATAGTATTGCTACACCAATTAAAATATAAACATAGATCCCAGTTTTGAAACCCTTGTTAATGCCAGTTAGTCCTTACTTATGAGGGTCTAGGTTCTCCCAATTAAGTAACAACATACTCCAAATGTGTCCCACTGACATGCTTGGAGTATGGTGCTACTGGATGTGATTAAGAGGAGCAGGGTCTGGTCCATGAATAGTTCCACAGGGATTACTCACATGTGTAAGGACTACTCATGTAAATAAGGGTTCCAGGATCAGACCATACTGCTTCCATCATTTCCATAACTTAATAATAGCAGGGAGTTTTCTTGAAATCTAATAAAAGGATTACAGAGTTTGCCATGATTTTGTCTAGAAACCACAGTCTCCACTCCATTTAATTACTTCCCCCTTGCTATATACCAAGAAGCATGCCTTCCAAAGTAGGGTGTTCCAATTATCTTATCTGTGGCTTGCATGGGAAAAATGCAGCTATCATACAAGTTTGGTTGCTAAACATAGATACAAAGGGAAAGGCTAATGGATGCTATGTATACAAGGCCTCATAAGCAGAGCAAATAGACAAGGAAAGGAGTATAAGTGTAGACAGACCTGGCTATGCCATAAATAACCTGCATGTGAGAACCATGTAGACATTCAGGAGGGACACCACCTCTTCAATTTTATAGCACTTCTATACTTCTATTTATTGATTTACATCTTTGCAAAGTCCCCTGTTGTGGTGGGGGCAGGCAGGAGATCTAAGAGACTGTGATCTCCTCCTCTTCCTCTTCCCCCTCATCATCCTCTTCCTCCGAGTCTGAGAAGTCTGAAGGTTTGCTGGGGCTGCTGGAGTGGGATGGAGAGGGGGGCATCTGGGAGTCCAGTCTGTCCCTCAAGTGCAGGTGCTCTGGGGACTGGTGGTAGGTCAGGGTGTGCCGAGGGCTAGCTGGGCACAGAGGGGACACGTCCTCCTCCTCCTCCTCCTCTGAACATTTCTTGCCCACGTCACTGAGGTCTGGGTGAGGGTTGAACTTGGTGGGCAAGGTTTGTTCCCTGCAGCCCCCGGAGGAGAGGAGCTCTCTCTCTTTGGAGTTCCTCCACTTCATCCTTCTGTTCTGGAACCAGATCTTCACCTGGATTGAAAGGGATTCACAAAGCCCCGGGCTCAGGTTACATGGAATGGTCATGTGCGCGGCTGGGCACGTGTGACTCTCAGTGACTACCACCGCTCCAATGCGCCGCTGCTGAGAGCTGGCCTCGGCCCAGAGGGAGTCTGATAGACTCTCACTTCATGGCTGCTCCCCAGAGCAGGTGCTGAAGTTGCGGGGGAGGGTGTGGATGGTACCCAGTGCGCAGTGGGCACTACCAGACTGTAGATGGGCAGCCCTGCTCTACTGGCTCCTGATAGCGACCACCACCATTTGCTGAGTCCATAAGGACACACTGTTTAGCCTGATGGATAGTGGTGCCCAGCAGCTAGCAGGATTGGCCCCAGTGATGGAGATCCCCGCCAGTGGCCTGCGAAAGGCTCTCCCCGTGGAGGGCATGATGCTGATCGCTTGCCTGGTCCTCGGGCCCCCATGCCAGCTCGCCCAGGATGAATGCCATACTCTCCCTCCCACACACACACACACGAGGGGGGTTCTTGGTTACCTGCGAGTCTTTGAGCCCCAGTTTGGCTGCCAGCTTTTTCCTGTCTGGTTTGCTGATGTACTTCTGCTTCTGAAACATCTTCTCCAGAGCTTTGCGTTGCACGTCCGAGAAGACTGCCCTGCGAAGCATCCCTCTGCGGGGCTTCCCTCTAGCAGCCAGAGGCCAGGAGAAAGTGCCAGGGATAGGCACCACCGAGGAGGACGCTGGGGAAAGAGACAAGAGCAGAGACTAAGCTGAGCTAGCCAAGAAACTGCAAGCAGACCTTTCCCCGCTTTCTACTTTTCCGCTTCTCTCCCCTTCTTTCCTTTAACTTCTTTGCACTTTCTCCAGCTTTTTCTTTCTTCTCTTTTCATCTTTCTTTCTGTCTTTTTCACTCTCTCTCCCCACACCTCTTTCTTTCACTCTGTACACACATCCCACTGAATGGACCAGCACCTATAAACCTGAAGCAATGAAAGGAACTTTACGCTTAAATAACTGTCCCTTTCAACAAGTGATAACTAGGATTAGATACATCAACTGAAACGTGTAAAATGTATCAATAGTGGGCTGTTTTGTTATGTGTTTCAAAGGTTTGCAAGCTTGAAAAGGCAAAGCGAGGCGTACCAGCTAAGACAGAGGTATAATAAAAAAGCTTTTTTTCCTCTCTTTCCAAAGTATTTGATTTTTCAGAAGCTTTTATCATTTCAGGCACTTTATTATTCTTGAGATGAAAATGAGGGACTTTTCTGGTTTGAACAAAAAAGTCCTCTTTAGATGCAGTTTTGATCAATCAGTATTCATCTTTTTTATATTAATCTTCCCTCCCCCCTTACAAAACTTGAAGAATTCAATCCGAAGACATGAAAAGTAACAGCTAATTAGCACAATGACTGGTTCCCAATGGTATTGGTATGATAAAAAGGGCACAGTTTCGCCTTAAAAAAAATCCCAAAGAGAGACAGAGATTCTAATGAAGCGTGAATGGTAATTGTGTAGTAATGAACTAACAGAAAAAGACTGAGGACAAGCAGCTAAAGCCATATATTATTGGAACAAAAGAGATTTACACTTTCAAACTAAACACAACTGCATGCCAAGCTCCTTGGGAGAATACTGATGACACAGTCTTCTCTTCCCCAAATCATTTTCATTAAATGGACATGAAAAGCTATTTATAAAGCTCAAGTTGTTTTTGTTAGGCCATTCACATGCTGGAGAAAAGAAGCAAATTCCATTATCAGGAGCATGAATGGAAGAGCTTGGATTATTTTCTTCCTCTTTAAAAAAAAATATATTAATAGCTTGTTTGTCTAATTAGATTTTTTTAATTGTTGCCCCAAATCCTGACACTTTGCAGCTATAGGACTCGGATCTCAATATTCTGAGCCTTCCTGATGTTTATCTTTCTTAATCAGTGTATATTTCATTACACTTGAACAGCCATTATTGGTTAATATATATAAAAATGAAATTGGAGACCCAAGAACGAAATGATTAATATACTCTCTGGTTGGAAGGGGATAAGATTTGCATTTCAATGTCACTATTCATGGGAGAAGGGGATAATACTTAGTAATAATATGACATTGAAGACACAAAGTAGGCAATGAAAAGGTTAATGGACTTTTCATCGTAGTCTCGATTTGTTTTGTTTACCTGCCCAGATCGTATTTGTAAATTTTCTAATGGACAGGGACTTGGGGTATGTATGTGGCTTTTTTGCCACACCGAATACCCCAAACAAGGGAACGCTCCGTGTGGTCTTGTGAAAATACTGGAACACTGAATGACCCGTAATGGGAAATTAGCCCATGGCTGGTAAATGTCTATCAGCAGCATGGTAAAGTCAGCGCTAGGTCTGTGTGTGGCTGCCCAGAGGGAGCTGACCAAATTGGTCATGGTGCTGAAACTTTTGTTGGGGATCACCGGCAGAGTGCACGGACTCTGTGGGAAAACCGCAGCCATGAAGAGGATGCCAGCAGCTTCTCTGTGAGAAGGGAACCGCCTCAAATTTGGACCATGACAATTCCGGCTAATTTGTAGATCAGGGGGGAATTGGTACGAAATGTCAAGCAGTCACTGCTTGTGCTAAATAGGGCATCAAATTAGCGCGACTGATTCTTGAATGTTGTTCTCCGTCCAACCTCTGAACTAGAGCATAACCCCCAAGGGTGGACGGAGAAATATTACTGGGATATGCCTGGAACAAGTCAGGGGGATGGGAGCGGAGGAGAGCGATGAAATAGGAGTCAGGAGGGGAAAGAGGAGGGGCTTTAAGACCTACCTGGGAAATAAGAAGATCTGATAAAAGGCTGGAAGGATCCTTCAAAGTATGGAAAGGAGAATGTCTTTGGAGGGACACTCGGAAGCAACGCAGGGGAGGTTTCTGGCAAAAATAAAAATAAAAGCAAATAATAAAAAAAGGGATATTTACCGTTCATAGGATTCCACCCGTAGCAGGAAGAGAGCAGTGGAGATGATAAAGTAGCAGCTCAATACAATATTTCTTCCCTAAAGCAGATGCAGACGGATCAAATTAATCTGCCTGGTTATAGTTTAAAAAATAATCCCGTTCCCGGGAGTGTTTTGTTTTTCTTTTTGCCAGGGAACTGATACTAACGAGGCAGAGATTAGTCACTTTGGCATCGTTTGTCAGAACCGACAAACAAACCACTCTGCTCCCCGAAATGTAGATGAACCCGCATAATTTCTGCAAAGATTCCAGAGGCAATGCGGCAGAACGAACGGCGAGCCAGGGCCTCCCATTACTCTTCAGCCAATGCTCTGCAGAAGGTCTCTGCTTCTCGATTGCAGGTCTCTCTCTCTCTCCCTCCCTCCCCCCACCCCCCGCCTTTCCTCAAACACTCAGATGATGATCATTTCTTCAACACTGGCAGTGATGTATAGGAAGAACCCCCCCTCCTCCCCCTTAACGTACTTAATGGTTTTCCGATTGGAAAACTGCACAGGAATAAGCTCCTGCTAGTCCTCCTGAAACACTAAATTGAGGCGCTAAAAGTTGGACGCTTACCAGCTCTAGGAGTGGACGAGAGGATGGCGTTGACCCCAAACTTCAGGAAAGTGGACTCGTTATTGGAGGAGACTGAAGTCTGCGGGGAACAGACCCTCCTAGCGCTAGAGGTGTTGCAGCTGACGAGCTCTGATGTCACAGTGTCTGTCCTGGCTGTGCTGGTCCCGGAGGCTGGAGGGGACATGCTAGGCGGAGGGCCGTTCCTAGGCAGGTAACTGGCAGGCCTGCTGATCCTGATCAAATCTTCCACCAAGAAGCTAGAATGACTAGAAAAGGCTGACTGCAGAGACTGAGGCAAAGTTAAAGTAGGAGTTGGCCGCAGGAGACTCGGGTACACAGCCGGAGGAGCTATGAGACTAGGGAACATCATCGCAGAGGCTGAGCAAATACTTTTCAGGGTCCAAGGAACCGGGCTTGGGGTTTTTTCTGCTTTGAAAACCTCTTTAGTAAAGATCCAACCAGTAAGTCTGGCAGGGTTCTCTTTGCCCTTCCTCCTGGATGATGGGTTTTATAGTGGTCAGCCCTGCTAAAGCTCTTTCAAAAGTGACAGCTCGAACAAAAGGGTTCAACAAAGTTCTCCACTTGAGCTTCATTCATCGAGAGCTCTGGGCTTTCTGATTGGTCCAGGGGTGCAATTTATGATTGGATTAGACTTCATAAACAAGCAATGCACAATGGCCTTGCAACAAAGGAAGTGTAGTCATCAATTTTGCATATTGACCGCCTCTTTGGAATACATTTCTCCAAAGGCTCCCAGCAGGGTTTTGTTCAGAAGCAACACACACAAGCTAATTAAATGCCTATTTAAAAGTTTCAAATGACATCTTGCCTCATAGAAAAAGAATTATTTAAAGAAAGCACTAAATTTATTTGCTGCTCCCCTGCCGAGTTTAGGAAATAAATCAATAAATATTCATACAAACTTATCTACAGGCTCCCCAAAAAGCACCATTTTTGAATAATGGAAGATACAAATTAGTGAACATAAAATTAAACTCTGCTGATGAAAAGATCCTGATATTGGATCTGATTGTTTTCTAAAAATGTCTTCTGTGCTATCGTATGCAGTGAAATTTGAAAGTATACTGTACGTATTTAAGACAATCTTTTCTATCCACACAATGAAGCCTACAAACATTTGGAGTAATATAAACTGATTTGAAGGATTACATCTGTTTTTGTTACTATGCCGATGATTGGATAGTAAATAAGTAATTTTATGTGTTCAAACAGGTTTGCAAATAAACTTAAATGTAATAGTTATTTTAGTTCATAAGGAACTATGAGGAAATATGAACATTAATAATAGAAAAGACCTATACAACTCGAGTAAAACAACAAACAATTGGCATTTTAAATAGGCCGGTAGGGTTTATCTAATCTCTTTTTTTTAAATAGTAGAAATAAACATTATTTGAAAGTGAAGGCGAGTGAAACATTCCAAAGTCTTGACCCATATTACTAACAAGTATTCTTTAAGTTAGTGCCATTTTTTTGTCAACAGCAGTTTAAAAAATATAGCTTGAATCCTTCTCAGGTCCCCCCAAATTCATATTCAATGACTTTTTTTTTTTAATCTGAGTCTCTGGAAGTATATTTAATTATGTCTCCCAAAACAGCCCACCAGTTTTCGCTGAGAACAAATAATATTTTAAGGGACTAGTTTAAAAAGTGATTTTTCTGATAGCCCTTTTAATGGCAAATATGGAAATATATGAAATTGTCGTTAATTTTCTTTGGAGTAGGTTGATGAAAGAGGCTATTGAAAAGTGGTTTTACCTGATTTCTCTGTTAAATAATATAACAGATGTGTTAAATGTTTTTAAAGCACCCTATTCAGTTCTTTGGTGTTGCTGAACCTTTGCAAGCAGAAGTGTGCAGCCTCAGCCATGCAGCCTTTATCCTATTAACCATGAACTAACTGTCACCTTCAGCTGTTTTCTCTTTTTACTTTTTAACACAAAGCTTTCTCAAAAATCGTATTAACCAGCTTTATTTCTCTCGATGGTTTTTGTCCGGGTGTTTTGTGTTGATTATCTCCATGTCGCTGCTTTAACCATTCAATAAAAGTGCATCTGCGATTTATATCACATTAGGGAAGAAAGAAAGTCTGTTAAACCTCTCCCTTGATTCAAATCAAACAGTTATTTATTAGAGAGGACGGAATTAGCCATCGAACTTGTATGATGCTGACAAGTTTTCCCAGTGCTATTCCAAGGCTCCATCAACCTATCGCTTTGTAAGGGTATATGGTGATTCAGAAGATCTTCGGTATCAGTTTAAGAACTCTGCCATTTTTAAAATTAGTGTTAATGTTTTGCAGAAGGAAGAGAGAACCCCAGCAAGACCTACAAAGGAACCAAACTAAGATAAAATGAAGCCCAGTTCCAAAACACCTGCACTTGGAAGCTGGCATAGTTTATGCACTACTCCAAGTCACAGTGGGGAGGCTTAGTCTGTCGGTACCATATCCTGCTCTGTTTTTTGCATTTGCTTTTCTTACCATAGCGTTTCCCTACGGATAGGGCGAGACCATGCTGTATGGCTGGCTGCTCTCAAGGTGTTACTTTTCAGGCAAGTGGAACAGTAGCAAATAAAACAATCGAATAGAACTTTGCAAACAATAAATAACGAATTCTCCCCCACCCCCACCCCCAAACGCGGCATTTCCCAGTATAACTTGAATGTCTAGAAGAGCAGCCCAGGCGGATCTGAGAACACATAGTTTTTACAGTCATTATGTTCCATTAAGATGATTTACTCCTTTCTTTACATATACAGCGGGGGCATTTTGCCTCACTATAGACCAACTGCTGCTAATTTCTCTGGTTTTTAAAAAAGGGGCTGACATCTTCTGGAAGGTTGGGTCAAACGCATGCTGTGGCACACGTGGACCCAGTTCCTTGTGATATGTCTTAGCACACTCATAAAGAATTCCTTAAGCACCAAGGCAAAAGGGACTAGACATCTATTGAAAGGGAAGATAGACCATAAGAAACCAAGAAATCGGACGAAAGGATCTTATTTTAAGTGATCTCCTTTGGAAGTTTCTTTTCAAAGGCAGTGATCGTTTAAGAGAAGGGAATTCTAATGTCTGGAGATAAAACCTGTGACTAATGCCGTTTGACCTATGCTCATGTGGTTTTGTGCTTCCTGCCATTCATTTTAATGTCGTTATCTTCAAATTTATTTCTTAAGTCACTCACGTTCTTTGTCGCCCCCTCTTAGTTTAAAAAAAAAAATCGAGGGGAAAAACTTTGAAGTCTGCGTGTGTCACACTCCCAGGCTGCTGGTAATCCGCACGGAATTGTTCGAGAGAGCAAGAACTTCTCATTGGCTCTCCCATTGCTTCACCTAATATACAGAATTTTGTTTGTGTCAGTTAGATCATCTCCTCCCGTTTAGTGTCATTTGTACACTGTCACTCCGGGCCGGTCATATTTACAAGGGCTCAATCATTTTGGAGGGAGAATATGCCATGCCTGAAACAAAAGGCAGGAAATAACCTTTTAAAGACAGAGACTGGGGATTTGATGCTACAGAATCTCATAATCGATTGTAGGTCCCTGTAAAAGAGAGGGATGTGGTAGAGTTTTGTCGAAAGCGCTGCAACGTTTTACTCAACTGGCGTTGCCCGCCAAGATATTTGCACAGCTGCTAAGCTTGCAAATCAGAAACCGGAATCAATTTCAGAACGGGTATTTTTATGAAAACGGAGAGCTCCGCTGAGGCTGTGTCTCGCTCACACAGTTACTGTGTCTTGTACCCGCCTTGGGCTTGTCGAGCAATTTCAAGATAATAAACAAATGAGAAGTTCTGATTTGTGTTAATTAAGCAGGAAAAAAATCAAACCCAAACGCTTTAACTTAACACGATTCAGCTGTAAACTAGCACAAAGGGAAAATGATCGTGGAATATGTTTATAAACCATCACCAACTTGAATGCACCAATTGACATGTGCAGCGATCAAAGGAGACAGATTTGTAGTCATCAGTTTGCGCCATTCTATTTATTGGTCTTTATTTGCTAAACACTTTTTTGCAAGCACGGAAACTCCTGAAGCTCTTTGTAACGCTCTCAAGTGCAGCTGGGAGCCAGGTAGCAGTTTGGCTGGGGTCTCCCCGTTGCTGATTCAGAGAGCGGACGGGCTCTGTATACTATGGACACTTTGACATGTTGTTCTGAAAATCTATAGCGTAAAGATATACATGGCTTTTTATTTCTTGGGGGAGGGGAAGGTGGATGCTCTATCCCTCGAGTTTAATGCGTTTCCAAGCTCTTTAATGATGCTTATCCACCTCGTTGAGAGCTTAAATGCAGGCTGTTGGTGCGAAGCTGTATTAAGACACCTAAGGCGTTCACCTTTAGAATTCAACACAAGGAACAGTAACTGTTGGTTCGTTCAAAGCTTTTCTAGATCCCCCTTTTTCTTGAAAATCCTTCTATTGTGCCAATCAAGCAGATGGTTTGCAGGAAATATAGCTTGGCCCCAGTGACCGAAACTAATTTTAATTAGCTTTCCAAGCCTGGCACGTTTGTTTTGCTCTTACAAAATAGCTAAAAAACAGCTGGCAAGGGTGAATTAAACCCATTAAAGACACATTTATAAGAAATTATATTCACATAGGTTGCCTGAACTCCCCCCCCCCGCCAGAGGGGGGAGAGGAGCGTATTGAAATGAAAATGTCCCCGAACACACTGCCCTCCTTAACATCGCTTGAAAGTCTCAAAACATTTTACTAAATAGATTAACTTGACTATTGTTTTGCATCACATTTATCAGCTTCATTAAGTGAATAGCTGAACAAATATATTACGCATGCATGAAAAGCTCTTTTGGGGGCTGCCTTATTGTGTCCTCAGCCCTGACAGGTGGTTAACTGTGTTTTCCCCCTCCCCCCCCCCTCCCCAGCGTAAAGAAAGAGGGGATCTTGGTTAGAGCGCACAACCCAGACTTGGCAGAGAGACCTAGAGGGGAGAGCTACTTTCTTCTACCCCACCATTCATTCTAGCCAGCCCAGAGTGCACACAATCTGTAATGGAACCATATGATCTGATCATGTCAAAAGTAATTAACTTTAGTTTTGTCTTTGTGTCTTGCTTGCGCTTTACTAATGCATTCCAAGCCTGTTTAATTTGCTTCTTTTCTTTCAACTTTTGATTATTTTGTCGTTTTCATCTGTTTATCTTTGCCTCACCTGGCCCTTTGATTTTTTTTAAAAAAAATCTAGTGTGTTTCAGTCTTTCTGCTCTTTTCTCCTTCGTTCTGTTTATTTAAAAAAAAAAAAACAACAATAAAAGAGAGGGGAAATATTTCGGAGGATTCCAAATTGCTATATGGGATATTCCTCTTTGCCTTATTATTGCTTTATCATCTAGTTGATGGTGGGATCTACGGCTGAAACTACACAGGAATTAGGAATGGTTTATTATTTGTATTCCAGTAATCCTGGAGGCTGGAAACTTGCTAGCCATTCTACAAGAGTCCGGGTTTCTGTCCCAAGAGTTTACAATCTAAATACTGTAGATAATACATGCAAAGAGTGGGCGAAAGGGATAGAATAAAAGCGAAGTGAGGGTCTGCAAAAAGCTTCATGCTCGCTCTTTTTTTTTTTTTTCTTTTTTTTTTCTTTTTTCTGTTTTGCTGGGTTTAACTTTTGTGTGTGAATTTTTTTTTATCGTCCTATGGGAATTTCTAAAAACAAACAAACAAAAACTTGACCCCAACCTTTCTCACAAATCGGATTCCTCCTCCCCCCCTCCCCTGTAAAACTCCCTCAAACAAACCCCCAGCCCGTTAGTTGCATTTATGGCAAGTTTCTTGTAAAGCCCTTCTCTAGACACACGGTAGCCTGCTGAAATCTGTACTGGCAAACCCTATGCCCCGCCCCAAAGTACCCTGAGGAAGCAGGCTGTCTCGTCCCTAAAAGCCACGTTTTTCGTCCCCACTCGCCAGGTTACAGCAAGAAAGAAAAAGGTCCCTTTGCGGTTGTATTATTGAGGGGGTATAGGTCCTGACTGCAGAGGCAGAGAACTGGGGAATGACCGTCTCCCTCGGTTCTTCTGCAAAGAGCCTGGGGACTCAGCGTAATGAACTTTCAGCTCGGTTTAAGGCATTATTTGCAAGCAGCAACTCTGGCGCTAGTGCAAAGGTTGGGATGACCAGGATGGGAGGGGGCCGTAAGCGACCCAGGGCACCTGAACCTGGGGTGTCTCCTCCTTTAGACTCCTAAATGTGATTAGTCATCAAGTGAGAAATATGAAGTGATGATGCCCCACTTGCTTCCCTTCAGCAGTTCAATTCCAGCCTCCGGCCTCAAAGCCTGGCTGTTGCTTCTCTGTACTTAATTGACTTTGGTAAAGAGGTGGAGTAAGGTGAGGTTAGCGACAGACCCGAGGGTAATAAAGGGACGGGGGTGGAGGGAGTGCTTCCGGTCTAGAAAATAGACCACTTTTGTCCAGGGAATGATAGGATGAAGTCTGTTCATTGTCTCTGTCTCCCTCCACACCCGCCCCCCACCCCCCCTTAGATGGTTCCTGTAAGGAGACCCGAAGCTGATCTCAACCCCAGGGCTGCTGGAGGAGCACAGGGAAAGTTTAGCCTGGCAGATGGGAAGGAGGGCAGAACTAGCCACTTTTAAGAACACAATCTCACTCGGGGTTAAAACTAGGATGCCCGCTTCCCACCACGCACACCCCTCCATCCCCCATCTTGCCAAAGGAAAAAGAAAGGTGAGACCGTGACCCTTCCAGACGCCTTGACTTTGACCTTTACAACTAATACCAGCCAGTATTTCCCTTCTTTGGGACTTAAATCTCAGTGAGCAGAAGAGGGCGAGTAAGGAGGGCTAGTTGGTGGACTACCACATTCAGTAGCTGTGTGTGTGTGGTGTGGGGGCCAACACAGAGCTGTGCGGAAGAGAGCTCTATCTATTGCTGAGAACACTAGTTCGTTTGAAACACTTGTCTTCAGCCAAAGAGGAAAGGTTGCCTTGGCATCTGAAAGTAACTCTGCTGCAGCTAGTGGGTGATCAGGAAGGTGGCTGAAGAGAAGCCAAAGAAGAGGTTTTATTTGCTCCTTTAGCTGTAGGAAAGACACATACATTGTGTGAGTCAGTGGTTAAACCAGCTCTCGTTTAGGGGGCTTTCAGGGTGCAGATGGTAGAGTGTACCCATAGGCTATGTATGAATGGGCTTTATTTACCTGTATGTTAGATCCTCTGCTCTTAACCGGCAAGTGAAATACTTTGTTCCACACCGCGAAGAAGTGTTTAGCACGAAATCATCCTTGGCGTACAGCCATCAATTTCAGCGGAGGTATTGTACAGCTGGGATCAATGTGGAGTAGCACCGGGTGTTCTGGGGATTGGGATATCTTCTTCGAAACATACCCTCTCCCCACTAAAAGCACAGTATTAAGAATCTCATGAAAGTCTTGATTGGTGGGAGACGGTCAATTACCACTTTTATACCACTACATCTTTCCCAGCAACTACCAAAGGCTTCCAAGAGGAGAAAAATAAGAAATTCACTCACAGAGTAACTTTTCACTTGCAAGAAACTGACTTTTTTTTAAACCTCTCGGATGCTGAAATCTTCTTAGTTCCCTTCTATTTGTATCTTAATAAGCTGAGAGTGAAAAGAAATCACTTGGAGTTCAATGGTGACACTGCCAGAGGCATTACACTGGTCAATCTAAGGGTACGTCTATACTACAGAATTAGGTCGAATTTATAGAAGTCGATATTTTAAAACCCGAATTTATGGAATCGATTGTGTGTGTCCCCACTAAAGAGCATTAAGACCATGAGGTCGATTGACTGTGTCCACAGTAGCGGGGCTAGCATCGACTTTCAGAGCATTGCATTGCGGGTAGCTATCCCACAGTTCCCGCAGTCTCTGCCGCCCATTGGAATTCTGGGTTGCGATCCCAAAGCCTGATGGGGCAGAAAACAGTGTCGCTGGTGGTTCTGGGTACATGTCGTCAAGCCATCAAACGTCCCTCCCTCCCTCCCTCCCTCCGTGAAAGCAATATTTTTCGCGCCTTTTTTCCGGGGTTTCCGTGTTTGCTACGGAAGCCTGCTCAGCTCACAATTACCGTACATCTCCAGCGTACGCCTGGACATTAGGTCTAGTGGGGATTCAGTCACGCTATAATACGGGCAGAGGGATAGCTCAGTGTTCTGAGCGTTGGCCCGCTAAACCCGGGGTTGTGAGTTCAATCCTTGAGGGGGCCATTCTGCCTGAGGCTGGTAGTCGTGGGACTACACAGCAGAAGCTCCTTGCCTTCTAGCTGCAGATGGTGCAATATGCCATAAATGGTCGTGGTCGCGGGACCATACAGCAGAAGCTCCTTGCCTTCTAGCTGCAGATCGTACAATATGATTGAAATTTGTGTGCTCCTGGCCGGCGGCCTATGGTGTGGCTGGCCAGGGGCGCTTGGACATAAATGGGAGTGACCAGAGTGACTCTGGTCATTCTCTTTTTTACGTTTTGTTTAAGGGAGATTCAGTACTGCCTGGAATGCGGGCGGAGGGATAGCTCAGCGGTCTGAGCGTTGGCCCACTAAACCCGGGGTTGCGAGTTCAATCCTTGAGGGGGCCAGGAGATGAACCCTTGCTCACCGCATATTGTACCATCTGCTGCTAGAAGGAAATGAGCCTAACCCTTGCTCCCCCCCTCCCTCCGTGAAAGCAACTGAGGGGGGAGCAAAAAATCCTTTCACGCCTTTTTCATATGGGCGCCATATTGCTGACTCCATTGTTATCCACCCGCCGCTTCTGCTGCCACTCTGCTGTCCTGCAGACAGCATACCAGGGAAAGCATGGAGCACGATCAGATCACCGCGGCTGTTATCGCCGTTATGAACACCACGCGCATTGTCCAGGAGTATATGGAGAACGAGAACCAGGAGCTGCTAGAACTACAGCAGGCGAGGAGGCGACAGCAGAGCCCTGAGGACAGTGATGAGGACATGGACACAGACCTCTCTCAAAAAAGGCCCCCCCGCAAGGTGGACATCATGGTGTTAATGGGGCTTGTTGATACAGTGGAATGCCGATTCTGGGCCCGGGAAACAAGCACAGACTGGTGGGACCACATAGTGCTGCAGGTCTGGGATGAATCCCAGTGGCTGCGAAACTTTCGCATGCATAAGGGCACTTTCATGGAACTTTGTGAGTTGCTTTCCCCTGCCCTGAAGCGCAAGAACACCAAGATGAGAGCAGCCCTCACAGTACAGAAGCGACTGGCGATAGCCCTGTGGAAGCTTGCAACGCCAGACAGCTACCGGTCAGTCGCGAATCAATTCGGAGTGGGAAAATCTACAGGGGGGGCTGTTGTGATGGAAGTAGCCAGGGCAATCACCAAGCTGCTGGTACCAAGGGTTGTGAGTGTGGGAAATGTGCAGCTCATGCTGGATGGCGTTGCAGCAATGGGGTTCCCGAACTGTGGAGGGGTGATAGACGGAACCCATATCCCTATCTTGGCACCGGACCACCAAGCCAGCGAGTACATAAACCGAAAGGGTTACTTTTCAATAGTGCTGCAAGCACTGGTGGATCATAAGGGACGTTTCACCAACATCAACGTGGGATGGCCGGGAAAGGTACATGACGCTCGCATCTTCAGGAACTCTGGTCTGTTTCGGCTGCTGCAGCAAGGGACTTTCTTCCCAGACCAGAAAATAACCATTGGGGATGTTGAGATGCCTATAGTTATCCTTGGGGACCCAGCCTACCCCTTAATGCCATGGCTCATGAAGCCATACACAGGTAGCCTGGACAGTAGTCAGAACCTTTTCAACTATAGGCTGAGCAAGTGCAGAATGGTGGTGGAATGTGCATTTGGGCGTTTAAAAGCTCGCTGGCGAAGTTTATTGACTAGGTTAGATCTCAGCAAAAACAATATTCCCATTATTATTACTGCTTGCTGTGCGCTCCACAATATCTGTGAGAGTAAGGGGGAGAGGTTTATGGCGGGGTGGGAGGTTGAGGCAAATTGCCTGGCCGCTGGTTATGCGCAGCCAGACACCAGGGCTATTACAAGAGTACAGCAGGGTGCGTTGCGCATCAGGGAAGCTTTGAAAACCAGTTTCATGAATGGCCAGGATGCTGTGTGAAAGTTCTGTTTTTCCCCTGTAATGAAAAGCCCCGCCCCTTCATTCACTCTACTTCCCTTTACCCAAACCGCCCTGCCCTCCCCCCCTCGATCACCGCTCACAGAGGAAATAAAGTCATTGTTGCTTAAAAATCATGCATTCTTTATTAATTTGTAAAACAAAGAGGGGGAACTATGGGGGTAACTGCCACAGTCTCCCGGGATAGCTGGTGGAGGAAGGGAAGCACCAGGATGGGTGGTGGAGGAGGGGATGAGGGAAGGACAAGGACACACAGCACTTTAAAACTTATTGAATGCCAGCCCTTTCTTGCTTGGACTGTTCTCTTGGCTTGAGTGGTTGGGTGCACGGAGGCCGCCCAAACGCGTTCTTGGGCGTCTCGGGGATGAGGTTATGGGACTCGGGAAGGAGGGCTGTTGGTTACACAGGGGCTGTAGCGGCGGTCTGGGCTCAGGCGGCCTTTCCTGAACCCTACGCCTTTCCTCAGCCATAAGCCGGAGGATTTCCGTTTGATCCTCCAGTAGCCTCAGAATTGCATCCTGCCTTCTCTCTGCACGCTGACGCCACCTACTCTCTTCATCACGCCACCTGTCCGCACGATCAAAATCTGCCTTCCTGGACTCCGACAGTGTCTGCCTCCACGCATTCTGCTGGGCAGCTTCAGTGTGGGAGGATTCCATGAGTTCTGAGAACATATCGTCTCGATTCC
Organism: Macrochelys suwanniensis; assembly: GCA_033296515.1. Taxonomy (NCBI): domain Eukaryota; kingdom Metazoa; phylum Chordata; order Testudines; family Chelydridae; genus Macrochelys; species Macrochelys suwanniensis. The sequence continues at coordinate 82,370,936 of CM065781.1, forward strand.
TTTTTTTTTTACTTCTAATCTTCGCTAGCCTCTGGGACGGCGATGAAGGGGGTGGCGTTGAAACATTTGCAGCTGCGGGAGGAAACAAACGGGAGAGGAGTAGTTTAAAAGACACATATTAGAGAACAATGCTCCAAACATTACATATCACATGTGCATTTGGTCCAAGGTTGCACTTTGCCTGTTATATTGAGGGTCTGCCGGTTTGGTGTGAGAGATCACACAAGCAGGTCCGGCGGGCAACAGAATTCGGCTTGCACGCAGCCATGGTAAGCCACAGTCTATAGGCTTCTTTAACCTTCATAACATGTGGGAATGTTTTCAAACAGCAACTCCCTCATTTCCCATAACAAACAGCCTTTGGGCTGGCAATTTAAAACTGGTTGGCAATTGAAAAGGGAGGGGCGGCAGTTTTCGGGTTAACGTGCAGCGCGAACCTAATTGACACCCCACACACACACACAGACACACATCCAAGATGTTCGCTGTTCCCCCTCCCACCACCGCGTGGGTCACAGAGGGGAAGTTTTCCATTCAGCCACAGGCAAACAGCCCAGCAGGGACGGAGCCCCTCTGAATACCCCCTTAATAAAATTCCCCTATTTCAACCAGGTGACCATGAATGATATCACTCTTCTGAGGATAACACAGACAGATAAAGAACGGATGTTGCTTGAATGCCAGCAAACACCGGGACCATACGCCGCCATGCTTTGCAAAGCAATGATTCCAGACTACGTGCTACTGGCCTGGCGTGGTAGAGTGTGTTACCACGGAGCACAGGATAAGGCTGCCCTCCCCAGAAACCTTTTGCACAGGCTTTGGGAGTACATCCAGGAGAGCTTTCTGGAGATGTCCCCGGAGGATTTCTGCTCCATCCCCGAACATGTTAACAGAGTTTTCCAGTAGCTGTAGCTGTACTGGCTGCGAATTAATCATTAAACACGCTTGCTTATAAAACATGTATTAATTAACAGAGGTACACTCACCAGAGGTCCCTTCTCCTGCATCGAGCACGCCTTGGGTGGGTTCGTAGGGTGCTGGCTCCAGGGTGACAAAGAGTTCCTGGCTGTCGGGGAAAAGGGCTTCTCCGCTTCCTTGCTGTGTCTGGGCGCCTTTTTCAGCATCATTATCATCATCATGCTCCTCTGTGGTTTCTGATGATCCACATACGGAGTCATACCACATGGGTGGGTCAGTGCTGGCTGCACCTCCTAGAATGGCATGCAGCTCATCATAGAAGCGGCATGTCTGGGGCTCTGACCCAGAGCAGCTGTTTGCATCTCTGGCTTTTTGGTAGGCTTGCCTGAGCTCCTTAATTTTCACGCGGCACTGTTGCGCGTCCCTGTTGTAGCCTCTGTCCTGCATGCCCTTGGAGACTTTGGCATATGTATTGGCGTTTCTTCTTTTGGACCGTAGCTCTGCTAGCACGGTTTCATCTCCCCATACAGCGATCAGATCGCGTACCTCACGCTCGGTCCATGCTGGAGCTCGTCTTCGGTTCTGGGACTCCATCGTGGTCACCTCTGCTGATGAGATCTGCGCTCACCTGCAGCTCACCACGCTGGCCAAACAGGAAATGAAATTCCAAAGTTCGCGGGGCTTTTCCTGTCTACCTGGGCGGAGCATTGGAGCTCAGACTGCTGTCCAGAGCGGTCAAATGTTGCACTGTGGGATAGATCCAGGAGGCCAATACCGTCGAATTGCGTCCTCACTAAGCCTACATCGATTCGGCAATATCGCTTTAAGCGCTAATCCCCTCGTTGGGGGTGGAGTGGCGAGATCGATTTTAAGAGCCCTAGAAGTCGATGTTAAGGGCTTCGTCGTGTGGACGGGTGCACGGATCAATCGAAATAACGCTAATAAATTCGACCTAAACTCGTAGTGTAGACCAGGGCTAAGACGAGGAAACCGAGTAAGTCGATACAAAGTTCTACGGTCCAGTTTCAAGTTGGTAACTCAAACATAGTTATTTCTATACACATAGGTAGCTGGCAGATACTAGCCACTCAGTTATAAGAAAAGCTCTGGCATCTTCAAGATGTGACATAAGCAAGCTAGAGACTAGGGGTAGGGTGACCAGATGTCCTGAATTTATAGGGACAGTCTACAATTGCAGAGTTTTTGCACTGTCAGTTTCACGGGTGATAGTGAAAGTAAAGCGCTGCTTTGTGCACTGACTCAATTCCTGCGGCTCTCAGAGAGCGTTTACACTAGCAGCACTTCCACCGCCCGATGAGAGCAGCGCTGTAGGGCAGCTATCCCACAGTGCACCTCTCCCATAGGTTTTGTGGGAAGGGGAGGGATAGCTCAGTGGTTTGAGCATTGGCCTGCTAAACCCAGGGTTGTGAGTTTAATCCTTGAGGGGGCCATTTGGGGATCTAGGGCAAAAATTGGGGATTGGTCCTGCTTTGAGCAGGGGGTTGGACTAGATGACCTACTAAGGTCCCTTCCAACCCTGATATTCTATGATTCTAAGGCCTGCTGGGTGCCCTGTGGTGCATTGCTTCATATCCCAGCAGCCCCATTACTTCCTTGTTTCTTTCCCGGCATTTTTTTTAAAAACCCTGCTGGCTGGCTGCTTTCCCCGCCACATCTACAAGCAGGAATGGATCCTGCACTGCTGTCCACTACTCTGATAGCTGTCAGTTGCACATCGTGCTTGGCAGTGCAGCTGTTCGTAAACTTGCAAAGAGAGCTGCAGTCAGAGTTGCCTGATGAGCTGCCTGAAATGGAAATAAGCAACATTCGATTGCTTTTGGCATTAACGGAGGAGCTGAGCACTGTGGAAAGGCGATTTTGGGCTAGGGAAACTAGCTCAGAGTGGTGGGATTGTATCGTGATGCATGTCTGGGATGACGACCAGTGGCTCCAAAACGTTCAGATGCGGAGAGCCACCTTCATGGAACTGTGTGCTGAGCTTTCTCCAGCCCTGCGTCGCAGGGACACCAGACTGAGAACTGCAATCACTGTAGAGAAGCGTGTGGCAATTGCATTGTGGAAGCTGGCGACCACAGACAGCTACCGGTCGGTTGCGAACCGGTTTGGCGAGGGGAGATCGACGGTTGGTGGAGTCGTAACTCAAGTGTGCAAGGCCATTAATCGCGTCCTACTGCGCAAGACCGTGACTCTTGGTAATGTGCGTGACATTTTGGATGGCTTTGCAGAAATGGGCTTCCCTAACTGTGGTGGGGTGATAGATGGTATGCACATCCCTATTGTTGCCCCAGCCCACCTTGGCACCAAGTACATAAATCGTAAGGGGTTCTTCTCCATGGTTTTGCAGGCACTAGCGGATCACCGTGGGCGTTTCACTGATATTAATGCTGGATGGTCCGGAAAGGTGCATGTCACACGTATTTTTAAAAACACTGGCCTGTACAGAAAACTGCAAGCGGGGACTTTCTTTCCAGACCAGTGGATTACCATGGGAGAAGTGGAAATGCCCATTGTGATCCTGGGAGACCCAGCTTACCCATTGATGCCATGGCTCATGAAGCCATACACTGGAAACTTAGATGAGAGTAAGGAACGTTTCAACAGCAGGCTGAGTAGGTGCAGAATGGCTGTTGAATGTGCATTTGGCCATTTGAAAGCGCGCTGGAGATGTTTGTACGGTAGACTGGAAATGAGTGAGGAAAATATTCCCATGGTTATTGCAGCATGCTGTACTTTACATAACATTTGTGAGGGGAAGGGCGAAAGGTTTATTAATACATGGAGCGTGGAGGCCGAACACCTGGCTGCTGAGTTTCAGCAGCCAGATACCAGGGCTATTAGAGGGGCACAAGGTGTGGCAGTAAGGATCCAGGATGCCTTGAGGGAAACGTTTGCAAATGAAAATCATTAAACTTTGCTGCTGTGATTGGGAAAGGACATGTTAACAGCATGTGTGGTTCTGTATGTAATTTCAGTGAAGATGAGGTGCTAGTTGACTTGTAGCTGTGATGACATTACAGATATATGAACACACAAATAAAGCTTGCTTCTTTTTGAAAAATGTGTCCTTTTATTTTAAAAACAGAGAAAACACCACATGCACATATATCAATCCTGAGTGCTGGTGGGGAACGGGGTGTGGGTGGGGGGCCTGTATACCTTTTTGAAAAATTTTGTCCTTTTATTTTAAAAAGACAGAACACCCGTATACCTCACAGCTGTGTATAACTCCAGCTGTCGTTTGACAAGCTGTCTGTGGGTGTGGATTGTCGATGAATGGAAAAATTTGCAGTGAGCCTATAAGAATGTGCAGTGGGAGTTTGGGGAGTGCATGGGAAAGAATTCTGCACTTGCTGCAATGGGGGGCGGGCACGAATCAGGTCACTCTGCAGTGTAATGAGAGAATGCAACATATCTTTCTGACACTCCAGAACACTGATTAACCTCTCCGTGGCTTCCTATGGAAAGCATTATTCTCTTTTTGGTCTCGGTTCTTTCCCTCTTTCCACTTTGTCATGGTTTCTCTCCACTTATTTTTATCATGCGTCTCTGCTTGGGAGTGCTGAATCACCTCAAGAAACATCTTGTGCATCTTGGCCACTTTCTTGGCCACTTGGCCGCCCTAGTGCATCTTGGCCACTTTCTTATACGTCGCAGACGGTCTGCTTCAGTGGGTGGTGGGTCTTCCACAGTCTTTTCTGGGGAGACAAAAACAACACATTGCTGTGAAACATACATACAGGAATCACTGAGTGGTGTATTGCAACATACAGGTAGGAAATCACTGTCTTGGTGATAAAAGTCAAGCATCCATGGTGCACAAGAACCCAGCAATGGTGAGGGAATGCAGGGTTAGAGAGTTTATTGCATACACCCATTCTGAAAAGGGCTAGCATGATGGGAGGATACTCAGCACACAAACACAGCCATCTTAGTACTTGTCTGTGCCCTCAATCTGCTTTATGCATAGATAAAGCAAAGCAACTTACCAGAGCTCTGCTCTCCTGCCTTTGCCTCAGCAGGCAGTGGCCGCTCACACTGGCTAGACATCTCCAGAGCGGAGAAGGGGTCCTGAGTGCAGGCAGCAACGGGCTCCACAGCTTCCTCAGTCTCCTCCTCTTCATCTATGACCTCCTCCTCCTGGCTAGGGTCACTTTCCACTGCCTCTGGACATGCAGAAGTATCCACTGTGCTCTTTGCAATGGAGGTGGGGTCACCACTTAGAACTGAATCCAACTCACTTTGGGGTGCAGCACCACACCAACTGTTTGCCTCCCTCACCTTGTGGTATGCACTCCTCAGCTCCTTCACCTTCACTCTGCACTGCAGTGTGTCCCTGTTATGCCCCTTCTCCTGCAAGCTGTGTGCAATCTGCTTGTAGGCATTGAAATTCCTACAGCTGGAACACAGCTGGCACTGCACAACCTCCTCTCCCCAAACACTGATCAGGTCCAGTAGCTCGGCATTGCTCCAAGCAGGGGATCGTTTGCTACGTGGAGCAGCCATGGTCACCTGGGCAGATGAACACTCGCAACAGGAAGTGGAGTTTCAAACTTCCCGTGGCTTACAGGGGGAGGGGCGGACATCCCTTTACCTGGCGTCAGAACAGCGGAGATGCTGGCCAGAGTGGTCACTTTTGGATCTGTGGGCCAAAAGGTGATTATACAGGTAGAAAGTGTCTTCACAACCACGCAAAAAGAACAGCGGAATGAACTATATGCCTCTCGTGAAGGTGGTTTTCTTTTTGCAGTGAAACTTCTGAGTTTCACTGCAAAAAGTCATTAACAAGTGTAGACGCTCCCGTGGTTTTGGCACAAAAAAGGGACTTTTTGTGCTTTCAATGGTAAGTGTAGACGTAGCCTACAACGTTAAACAGTTAATACCTTCAAAAACAGAGATAGGTTTCTTATATTGAGGTGAGCTAAGTAACACGTTAAGAGAACATTAACTAGCATGCTAGGAAATCATTTATCTGGATGATCTGATTGAAGACGAGGATTTGAAACATATGATGCATTGTTCCCCAGTGCCAGCATTTGGAGAATTGGAGCAGAATTTTGGGGTCGGATCCTTCAAGCACATGAACCCACAACCTTCCAAAGCTAAAATGTGTGTCTGTGGGACACTGATCTTATGCTTTTTCTCCTCGTGTTTTCACACTCATTTCTAAAAAGTGAAAATACGGGCATGATCAGAAATAAAAGAATCACAGTACTGTATTTCTGTTTGTCTATCTGAGGTGCTTTGCTGGAGAAAGGAACTCACCACACTGAAACTGTGCATAAATAACTGTGCATTGTGGGGAGTGAATGCCTTTAGATTCCTCCGTAGCGGGATGGCATCTTCAGATTTCCCAAGTTGAAACCTACGGAGCTGGAGTTTATTTGATGTAACAAAGATTCATAGCAGATTTAATGGCTTTTAGAAACCTTTTTGCACCTGAGTGCAACTTTTTTTAGGATACATTGTCTTCAAAACAGAACTCAAAAGAGATGCATTTAGGGACAGCTTCAATTTGCAGGTATTTACATGAGGGAATGTGGGATCTTGTTCCTCTAGGCCTTGCTTTGGTTACAGTATAATTTTTCCCATTGTTCAGATTCTGATCTCAGTTACATTGGAGGGAATTAACTCTACTGAAGTAAGGGAAAAGTAAGAACATAAGAATGACCATGCTAGGTCAGACCAATGGTACATGTAGTCCAGTATCCTGTCTTCTGACAGCGGCCAGTGCCAGATGCTTCAGAGGGCATGAACAGAACAGGGCAATGTAGGGAATGATCCATCCCCTGTCATCCAGTCCTTGCAGTCAGATGTTTAGAGACACGCAGAGTATGGGGTTGTGTCCCTGACCATCTTGGCCAGTAGCTGTTGATGGATCCATGATTTTATCTAATTCCTTTTTTGAACCCAGTTATACTTTTGGCCTACACATCACCCCCTGGCAACAAGTTCCACAGGTTAACTGTGTGTTGTGTGAAGAAGTAATTCCTTATGTTTGGTTTAAACCCGCTGCCTATTAATTTCATTGGGTGACGCTTGGTTCTTGTGTTTTGTGAAGGGATTAATAACATTTCCTGATTCACTTTCACCATACCATTCATTTTATAGCCCTGTATCATACCCCCCTCCCTTAGTCGTCTCTTTTCTACACTAGAAAGTCCCAATCTTTATAATATCTTCTCAGATGGAAGCTGTTCCATGCTCCTAATACTTTTTCTTGCCCTTCTCTGTACGTTGTCCAATCTCGTTTATATAGTGGCATTATGATATTTTCTGTCTTATTATCTATCCCTTTCCTAATGGTTCCTAATTTTCTGTTATCTTTTTTGACTGCCACTGCACATTGAGTGGATGGTTGCTGATAACTCTCCACGATGACACCATTCAAGAAAGAGAGCTTGGAAACAGCTAATTTAGACCCCATCATTTTGTATGTATAGTTGGGATTACTTTTCCTATATGCATTACTTTGCATTTATCAACATTACATTTCACCTAGTATTTTGTTGCCCAGTCACCCAGTTTAATGAGATCCCTTTTTAACTCTTCACAGTCAGCTTTGGACTTAACTATCTTGAGTAATTTTGTGTCATCTGCAAACTTCATTACCTCACTGTTCACCCCCTTTTTCTAGATTATTTATATGTTGAACACCCAGTACAGATCATTGGGGGGAGGCAGGGAGAGAATCTTGATATTTACCTCTCTCCACCGTGAAACTGACCGTTTATTCCTACCCTTTGTTTCCTATCTTTTAACCAGTTTCTGATCCACGAGAGGACCTTCCCTCTTACTGCTTACTTTGCTTAAGAGTCTTTGGTGTAGGACCTCGTGAAAGGCTTTCTGCAAGTCCAAGTACACTATATCCACTCAATCACCCTAGTCCACATATTTGTTGATCCTCCTCTAAGAATTCTAATAGATTGGTGAGGCATGATTTCTCTTTACAAAAGCTATGTTGACTTTGCCCCAACAGATTGTGTTTTCTGTGTGTCTGATAATTCTGTTCTTTACTATAGTTTCAACCAGTATGTCTAGTTAGGTTTACTGACCTGTAATTGCCAGGATCGCTTCTGGAGCCTTTAAAAAAAAAATTGGCGTTACATTAGGTACCCTCTAGTCATCTAGTACAAAGGCTGATTTAAGCAATAGGTTACGTAGCACAGTTAGTAGTTCTGCAATTTCATATCTGAGTTCCTTCATAATTCTTTTGTGAATACCATCTGGTCCTGGTGGCTTATTATTGTTTAATGTATTAAATTGTTCAAAATATACACTAACACCTCAATCTGTGATAGTTCCTCAGATTTGTCACCTAAAAAGAATGGCTCAGGTGTGGGAATCTCCCTCACATTCTCTGCAGTGAAGGCTGCTGCAAAAATTCATTCAGCTTCTCCCAGTCGCCTTGTTTTCCTTGAGTGCTCCTTTAGCACCTTAATTGTCCAGTGGCCACACTGATTGTTTGGCAGGCTTCCTCTTCTGATGTACTTCACAAAAATGAAGAGTAAAATTATTTTATCTTTTGCTAGTTGCTCATTCAATTCTTTTTGGGCCTGCCTAATTATACTTTACACTTGAGTTGACAGAGTTTATGCTCCTTTCTATTTTCCGCAGTAGGATTTGACTTCCAATTTTTAAAGGATGCCTGTTTGCCTCTTACCTCCTCTTTTACTTTGTTGTTTAGCCATGGTGGCATTTTTGACTCTCTCACTGTTTTTTGTGTGTGTTTTTTTTAATTTGGGGTAGACCATATAGTTGGTGTTTTTTAAAAAAGTTTCCATGTAGCTTGCAGGCATTCAACTTTTGTGACTATTCCTTTTAATTTCCATGTACCAAGCATCCTCATTTTTGTGTAGTTCCACTTTTTGAAGTTAAATGTTATTGCAGTGGGTTTCTTTTCGTATTTTCTCCCCTACACACATGTTAAATTTAGTTACATTATGGTCGCAATTACTGAGCAGTTTAGCTATGTTCACCTCTCTGTCCCAGTGGAGCTGAGCCAGTGTATAGAAAGTGCCTCTTTATCAAATGATCATGCTTCCAAATTGCTGAGGTCACATGTAGAAAAATAGGAAACCTCATCATGCTCCATCATTTTGACTATCTATTCACATGGTTGATTGAAGATAAGGGGATTGTCTCCTATACACTCGAGATGGAGAGGAAGCATACTCCTGAAACAGGAAATGGGAATTCCCAAGAACAGAGGAGTGGGTTGAAAACTATATAATATTTTAGTAAAGAATGCAAATCTTCCCATGTCTACAGCCTGAGACCCCTGCTTGGTCATTAAGGGTGTGATAATGCTCACATTGAAGTCACTGGCAAAAATCTCATTGATTTCAATGGATCAAGGTCAAGTTCCAAAATAATCAGAGTGTACTTGTCCATGCCCAGCACTTTGTTGTAGGTATTTTGATACCAAAGAGAAAATCTAGCATAATGGGGTCCTGGTCCATGACAAGGGCTCCTAGGCTCTATGGTAATACAAATAAAAATAACGGGGTTGGGGTTTGGGTCTGGTTTAGGAAGCTGTCCAAAAGTTTGGATGGTTACAGTGTCTGAACTAGGAGAACCTCTTTGGTTTGGAACTGGCTTTCTTTAAGATTTCTGATACTTCCTGCTTCTGAATAAGCTAGAACTACTGCAAGAATAATCTCTCTTGTGGTATTTGAGCACTTCTAGTTCTGGTCATTGCTTGAATTCTGAGACTTATTTTCTTTTTCTGTTTTGTTCTCTGTGAGATACAGATAACTTCAGGGCCTGTTCCAGGCAACAGCAAAGGAAGCATGTCCGTGGGGCGGCACATCTGAAGGGGTGGCATTCCGGCCATTCCTGGGGCGGCACATTTCAAGGGCGGCTTTTTTTTTTTTTTTTCTTTTTCTTTTTTCTTTCCGCTTCGGCGGCTTGGTGCTTGGGGTGGCAAAAAACCTAGAGCCGGCCCTGGATAACTTACATTTCAGTAAATGTTAGTTATCTGTTTATATCCTTGTATATTTCATAAGAACTGATCACTTTCTGTGGCATAGATCATTCTTGCACTTAGAAATAATTGTTTTGCTACAGGGATTATCTTAACCCAAACTATGCCACTATGGTGGCTTCTTATTTTATATTTCTATTTTTGCATGAATGTTAGATTTCTGGCAGTTCTGGTAATAAGTTATGTTTTACATAATATCTACAAACAACAGAACTTGAAGTTGATAAGGACAGGCAGGCTTCATGGCAGAAATGCACCTGACATAAATATATGGGAATGTGCCGGTAGTAAAACCAATACAAGCTGCTAAAACGTTAAATGTGAAATGGGACTGGAATGATCAAATTGACTGAACTAAACAGGTCACAGGATACAATTAGGATGGATTGTATAAAACTTAATAGAATACTGCTTCTGTTGTGCATTTTTATCCATAGCTTTTCATCCGACGACCACAAAATGCTTTACAAAAATGGCTAATTATTAGCCCCGTTGTACAGATGGAGACACAGAGAAGTGAAATGACACGGTCATACAGTGAGTTAGTGACAGAGAAAGGAAAAGAACCCAGATCTGTCTTCTGATTACTAGCAGTCACCACTAGGCAACCCTTTGCTTCATGGCTTGTCCATTTCAGAAGTGGTTCCATAATGAATCTGGAGGGAAAGGGGCACATTGTCTCTGTGAAATCTGGTGGCTGCTTATGTGTCCTATAAATTACATTTCAAAATGAAAAGATCTTTCTAAGCTAGTCAGATCTTTTGCTCCTAGAAAAGTTCCTTTGAGTTGCCAGAGTGGCAGGTCCAGTCTTAAAGGAGCTAATGTGGATTTCCTTGCTGTGAGGGAATCCTGGGCTGGCGTAAAGCCAGCCAGCTCATCCCGACTCCATCTCAGTGTAGGGGACATGTGGAATCTGAGTAGTTATAGGATGGAGGGTTCTGTACTGGGAAGTGAATGTGATGGGAGCTGGAGGAGGCAGAGCCAGAGCATGATGCACTCCACTTATCTCCAGATAGCAGAACGGTTCCTAAGGAATCAATCTAGTCACCACAAGTGAATACAGCCCCCAGGATTGGGACAGCTGTAAAGGTGGCTTTAGTGCCATTTTTTTTCCTCCATCTCCCTCAGCTACATGGAGTGTGAGCTTGGCACAGCTGAGGATTCTGCCTTACATTTCTGTGCTACTTGCTTCTGGTCACTACTCTTGTAAAAGTGACACAGTTTGTGGCACTGGCAGAAGGGATTATAAACCATTTGCTTTATGAATCAACAAATTGATTTTAAAATTAATTTTTTTAAAAAGTTTACTTTTCCAATAATAATTGGCTTTCCATCATATCCAACAAAGACTTTGTGTATTCTCTTGTGGCTGTATAGTCTGATCTGTGAAGCACAACGTTGCGAATGGATGTTACATAGGAATGTGTAGATCACGCTGAAGACTTGGCATAGTGCTTGGTTCTTTTTTTTCAATCACTTTTTCGCATCTGTCTTAAAGCATTTACAACCTTTATTGATTGTTGCTCTCCATTCAGGTCTGTCCTTGAGTGTGTCTTACAGTTATCAATATTTATGCTTCGTGAGTTGAGATTCTCCTTAAGGGCTTTTTGGGGACTGGATTACATGACCTCTCGAGGTCCCTTCCAGTTCTATGTTTCTATAATATTTCAATAGCAAAAAATCACTATTGACGTAGGGTGGGACCTGGTTAACCAAACATGTCACGTTTTAACATCAAGATGGCAGTGGGGAAGAGATTCAGAAATGCCAATTGCAATTAAACACATAGAATGAGATTCTGAGCTGCGTACACAGAGACAGCAAAGAACCAGCAGTCCAGGCGGGGAGCAGAGGTTTAAAGTAGCTTTAAGCCACCTTTACACCCTCCCAATGTTAGGCAGCTCCAAGAACTGAAGTGGCTCCCTAGCATAAAATTAGACTGTACTCCGAGTCCAGGGTTGTCTAAGTTACAGCAGTCTGTCCCCACTGTTGCTCAGAATCTCCACAGTGCTATGTGCTGTGGTCCTGCCCTGACACAAACCCACACCCTGCTCCCAGCACACCTCTGAGACTTGTTTGGGGGGTCTTTGGAAAACAGCCTGTGGCTGTCTTCCTCAATTCCTGCATCCAGGGGAATTCTCCATCAGCAGGATCTGGAACTTCTAGAACTTCTTCACGCTGCTCTGGCCCTTTCACCAAAAGTAAAGGAGCTGGAACAAGGGTGCAAGTTTTCTAGTAAAATTAATTCATACACAAGGGACTAGAATCTAATTTCAGTCACACCAATGTAAAACTGGAGTGACTCCAGATCAAACTGGTGTAACTGGGATTGAAATCCAGGCCAAGGAGTATGTGTATCTGACAACTGGATCAAGCTGAGAGGCAGCCTCGCTATTACTGAGCCTTGTTTAAAACATTTGTACAAACCTTGGGAGGAATCTTATCTTTGCTAGTGATGCATTGCACTGGCTTGCACTGAAATGAAAATTTCTGCAAATGACTGGATAAGAATGATCTGCACTTACATACTGTAGCACTTCTTATCCCAGGATCTCAAAAGCACTTCAAAAACAACTGATTAAGCCTTACAGCATTCTGGTGAGTTATGAAAATATTACACCCTATTTATGGGGGGAGGGGAGGGAAAGCTAAAAGGTAGATTGCTCCATCCTGTGGAAAAACCTGTGAAGGAAGAAAACTAAGGTTCCCTTTGTAGGGAGTTTTCCCAGCTCAGTAGCACCCATGGTAGCGATCCAGAGTGAGATAATACAGCTCCTAAATGTATTATCTCTCACCTAAAGATACTTGTGGAAGGAAATGCGGGTGCAGAGCAGGAGATGGTGCTATGGAGTGGTACTTCCACTACTCCTGGCCCCACTGACTCCTGAGAAGCTCCAGGCAGGCCTAGCACCCGCAAAGGTCATAAGTGATCAGCCAGGGTGGAGGGCGACACTCTTGTGGAGGCAATTCAGCCCCTTTTCCTGTAGAAATTTAAGGGGGGCTTCCTCTGATTCTATTGGGGGGATGATGTGGGCTACAGTTAAAGGCCAAATCCTGCCTCACTGAAGCTAATGAGGGTTTTGGCATCGATTTCAGTGGGAGCAGACTTGGAAACTTAAACCACTTGTCCAGAGTCAGAATGAATCAGTGCAGAGCCATTCTTTTGTTCCAGCCACTAAACAACATACCTTTGCTACCATGCAGACAATTTGTTATTATCATACACTTGTACTCTGGCAGCATTCACAATGTGCTAGGCACTATCCGTGCACACACATACAGAAGAAGACTCAGTCACTGCCCAAAAGAGCACATAATTCAGCAGCATGTGTATTGAATTATGCATATATATTTACCTGCTGCCTCCAAAAGACCCTCACCCTGCAATAGAGATGCTGCATTCCATGAACCAAACTTTAAATTAGGAATTACACGTGTGTGTCATTCATGTATGTGCTCAGATCCAAAACCAATGGAAACATTCAGCAACTCTAAACTCCTTGTTTGCGTTCATGTAGAGCAGAAGTGGTTCTCATATCAGGAGGAGAAAAAATGGGGAGAAATAGGCATATTGGGGAGCTTGGGTTACATTGATCTCTAACACACTGTATAATACTTACAGGTTTCTTAGTCACAATGGAAGGACTGGTTTTTAGAAGTGCTGTGCCAGTCTATTCTGAGGTATATTTTAATGCAAACATAAACACTAGATACGTAACTCTTTTATGTTTCCAGCCGGTCTAGCTTGAAGAGCTGCCATAACATCACACCGCTTGCGTTATGATTCATATTTTCAAATAATGCCTTATCTAAACGAGAGAGCCAAACAATTATAGCTTTCTAAGTAATGGGAGCTTTGTTTTATTTTCCTTCTGCATTTAAATTCCACGGTGCCCAGGACTCAAATTTTTAAGTAGAATTTAACCATGACTTGAGAAGCTTAGTTATCAATTATGCACAATAAACAATATAGAAGGGGGAAAATGTTTGGATCAGAGCTCTTCAGTTCTTTCCTGCTAATCTAATTACCAAGTGTAGGTTTCCTGACAGAGCTGCCTGCTTAGAAACAGCTTTCCTCACACCTGGCGGATTGTTTAGACAAGCTTTTTAAATGCCTACAGTTTTAAAGGGGGTGAGGGGAGAAGAGATCTTTTTTAAAAAACAAGTTCCTGTGAAGTGCAATAGAAAGAATTTAGTGGTTGTCAACATGAGTTTAGTATGAGGGTGCTGTGTAAAATGTGGGTTCAGTTTACATTGACCTTTGGTCATAGTAGCCTAAAACATTATTTTACCTTTTAAAAAAAAAAATCTGCGTACAAAAGAAAATAGACCTTGGTGGTTATTTTAAATTATATACATACATACTCATATATTTGGTGTATTTATTGTTAATGACTCAAGCGCTCAGTCACTCTGAAAGGGCAGCTTTGAATTGCAGCCCCAGCAAAACAGTATTTTTGAACTGTTTAGTCCTTGATTCCTACAAACAAAATAAAGTACCTTGTCGAATAGGACCCATTGAGCAGGGATGATGGGTTAAGATGGGGGTACGAGGTGGCAGCGTGGGTGCTTGTTTATCAGGGAGGAGTTGTCAGTTGTTAGCAGAGCTGCTGAAAGGAGGCACGCCAGAGTCTGATGGCTGGGAGAGCATTGATGTGAGGTAACGGAGTAATCGGATTGAAAGTTAGCCATGGTATTTATGTCAGTTCACATTTCGTCAAATGAATAATATGAGGTTGCTACCTAGCCTAGGCCTTGGCCTGGGGTTCAGTTATAAAGAGTCTAGGCCTCATTTGATTCAAATATAAATTAATTCTCACTGGAGCATTGGCTGATTAATCTATTTGCATAATAGTAGAAACACTGCAGTGTGGATACTTTTGCAGGGATTTGGACAAGAAAAGCTTTAAATTTATTTGAAAGAACAGTGTGTGAGAAGTCAGGGAAGCAAAAGCACCTCAATAGGGCTCCTGAAGCCATTTTTTTTTTCCAGACCCTGATGTGCTAAACTCAGGGACTGGATTTGTTCACACAAGAAGTTTAACGCTTTCCTGAAGGAACATTATATACTATCCGTCTTTTTTCAAATTTATTTTCCTGCATTTGGTTTAAATAGTTTTACTTTCCATGGTGGTGTATGATATTGTTGCTGTTATAACATTCAGTTCACATGCAGTCTAAGGAATAATGCATGCCCAAGTATGCAGAATAAATATTGAATTCCATCTAGGTTTTCTGGTGACGTGATGAACCATGAGAGCCAAACTCAATTATGATTCACATTTAAATAAATGTGAAGTTTGTTATAAAGAAAAAGAGGATGCTTAGTCTTTTCTTGCTTGCTGAGCAGGACTCTGCCAGCCACATGCATCTCCCAGAAACACTGGAAAGTGCACTGAGGGTAGCAGCACCTCCAATAGAGAAATGGAACTTGTCGGAGCGGGTTTTTTTCACAGCTTGTCTGGCCAGAATAGATGTAGATGAAACATGGCCAAGCAAAGTCAAGATGACTGAAAATGTAAGTCAATCTAACTGTAGCACTATTCTCACATTGATATTCATCTGAGACATAAATCTGAGACCCTTGTCACTGGAGATCATTAATCAAAAACAAACCAAAATAACCCTGGTACATTTCCCAAGGGAAATTACATTACATTCTCCCTACCCAAATCCCCCCTGTAATTTTAATTGGAAACAGTGTGCTTCTTCACTTCCTGTCTTAAAGTGTTATATAGTGTAGCTGTGCATTATTAAAGCAGTTACTGCTTCACCCCAGAAGTGGCTGCATTTCACAGTTGGGCAAAGTAATAATATACATATATGTACACCTAGCACATTTTATGAAGTACACTGGAATCAATTTAGATGAAAGGCATCAGATAAAAATCATAAGAAATTATAGCATTAGGGACAATCCAGTTATTCTCTGGAAAACTAAGAACCAAATCATGTTCTCACTGAAGTCAAAGGGAATTTTGCTAGTGACTTCAGTGGAGTAGGATGAGGCCCTAGTAAAGCAAAATGCAAATCTTTCCTCAAGAATTTTGGGGGTGGACTCAAGCATGTGTCTGTTGAGGCACGCTAGATAGGCAGATGTTTGTTTGTGAAATCCTTATACATCACCAAGGTGAGGGAAGATGGATGGTCTTGTGGTTAGGACACAGGCCTGGGCCTTGGGATACCCAGGCTCAAATCCCTTTTCAACCACAGACATCGTGTGTGAATTTGGATAAGTCACACAGGGTATGTGCTCACTATAGAGCTAGGCTGTGTGTGTGTGTGTGTGTGTGTGTGTGTGTGTGTGTGTGTGTGTGTGTGATTGGTGCCAGGGTGTGAGCAGCCACTTGGCAAAGTCATACTTAAGTTATTGTATCTTCACTGGTGCTATACTGCCATGGGATTTAGCCTGCACTTCACTGGTGGTAGGTTATCAGTCTGAGTGAAAGCCTCACTCAGGCTCTAAGCCCAATGATACTCAGATCTCCGTGGTTCAGGAACCTATATTATTCTCACAGTAAATGAGTTAATAACTTAGTGCAAATTGATATCTTAATTGGTTAATAACCTAGTAAAAGCATCCTGATTGTTTAATAACTTAGATTGGTTAATAATGAAATCACACAGTGTTTTAATATGTGCTGCAAAGAGTTCAGGACCCACAGTCTGAATATCACTGCTCTAGCCTGTACCTCAGGATGGGCTAGGATTGAAAGCACCACCAAACTTGCAGGAGAGGGTTTTATGTGTGGCCAGAAGTGGGGTTAAGGGAAACACTTAATTCAAGAGCCCAGGTTAACTCTGTAGTGAAGACATAACAATGAAGCATTGCTCTGGCTGGTAACCCACCCGCTTTACAATAATGACTTAGGTTCAATCACTTGAATGCTGATCGTCCTTCAGTAACTTTCCACAATTCCCCTTGTGTGCTCAGAAGGACAGGCAAGTTCTCCTACAATTCACTGGGAAAGCCTTAGAGAGCAGCTCAACTTGCAGCAGCATAAAAAAATCGAGATACTCCCAGAAGTTCTAGCAACACACATGAGGGAGCACAGCACCAGAGAGGACCCAGTTACTCAGGTAGAGCATGGCAATGTGGCTGCAAACACTGATCATCTGAGTTAACTGTGCATTGAAGTCATATTAAGTAATGAAGCTGGAAGGGATTGAGGTGTCTGACTCTCTGCCATGTTTCCCCTTTTCCTGGTAGGTGGTGGGATTGAAGGGGATTGGGGTGTATGGGAATTCCCTGCGGGGGGCACTTCAGACAGCTCTGTGGCTCTTTTACATCAGCAGAGAGCATCCATGGACTGAGAAAGTAATTTTTATAGAGACCGTTTAAAATTCTTTGACCTTTGTTGTTTTTGCTAATGCAAACCCTACCCTTCATTTAAGGGCTGAGAAAGCTCAGCGTAGGCATCTCTGAGCTCCCCAATGAGACATCAGCCAATACCACAGCTGATCAAATGTGATGTTCCTGATATGTTTAAGATTAAAAAAAAAAAAGACTGTAGGAACCTTTCAGGCGTTCTTTGTGCCATAGAGGGCAAACATGATTTTTTCCCTTTGCAGATAACCTGTAGGAAATATTTCCCCAAGTTGAGATTTCTGCCTCCTCATCTATTTCAGTATTTCTAAGCTCCAGTTTCACTGGGACTTGTACCTCACTATTCGTTGCTGGGTACTTCCATGTATTTCCTGTGTATGCAAGAGTGGGCCAGATCCTCTACTGGTGTCGGTAGGCATAACTCTGTTGTCTTCAGTGATACTTTACCAATGTACAATAGCTGAGGATCTCATTCTACAGGATTTATTCCTCAGAAGGAAGTGTTTTCTTTCTCCTGGTGCCTGCTTTCCAACTTCTGTTCTTTCATAGTTAGTGGGCCACTTTCATAACACTTGACATCAGGGAGATTGCATGTGTGTAACTGAGAGAAGATTTTGACCCAATTAATTTGAATGCAAAAATATTTACCCAGAGGTAACACGTTTGTCAAAGCACTGTACAAAATATACACACTGCTTAGCCTCTGGATGCAGCCAGCTCTGGGGAGGATCATGACAGTCACCATGCAGCAGCTGGAGAAGGGAAAATCTTGGCTGAGAGCCCCCATTCTTGTAGAAAAATGATGTAGTATCTTTTACATTCATGCCCAGCTGACAGCTCAACAGTTGTTTTTTTTTTAAGGTGGCTGTTGATAGATCAATGTTTGAAACTACAACATAAACTGTTCCGAGTACTGATCACAAAGCACCTACATTTGCGGTATTGTGTAGTTAAATTCTTGTGGAGGGGGAAATGCTTGGGACCTGAAGAAGGTTAGGCCATACAAGCAAATGACATGCCTAATTAACAGAACGTTTTCACAGGATAATAGTGACCCTGCTGCTTTGCTTTGGTATTTATCAAGAATAAACAAGACCAAGGCAAAGCCAAGACATCTGCTTTCCAAACAGAAGACAAGACCTCAATTCTGTGACTACATTCTAGTCCAATTACTCCATCTCTTTTACACCAAATGATTGATGTAGGTGTGGTTGTTTTGTTTGATGGAGATTGGAGCCAGATGAAATAAGAGCTGAGCGCTTGTCTGATTGACTTAGATAGCAGACCTATTTGTGTTAGCCACAAGTAGTTTTTCTGTACAAAGACAAGGTTTTGGTTCTTTTTTGCTAGAACACAGCAGGAAGAAGTGTTGCCAAGTGGACAGAACACACTACAAGGCATCTGGATTGCTGGTTCTATTCCTGGCTCTGATTTGCTCAGTGAACTTATGTAAAAGTTGCTTCACTTCTCTGACCCTCAGTTGTCTCATCTATCAGCTGTGGTCATAATGTTCATATACTTATTAACTCCATGGGGTTGTACTGAGACTTAAGTTTGAAAAGAGCTTTGAGGCCTTCATACAAAAGGCACCATTGATGTAAAAAAATATCATTATAATATTTTTCTTAACCAGCACTGTCTGAATGGATGCCTTTGTTTCTTTACACTTTACCGATAAACAAAGATCGAATAATCAACCAATCTGATTTTCTAACACAGATTCCATTTTGTGCTATATAAAAGTTAAAGAAACTATCTGTCAGTGTTTTACTACTTGGAGTTAACCTCACGGCTAGGTTCTGTTGCAGTGTTAATCAGCTGTTATCTGATATTTTGCCTTTAATGTCATCATGGTAAAGAAGGGAAGGGTAGAAGAAAAAGCCTCGTTCTCTTCCACACAACCTCTCACGAGATTGTAGTAATACTTTGAATCAAAATAGTAAGTGCTAGTAAGGGGCTGGTGTATGAATGATGCTCAAGTGGCAAGTTTGTTTAATGCCTGTTTACCTTAAACCTAACTCCTGAAGTCCATTGCAAGGTAGACAATTGAGGTTTATCCTGATATTTACTGTTAATATAAGGAAAGCCAATCCAACTGGTTTCTTCAGCTAAATCTGTGCTAAATCTGTCAGACAGACGAAGGCCAGCAAATATGAGACTTATGAAAGCACTTCCTTTCCTGACTGTAGCAAGGCAGCACAATAGTAGTTTTGGGCGATCATAAGGTCCGTTCTAATTGGCACATCAGCAAAACAGGCCAAAAATCAGGCAACCAACACCCAAATGCACGTATGGGGAAGTATGCAGATGCTTACTTTTGGCTCAGGTTTGATTTGAGGGATGAGTAACTCTTCATACTGGCCCTCACCTCCCTAATCCTTTTGGTTCTGGTGACTTTTCTGCCCCAGATTTTCATCTAGTTGCCAGCAATGGAGGATGACGATAAGAGAAATGTGGTTAGCCCAAATCTGGAGGCCAGCTGGACAATTCTAAAATGGCCTTGAAGTAAAGTTGCGTGAAAATCCTATTTACATTCCATATAAGCTGCTCATTCACTGATACCTTCAGGAAGGGCTTAGATTAGGTAAGCAGGCAGCCCATTCCTCTGAGGCAGAAAGGGAAGAGGAATCAGGTAGACTTCCATATGCCTTTCTGGGACTCTTTTTTTTTTACATGCAGAAGCCTCACTGACTATGCTACAACTTATTTCAGTTATTTATAAAGTTGGGTTTGCACTCCAGCTGCCTCTGGTCTCCATCAACCCTTCTTTTATGTTCTATTTGGTTCCACGTTTTTTGTCGGTTGGGGATGAACAAATCTGTGTTTGACATTTCCAGCGCAGTTCATTACTGGTAAAAAGGGAACAAGAAGCTTGCCATGTTTGCTGGGTAAGTCAGATATATGACACTGAAAGAAATGATCTTCCACAGAGAGCTGTAGAAAGTTGAATGGCAGAAGTAAATAACCAACTATTCCACAATGGGATAGGCTCAACAATATTTATGTGAGCTTTGTGCTCTCAGATACACTTGGATGGCAGTGAATTGTCAGTTACTATATCAATCTGCCAAGTATGAATAGATCTCAATGAGCTTGAACGTTCTCAGGTTAAGGAATCTGTAAAGCTGATAGAGATCATGCATGATATCGATATGACCTCAATCTCAGGGTGTATAAATTAAACCATTCCTAAGACAGGGTGCCTGCTCATTCAGCAATGTTCACATGGAAACATAAGCCATCTTACAAACAGGCAGTGCTGGGACATTTACCTATCAAACTATGTGTTTAGATGTATCATTTTTATATTGTACTCATCACCATGGTATCAGATGACAAAATGAGAGGCTTACAATTTCCAGGAAAGTATTTGACTTTGGCAGAGAATCTTTTTGGAGGCTGCTGGAGTTTGTACTGTCTCCTTGATGTAATTGGATATAAAATATTCCACCAAAAATGTCCAAATTAGAAAAAGAACCATTCAACATTAACAACGTGGCAACTAGAAAAGCAGTCATGTTAATTTTTTTTTATATAATTTAAGGGCCTGATTCTGCTTCATTCACACCAAATGGTAATTTTGCCAACAATTTCAAGCTGGGGTTCACAAAGGTACATATAATATGGGAACTCTGAGTGGATAAAACGTCTCCTGTTTGCATCATTAGTGCTAATGCTTGTAAACTGCAGTAACCCCCTCTCCATGCCTTTTCTAAATCATAGAAATGTAGGACTGGAAGGGACCGCGATAGACCATCTAGTCCAGTCCCCTGCATGGAGGCAGGACCAAGATCCTCCCTGACAGGTGTTTGTCTATCTTGTTCTTAAAAACCTCCAAAGACAAGCACAACCTCACTAGGCAATTTATTCCAGTGCTTAACTACCCTGCCAGGAAGTTTTCCCTAACGTCTAACCTCAGTCTTCCTTACTGCAATTTAAGCCCATTATTTCTCATGGATGGAGCCTGATCCATAGCCTTCCCTTCCCAGTCTTGTGTGGCTCTGCTGGGGCCAAGATACAAAGCCGACACGGTTGTTCCCACATTTTCCCTGCCTTCCTTCAGAAAGAATGGCTCAGAGGGGACAATCTAGTGATCCAAGAAATAACATGCTATTGTGTGGTTAGTAAGCTTTCCAAACTCATCATCTTATTTTCCGTTTTCCATTCCACATAACCATAGCTGCATAATTGGTAAACTGTGTCTTCACCAGTGCAGCTTACCTCGGTGAGCATGTATTATCAATCATTCAACTGAGTTTCAAAGCAAAGGAATTGGCACTGATGCCAGTTGTAATTTGCACGAGTGCAGCACACCTATGCTAGGCCTTTGCATGGGTGTAGCTATTCTGGTGCCAAATCGTTTAGAATAGACGAGGCCTTAGGGTTCTCTGGCTCTCTTTCTCTGTCTTTCCTAACCCAAACTGGATATATAAATAAACTCATTGTACTGTGTTTGGAACGTACAAATCATACTCTAGGTCAGATTTTGCCCTTCCATAGGAAAAACTGGGTGGTGAATAAGAGGTGTTATATTAATTTAGATGGACCATATGGGCCCAAATGCATTAACACAACCCAGTTACTGTCCATCAATAAACAGGGTTAAACAAGGTTTGGGGCTTGGTGTACAGAGCCCTCAGCCTGCTTAGTACCATGGCAAACACACCATTAAAAAAATCCTTTGAAACCTTTTATTAAAGATGCAGAAAAGAAAAAGCAGTTAAAGCATTTTACATACAAAATATTAAATTTCAGCATCCCTTATGCCCTTGCCCTTTAGCTGGAGAGAGTTTTTAGAAGGAAAAAGCCAGCTGTTTGGCGCGCAGCAAGCCTGTGAGGGATGGGGGGAAAGTGGAGCGGCAGCACCTCGGGAGAGGAGGAGGAGCAGAGGTGAGCTGGGCGGGGCGGGGTGCAGAGAAACCGCTCCCTGCTCCAGCTTGCCTCCTCCCCCGAGGCGCCGCTGCTCCACTTCCCCCCCCCCCCCCCGCCCCAGGCTTGCTGCGCGCCAAACAGCTGGCGCGCGGCAAGCCTGGGAGGAAAAGTGGAGCCGTGGCACCTCGGGAGGCGGAGCGGAGGTGAGCTGGGCGTGGGGGCCGGTGGGAAGCTGCCAGTGGGTGCTCTGCAGCATCAATTTTTCCCCGTGGGTGCTCCAGCCCCGGAGCACCCACGGAGTCGGCACCTATGTACAGTCTTGGTTGGCTAAGCCAGACTCTTATTAGACAGAAGGAAAAGAGAGAGAGAGAGAGGGGAAACAGAAGATATAAGACAGAAGGAAAAGGACGCATGGGGTAACCTATGAAGTCTCACATACCAGGTGGTGTTTGGGATTTAGCCAGAGGTGGCAATGTCATCTGGCTTCTTCTTTCTGGCCTGGTCCAGTCAAGACGCATCTCAGGATTCAGAAGAAGCAGGTCTGGATTCCGAGGAGACAGTGGAGGTGGCAGTCATGATGGTGAAGCTCTCTCCTTCCCCATCTCTTGTCTTTCAGTCCTCCAGCACTGTGGTAGCCAGCTTTTCCTCATTAAAGTCTCTCTTTAAGGACCCAAAAAGGGGAATTATTTTGAATTAGGCTTAATTTCTGACACATCGATTTTGATTAATTGATTTCAGGTCTTTCACTGCTCTTGTCTACTAGACATGTTCCCAACACAGTCCTTCAATTATACTGGTAGACCTTTTTGTTTTGACTAATTCAGGCTTCCTGTTTTTCGTTTGTTTTTTTTCCCATCAACATTTTTTTTTATTATAGGTTATTGTGACATTTTATGAAGTTTCACTCACTTTGCACAGTAGCGCTCACAAGTTTGGTAAATTTTTAGGCCCAGTTATAATAAGAGGAGAACAGGACTGGAGGCAAATTGCAACGTTCCCCTCAAAGAGGTCCATCCAAATTCTTCCGCTGTATGGTGGAGCTGGCATCCCATCCTTGCAAAGAAGCAGGAGGGCTGTCTACACACCGTGCAGCAACCCTCTGAAATCTGCTTGGAACTCTGGACCTGCTAGCTGCATGGAGCCATCTGCTCCTTGTGCCCTCTAAATTGGCTTGAGGGCCCTTTCCTGAACCTTTGGTCACCTCCAAAGCCTCATTTTAAAGAAAGGAGATTGCCAGTGCAGAGGGAGCTCTGCAGTAGAGTTAATACAGCCTCAGGGTGCAATAATGTTCCTGTGGAATCCCCACAAGTTTCTAGGGGGAATGATGCAAATTCCCCACTCCCCTCCACCACTCGATCCTGGCCTTCCCA
The DNA here is from genome assembly GCA_033296515.1 of Macrochelys suwanniensis. Classification (NCBI taxonomy): domain Eukaryota; kingdom Metazoa; phylum Chordata; order Testudines; family Chelydridae; genus Macrochelys; species Macrochelys suwanniensis. The sequence goes on from CM065781.1 coordinate 82,394,430, forward strand.
TTCCAGGCTAGGTGTAGTGCTTCCAAGTGCTGTGGATTCAGGGATGAGTCCCACTTTGTTCCATGCAGTTAGCTAGTCTATAAGAGCTGAGGGTCACCATTTAGAACTATAGCCCAGAATGGTGTTCACCTCTTTTGAACCTCTTTACCCTCTAATCCTCATAGCAGAATTGCTTCTTACGTCATCTTCACTAAATATGCAAACTAGCTGGCAAAACCTGCAATTATAATGGGTTACTGTTATTAGTACCTCTAAATTGAGAGGCCAAAATCCTTGGCAAGCCATGAATTTGAGTGAAAAGCTCTAGTGTACACAGATCCTCACTAGAAAGAAAGGTGTGGTTTAATATATGTTAGCTAATGTGTTAAAATCCTAGCATAGACAGGGCAAGTTGTAATTTTAGCATGTGAGTAAAGCCTAGACTGCTTCAAGGGTTTATCTCAAAACCCTCAAACCAACATGTGTTAAAACTACAACTACCTTGTCTACAGTAGGATTTTAACATGTGTTAGCTAATGTGTTTTAAAATACACTTTTGTGCTATTGTAGACACGTGGCTAAGGTGGACTCTTATTAGACAGAAGGTAAAAGGAGAGGAAAGAAGAAATAAGGTAGGGAAGGGAAAGGACCCGGGTAGGGGTGGGAGGGAAATCCCACATCCCAGGTGGTGGTTGGGATTTAGATGGAGCTGGTGGAGGTGGCAATGTCATGAGAATGGGAGAATTGTAGGAGCCTTGGCTTTAACTTTACCATTTTAGCACATGTGAAACTGCCCTGGGGATGCTAGACTTTTCAAACCTTAATTAGAATGTGTTGGCTAACATGTTCCAACCTTGCACCTTTTATGTTCTAGATCAGCCAAGGCCAAAGAGTAAGCACAAACTTTACAGGTTTGGCTTTTTTTTTTTTAAGTTAACAATTTATCTATGTTATTTGACTAGGAAACTGGTTGAAATAGGACAGGAGACTGAGCCAAATGGATTCATAATACATACTTGCATAGTTTTCAAAACATTTTTCTCTATTTAAAATAATATATTGAAAAATAATTGTATATTGAAGCTATTCCAGTGAATATCCTTTCCTTTCTTTCTAGCTGACTGATAATCTCAGGATATTCTAGAGAGAGAAGATGGAAATATGATATACAATATATCATATTGCCAAATTAATGCTAATAAGAAGGTTACACAAAGGTTCGGGGGTGACAAAACAAAGAGCCTGTCCTTTGCACTTCCCATGCAGGGAACAAACAATCAGTATTACATCCCTGGGATTGGTCCCTGCTTACTGCCCTCTGGGGCACAAACCAACTGTCCTCACTTGGCTGGCCATCAAGGCAAATGTAGTGGGTGCATTTGCCCTACAGTGGTATGAGCCTCCACGCCTCCAACACAAGTCTCTACTTTACTAGTACGATCTGGCCCACTATAAATGTTATTTAGGTCAGGGAGGGATTCTGCCTGTTTGTACAGCACCTAGCACAATGGAGCACCGATCCTGATTGCAGTCTTCAGTTGCTATTCCAATACCCATAATAAATCACACTATAACACGCACTCAGCCATGGCTGAAAAATGATTTTATGAAATAGCACAATACAAAAGAGTAGGTAATAGGATAGAACTTAACTGGTGTAAATGATGATCAGGTATACTTCAGCAAAGTACTTAAACACATTCTTAACTTTAAGCATGTGCTTAAGTCCATCTCTGTGTAGCAAAGCACTTGAATACCTAATCCATTAAAGCCCTCTCATGTCAAAATCCTTACGCATTTGTGTAGTGTCACTGAAATCAATACTTGCATAAGTGAAAGTTACTCATATAAATAAAATTTTATGGCCAAATGCTGCATTGATATATAACCTGTGACTCTCCATTGGCTAGAGTTGGTATTCACAGGGTATGTTTCAGCACAGAATTTGGTCCATTGTGTTCGAATTCAGTCCAGTAACCCTTACTCATGCACGTTGTCAAAGTCAGATTCAAGACTCACAAAATTTGTCAAACCACTCTGTTTATTAGCAAAGCGCTTTTCCAATGCACCCAGATATATGTGAGTGCCATGCAAAGGCTTAAACTATCTTATTTATACAGATAAAGGGGAGTACACTTAACAAGAAAACAAAGGGAGCAAAAACGGATAAATTTACATGGGGTCATACATACATATCTCATTTGCATACTAACTTTTACCGATCTCCTAGCTAATGTTCCACCATTAGTCTTAAGTGAACCCATTGTCTTATTCCTTAATGTTTCTCTTCCTGACAACTATATTGTAGCAATCCTTTCTCCTGACATAGATGAACAAACAACATTTCTTTAATCCATTCTATAACTACAATATAATTCATTTTACTTTCAGAACGTAGTACTGTCACTTCAGTATGAAGAAGTGTAGGAGTAGGCACCTGGCCCAGTTCTTCAAAGTTACTTAGGCCTCTAACTTCCATTGAACTCAATGTGAGTTAGGTGCCTAAAACACCTTTGATATGGTCCTTTATGCTTGAACTAGAGCCTGGGGGATTGAGCCTTCTCATTTTACACTGAAAAGCATATCAAAATCCAGTTTCCCCATACACAAAAGGTCTTTGGCTTGAAGGATTTGTCTATACACTAGAGGGCTTTTTCAAACTCAGGTTAATTGACAGTTAACTTGAATTAGCTTTCTTGATTGTACAAGGTAGTCTGGACACCCCACAAATGCTGGTGGAAAATGCAGTCTACCATGTACAGATGTGTAAGCTAATTCGAGTTAACTGTCGATTTTTAAAACTCTAAGACCTTTGAGGCAGGAACTGCCATTCACTCTGTTTGTACAGCATCTGGTACAGCACCAGGACCCAGATGAGACCTCTAGACTCTACTGCAATTTAAATGTTAAATAATAAAATATTGTATTGTTATAACGGAACAAAAAATCACATGACAAAAGTATGGTCTGTAATAAATCAATGTAACATTCATAAAATTCTAGAGCTTAACACTGATACAGTTTCTCAGTAAACATTTACTTTCTGAAAAGGAAAAATAAAAATCCTTGGCATTAGTTTAATATACTGTAGAATTTATAATTTCTACTGTTAGCTAACATTGTGTTATATTTTCTTAAATCATGAAAAATTAATTTAGAGTGATTATTCCTAGCAAAAGGCAAATGTCCTTGCTCCCCAGCAGAAGATGACTAGAGCACGATCATAATTTAGTGCAAACATCTATCTTATCTAATCAGAGTATTTATACCAGGTTTAGCACTGAAGTATCTCCCTGTCTAACATAATCAGCTTCTCTTGTTCTAAAACAAAGCACTAAAACAGTTATGGAGTGTTATCTTAAAGTTAGTGTTGGTGACAGTATTCAGTACGTTCATTTTAGTGCTTGTTATTTTGGCAATCCATCACTGATGCCACAATATAAAATACATACTCTTCTATGATGCTGTTAACTGATATGGAAGATAAAATTAAAAGCTAATAAAAAGTGGTCTATGCAATACTGAATAGTCTAATGGTATCACAAGGAAGAACCCGTAAAATGAAGAGGAGACAGAAAGATGAGTGAAGCTGTGAGGGGGGTTTAGTTCATCTCTCTCTCTCTTTTTTTTTTTTTTTCCATCAACTTTAAGAAGTGAACAGCCACACTGGTTCTTTGGAATTTGATCCTGGTCAGTATCACACAAATCTTAGGGCAGAAAGGTCGTTAACATTCCATTAGGACCTTTTGAACTCTGTCCACTCTACAAAAACATCCTTTGAAAAGAACCAATTGACAGGCCTGTCAGAACTAGGGCAATACTAAATTAAAACGCTAATAAAGTCTTGTTTGACTAAGCATCTTGCCAGCAGTATTAATTCCAGTTGTTGTTGGATTAATAGTAGTACGTTTTTGGAAGTAGCACCTAGCACGTCCATATATAATATGAAGCTCACACATATATTAAATTTAAATAAACTTTGTGCCCTTTTTTAAATCCTCAAAGATAGGTGTTTCCCCGTTATCGTGGGGGACCTTAGTGGTATAATTTAATTACAAACAAAAATGGACACATTGTGAAGGCAGACAAAACACTGAAACATTTTTCTTTCCTTTTTCCATCATTCTCTCATTAATTGCTTGGATCTGTGAAGGAAAGGCCTCCAAGCCCTGGCTTTGCACAAAACTCATCCAAGAGTGAAGAGGGCAAGCTGAACACTTAGCCTCTCCAGCTGCCTTTAAGTGAATGGCTTTCTGAAGGGTATGAATGCTCTCTGTCTCTCCCCATACAATGTAGGTGTTACTGCTCTGAGGGAAAAAAACAAAACAATAATCACTTGAAGGGGGAAGAGCACTGTCCTGGCAAGGGGAAAGACTCATTCTCAGTCATAAAATCATGCCTCCTTCATATCAGTAAGAGAGACTGGGCACAAAAGGTGACTTGGAATGGTACTTTCAGAGGGTTGGGAGCACTTGGAAAGTGACATGCTGTTCTAAATGAGATTGCGAGAGAAGCTGCGTTTTGCAGTGAAATAGCCATCAAAAAGACCGAGCAGCACTTCTAAAGATTAATGTAGTGGATATGTATGTTTTAATAGTAGATCCCTCCCTCTAACCGCCTGCCCCTACCTTCTTCATTAGCATCTTTACAAATGCCTGTGCACCTAACTTCTGAGATCACAGGATGTGCCATTTGTCTGTATAGTACAGAATTTCCTATGCTAAGTTAAGTGAATTCCTTTGCTAAGTACAGGAAATACCAGGGTAAAGATACTTAGTAGCAAAGGCAACACTGTAACAATTTTAATAGCATGCATCTACATATATATATATCTGATAAATATCTGCTATTTGATATCTGTACAGCATTGGCAGGGATATGGGCTTGATGATCTAATGAATGCTTTCTATCTGTAACTTCTTGCATTACTCTATCTCAGGATTTCTAATGCGCCCATCGTTTTAGTATTTAGTGGGTACCTCCAGAGACAGTTGGCAGAAGCAGACAGCAAAAAGGGAAAGTTGCTGAGATCAGATGCCTGCGTTTTTAACTCTGATCTTGTTCAGTTTGTATTTAGACCCTCCAAAGCCCTTTCACATTAGTTACTTTTGGTCTGAGCAGACCTTTACTCTTCTTTCAGCACAAAGGGTTTAGGTGCCGTGCTTTCTATGGCAAAAAAGCCCTTGCTGGGTCAGAGCAAAATCTCTGCTTTTTAAGGAGCATAGCAACACAAAAGATTTAAGGGGGAAATTGTTAAAAGGGAAGCCCTTTTCTCTTTGGGCTGAATGCAGTGGGGAGATTAAAACTTTCATTTGAGATTTTGCTGTATTCATAGTAGCGAGGCCATGAATAGGTCTAAGTCAGAGCCCACAGTGGTGGTGGTGTGCCCTTTTATTCTCTGGCACATCTTCAGACACAGGTTGTTTTGCACTTGAAAGAGGTGAAAGAGGGGGAATGTGGGATTTTGACAGCTGATATTGGCCTCTGAGCTCTTGATGGGGATTTTCTAATTAACCCCGAGGGCCCATCAGGTGGTCAAAATGAAATGATTTCTGTCAGAGAGGGCAAAAAGTTGAATTTGTCTATTCCATTTCAATTAAATGCACCAGGGAAGATATTTTACATCACTTACATAATAAAACCAATTTTGTCTCTGAAAAAGGAGTTTGGGAAGTTTAGGACTGAAAGAACCCATACAAAAACGAGATTTCACGGACATGGTTTCCACAATTTGGAAAGTTCTTAGTATTTATATAAAAATAATGCTAATGTAGTTAAACATTTGCAAAGCACCTTTGATCCCAAAGCACTTTCCTCAAATATATACATATAATAACACTGAAATGCAGCTGACTCTAGAATGGAGCACACCCAAATCATGCTTCACAACCTTGGGGAAATTGTAACCAAGGATACTAGGGAAAACCACTACTCTTACCAAAAGTCTTATGAGATCTTTATTGCACACACAACAGATGGGACTTTGATTGATTTTTAAGGCAAAAAGTAGTATTGCAAAAGCCTCAAATTTGCCGGTCAGCTAGAGTGATGTGAAAAGATTTGTGTATTGCACAATATTGGCAAAATCCACCTCTTTTGTCAGTTTAAAAAATGCAAAACATTGAGAATATTCGCCTTTGTTTGTAAAACTGACACAAGGTGGGGGTTGCCAACATGGTGCAATATGCAAATATATCATTTGCTTGTTTTATTTTTGTGGTAAGTGTAAATTTTGGGACACATAAACAAAGGTAAGTGAAGCTACCTGTATCATATTGTCTCCATCTGAATGACACCCATGTGATCACTGACTAGCACATTAGAAAGACACAGGAAGGACTGTGAAGAAAAGGCAGACGGACACTGGGAAAAGCGGGGGAGAAGAATCATAGTAAACCAGTTAAAGTTGGAGGTGATTAAAAAAAATAAAGTAACAAAGACTAACTAGCCTACACTACGGAGACTATACTGGCATAGCTAAATCGCTATAATTGCTGGCATAACGCTGTAGTGGGTGGAAGCAGCCTACACTGACAGAAGAGGTGTTTCCATTGATGAAGGAATACCACCTCCCCGAGTGACAGTAGCTACATTGACAGAACATTCTTCAGCTGACATAACTGCATCTATAGTGGGGCTAGGTCAGCATACCTATGGCGCTCAGGGATGTATTTTTTTTCTCACCCCCTCCCCCCTTAACTGATGTAGCTATGCTGATATAACTTTTATGTGTAGACCATTGCTCCTACACATGGAGCCCAGGACAAGAAATGGTACTAGTATCTCCAGTACATCTGATCATGGTTAAAGTCACTTCAGACAGCCATCTGCTTTGTCTGTTACTACTTCTAACTAAAGATAAGCCTCAACCAAATCTCCAGCTCAGACAGTCCTGAATTTTGTAAGGTTCAAAATGTGGATCTAAAAGTTGCAACGTGGTGTTGTTTATGATCCAAGATTTGTGCTGAGTAAGGCTAAGGACTGAGTATGGCAAAGGGGGCAAGAGAAAAGCAGTAGCCACAGTTGCAGTGTGAAATGTGACTATATTTATATTGCTAATTCATTTGATATTCAGCCTGTGAGTCAGGGGAAAATCCGAATAACAGATCAGCTAATTAAAGGCCTGAAACAAAAATTTCATAGGAAAATCTTAAACCAGCAAAACTGTCTTTCATTTACATTAGGCTACAAGATCATGGACCAGGTTCAAAAAAATACAGTGAAATTGGGTTTAATTTTGAGTGAACATGGGCCAAAGCCATGCAAATGTAAGTGGGTTTGTTGAGTCTGAACTTTTGATGAGCTTAAACTTAACCCAGACTTGATGTCTCTGTCTGAACTTTTAATCAAAGCTCTGACCTGCGAACTACTCATGACAACCCCCCCCCCTTAAGTAGCCATCTCCCCTTTGTCTTTTAGAATTTACATTTTAACCTGTTTTATCCTGTAGAATCTTGATTGATTATGCATGACCATTATGATCTGTTAATCACTTTGTTTACTTCTGTGTATAAATATTGATGCTCACCCCTAATAAACTTGCCACACTTACTCTGAAGCTTTTTGAGCTAAGGATAGTGTGAGCCCGTTGATCAACGAATTGGTGTCTGGTCTCTGACAGATTGTGAGCCCCATACCAACTCCGCACGAACTCGGGTGCTGGAGAGGTGAGTAGGGACTTGCTTTTTACCTAACAGGTTCAACTGAGTTTTACTCAATGTCCATAGAAAAGTGTGTGTGTGTGTATGTGTGTGTGTCTGTCTGTGGGCGCATGCATGTGAGAGAGAAAATTTCCTCAAAACAACAAAAAAGTTTGCTCCATCCATTGTAAATTAAAACTGTCCAATTTCACACTGATCTAGTGGGTCATCAGAATTGTAGCGGTGATGAGAGGAGGGGGAGTGGTCTTGTGGTTAAAGCTCAGGAGCAGGAACTCAGGAGATCTGAATTTAATTCCCAGCTCTTCCACAAACTTCTGCTGTGATGCTGATATAGTCACTTTGGTCCAGATCCTCAAAGAAATTTAGACCTCTCACTCCCAATGTTTTTTAGGTGCCTAATGCAGCTGAAGCACACAAATCACAATCCCCAGAAAATGTATTGAACACATCTGAAAATGTTGGCCTAAAGCCCAGATCCTCAAAGTATGTAGGCACCTAATTCCCAGGTCCTAAGTACCTTTGAGGATCTGGGCCTTATCACATGTGTACACTGATTTGCTGTGGTTTGTGTGCCCCAATTGAATTAGGCACCTAAACATCAGTAGGAATTTAGACTTGATTTTCAGAGTTGCTGAGACCTCACAGCTCCTCTTAAAATCAATGGGATTTGAGCATGATTAGAACCTCACTGGATAGAGCCCAAATTGCAGTAGCAGCTTTTTATTCAATACATTTGTTCCCTGAGTGGGTTTTTTTTTTTGTTTTGTTTTTTTGCTTTTATCTGCTCTAGCAACAAAAATGAGTGTTATTGTTTCTTACTCTTGTTAGCTCTGCAGAGCCAACATAGCTAAGAGAGAGTGAGCTGACGATTCTTGTTCTATTTTGTGCATCAACAGAATTATTCTCTATAGTCCATTAATTTAGATCTGTGCAAACCCACTGAAGCAAACCAATTTGCACAGGTTTCATTGATGGCATAATCTGAAGCCAATGAGACTGCACCGGTGTCAATGAGGGCAAAATTTGACCTGCAAAACCACTTATGTTGCTACATGAAATGAAAAGGACCCAGTTAGTTGTCAAGGTCCAAGCTCAGTTTATTTGGCTGGCTAGGGCTAGAAGTAAGAAGGCACATTAGATATGAAATTGTTCAAATGATAAATATGGAATCCCAAAATACTATTTATGCAGAGCCCTCTTTCACAGTTAAGTTTCTCTGATTATGATAGCAGGTCGGAAACTTCCAAATGCAGATTCAGGGATGGTAATGATTTTGTGACATTTGGATAGTGCTCCCTTAAATAGTATTTGATGATGATCTGAATAAACAGGCTTGAATTGGGTAATGTCATAGAGTCACAAATTCCATGCTCAGAAGGAACCATTGTAATAATCTAATCTGACCTCTTGTATAAAACAGGCAATAGATCTTCTCCAAAATAATTTAGCGCAGATCTTTTAGAAAAACATCCAATCTTGATTTAAAAATTGACAATGATGAAGAATCTATCACAACCCCCTAGTAAATTGTTCCAGCAGTTAATTGCCCTCACTGTTAAAAGCTTATGCCTTATTTCCATTCAGAATTTGTCTTGTTTCAACTTCCAGTCATGGGATCATGTTATACCTTTGTCTGTTAGACTGAAGAGTCCATTAGTTCCCCATGTAGGTACTTATAGACTGTGATCAAGTCACTCATTAACCGTCTCTTTGTTAAACTAAATAGATTGAGCTCCTTGAGTCATTAGCATAAGGCATGTTGTCTAATCGTTAAATCATTCTTGTGGCTCTTCTCTGAACTCTCTCCAATTTATCAACATCCTTCTTGAATTGTGGGCACCAGAATTGTCCTCTTCATTATTTACCATTCCCTGAATTTTTGTGTCACCTGCAAACTTTTATCAGTGATTTTATGTTTTCTTCCAGATCATTGATAAATAGTGTAGAGCTCAGTGTCTGTGTGCCTTTACAGCTGGGTGTGTCCCTATCTGTGTGTGCTCTAGAGGAGGCTTGAGGGCTTGGCACAGCAGGACAGGGTGAGGGAGCCCAGGCTGGTGGAATGGGCGGGCTCAGAGGGACCCCAGTACATCAGGTGGCACCCTGGGGAGGGGTCACTCACCCCACTTACCCTTTATTAATATTGGCGCAGCATTGTCAAGGTTGGCATGAACTGTTTAGCTAAAGACTGACTCAAATAAACTGATAGGAATCAGAGATTGTCCATCTTTACCACCGTGAAATTACCAGTATTACATTTCGCCAAACACATGCTGCAAGCAGGACTGAGTTCTTCATTTCCGATTAGGGTTGCAGTGGGTACAGACAAGTCTCATTAATCTTACTGACTCCTTGATTCAGCTGTTGTGACAAATTGTCTTTCCCAAAATTCAGCGAAAATACTGTAGTGTGGCTAAGACTTCTCCTATTTTGCAGGTTGTTTGTACCATATTTTAAACCAGTTTCTGAGGGCAGCTTTCATTCAAAATCAAAGTAAACTGCACAAAGAACACTGCAGTTATGGATGACTTTGGTCCGTGTAAGGTCTTATCACCACTCATTTTCCCCCAGCTTCCCCTCCCAAGTCCATCCTTAGACTGTGACACCAGGATTTTGTTTCACTCAATACAATCTGTTTAAGAGCTAGGATAAACATTTCATTGACTACTCTAGTGCTTCCTTGATAATGACTGTTTCAGTTTGATATAGAATTTCATATGTTTTGTGTCTAGTGGAGAAAATAATTCTGGTCGAATGATATATTAAAGAGCTACACATTCTCACTCCCAACTAAACATTTTCTTCCCGTAATGAAGAAAAATGAAAAACCTGCTCCTCTTACTTTGTCTATATGACTATTTATGGTAGGACTATAGTCTTGGACCAGCAACATCTCCTCAGCCTAGGGTTGTTTTCTTTCTTCCATTGACTCATGTATCTGGAACCTTAGTCCCAGGGTTACTTTCCTTTAAACCTACCCTTAAAATGCATATTTTTGCTCTAACCACTGATTGACAATCACTGTGGTGTTTTTGGATGATCCACTGTATTAGGGATGCTATAAATATATATTGAATTGTTTGAAGGCCAAATCCTGAAAGCCTTACTCAACTTTTATTCAGTCCTTCCCTGGGAAAAACTTCCATTTACTCACATAATGATAGCTCAGTAATACAAGGGGAAAGTTGTTTCCCTGAGATCAGGGTGCTGTTGTTGCAGAGCTGAGGTCAAACCTACTTCCCTTTCCAGTGAACCCATGTAAAAGGGAACAGACCTGACAAGGACCATGAGTTTGTTCAAGTGTTGAATGTTTTAGAACGTCAGGGCCTGCAAACCAGTGGGATCCAGTTCTCACACTGCTTTTGAATCAAACTTGGAAGAATTTGCACAGTTCCAGTTCCGAACCTTCCTCTGCCCTCCTGCAGAAAACACCAAACCCTATTAGGTATTGGAGTCTCTCTCTAGTTAGCTGGCTTCTAGCTATATTTGTGCTAGTTCGTTTTTCTGAGCGTAATTGTGAAAGATGATGGCCTCTCCAAAACAAATAGTGTTTATAGGAGCCTATGGACAATATTGGACAATATTGGGCCATGCCTGCTTGGCTGTTAAAAGGGATTCTAGAATCATAGAATCATAGAATCTCAGGGTTGGAAGGGACCTCGGGAGGTCATCTAGTCCAACCCCCTGCTCAAAGCAGGACCAACCCCAACTAAATCATCCCAGCCAGGGCTTTGTCAAGCCTGACCTTAAAAACCTCTAAGGAAGGAGATTCAACCACCCCCCTAGGTAACCCATTCCAGTTCTTCACCACCCTACTAGTGAAAAAGTTTTTCCTAATATCCAACCTAAACCTCTCCCTCTGCAACTTGAGACCACTACTTGAGAAGAGGGAACTGTTCCAACAAACCTGCCTTTCTCTTCCCAGTATTACATATAGATGGAAGCAAAATACAAATGCTTTTTACCTAGTAGTTTAATAGATATAAACTGCAGTATTGGGTTTAGCAATAATCTCAAGGTGCTCTTTGTTCTGTGTATGTATTTTTGTTCTGCGTATAAAGGAGCATGTGCACAGTTTTAGTTCAGTTTTCTTAGCCATATTTTCTCTTGGCAGGTGTGACAGTGTCCAGGAGCATTGTCTGGTTGTTGGTGAGCAAGGTGTTAATCCCAGCATATCTTCCTCTTCCCCTTAGGCCAGGTCTACACTAGGGGCGAGGGGTGATGTAAGGTATGCAACTTCAGCTACATAAATAACGTAGCTGAAGTCGATGTACCTAGCTCGACTTATTGTGCCGTGAGGACACTGTAATGTCGACTGCTGCCGCTCCCCCGTCGACTCCGCTTCCGCCTCTCACTGGGGTGGATTACCGGAGTTGAAAGGAGAGCGATTGGGGATCAATTTATCGCATCTACACTAGATGTGAAAAATCGATCCCCAAAAGATCGATCGCTACCCGCCGAATCGGCGAGTAGTGTAGACCAGCCCTTCACAGGTGCTCAGGGGAAAGGCTAAAGAATGAATGCTGCTTGGGAGACCGTGGAGGAAGAATGTCTTTTAAAATATACTCAGGGCCACAGGACTGGATTGGGGAGTTTTCTGTTTAGTTTCTGATAATGTAATATTATTTTACTACTTTTCCCATAATAACTAACCCCTGAGGCAAACACAGAGCCTACTGTTTTTTTCAACAGTCATTCCACAATCTTATGGACTTCCCCATCTTCCTGAATTACACTGGCATGCAAGTCACTGTCCTGTGCAATTTTAAATAATAACTAAAACCCTTCAGATGAAATTCCACAAGTCTTTTTTGTTAAACATGTGGCATCAAATTCCACTTTTTCTTACGTGAGTAGAATTCCATTTATTTTATTGATTTTTATAGGCTGTTCTGTGGAACTCATTATTGTTGTATCTGAATATTTCACAGACATTAAAATGTACACCCTCACAATATCCCTGTAAGATAGGAAATTATCCCTATTTTACAGCTGGAAGACTGAGGCACGGGGAGACTAAGTGACTTGTCCCAGGTGATGCAGGTAAAACCAGGAATGGAACCCAGCTTGCCTGTGTCCTAGATCAGTGCCTTACCATAGGCCATCCTTCTTCTCACCACAAAGAACCACAAGCCAGATTTTGTTCTTGTTTACACCAAGGCTACATCCACACTACCCGCCCAATTCGGCGGATAGCGATCGATGTTCTGGGATCGATTTATCACATCTCATGTAGACACGATAAATCGATCCCAGAAGCGCTCCCCATCGACTCCGGAACTCCAGCTCGGCGCGAGGAGTAAGCGGAGTCGACGGGGGAGCCTGCCTGCGCCGCGTGGACCCGAGGTAAGTAGTTTGTAATTCGATCTAAGATACTTCGACTTCAGCTACGCTATTCATGTAGCTGAAGTTGCGTATCTTAGATCGATCCCGCCCCCTAGTGTGGACCAGCCCCAAGATAAACATGGAGTAACTCCATTGACTTCAGTGGCCATTCACTGGTATATAAAAGGAAAATCTGACTCAATGACCTTACACTGATATAGCTGAGAGTAGGATTTGGTTGATAATTGTTTAGAATTTTGGTGGTTAGAGTCTGATATCACTGAGATCACCTGGAGAAGCCTTTAATTCCTCCCGTTGAAACATAGCAGGGGAATAAATCAGCAAAATATTAATGAGTATGTTAGTGTACAGTATTTTACAATGTCAGGTTTACGGTTTGCATGTGTGCCTGTGTATTAAGATGGGGGTGAAATGTGGGCTCGCTTAGAAAATACCAAATCCCCACGAGGTATGCTGGAAAATGGTTAGAGGTGGGTTCACAAGGAATCCTCTAGCTATAAGACTTCTCAACCTGCTGAGGACATTAGGCCCAAACCAATTGCCATTAAAGTCAATAGTAGCTTTGCTGTTGAGTTATTGGGCGTTGGATCAGGCCGCAAATATGGGACATGTTGTGTTGTATTGTATTGGTTTATGTATGTATGTACCACTTTACTCTTCAGGATAGAATGTATCTCAGAGTCTTACTCATGCATGGTACGATTCAGCAGAGCTGCTCTTTAATGCAGTCAATAGATGTCTGTGTTTGGGATGTCAAAAGAATTCCTCTCCCTGACCCTCATCTAACAAAGGCAGTTAGTTAACAACCAGTTTGTATTTAGCGATGAGAGGATGAAATATTTTTTCTTACTACATTTTGACACCTTCTGTTCATGGTTCCACAGTTCTCATCTTAAAAATCTTACTCCAGAGGGTATGAAGATATGGGGTTAAATGTGGTTTTGCAATGAAGGACAGTTCAGTCACATCTATGCACAGCTTCTCTAATTCACCCCTTGACCACCCCTTAAATCTTGTTTCTTATCAAATCTTCAGTGCCTTAAATTACTAAACAGCTTTTGGAGGAGTTGTATATTTTTATTCATGGTTATTGACAAATATGTGTAATATTTCATACATATAATCTTTGTGATTAAAACTTAAATACTTTTCCTCCTCCCCATTGCTTCTTCCACCCTCCACCCTTTCTTTGCTTTGTCTATTTAGAGCGTAAACTTTGTGGAGCAATGACTGCTCTTGACTATGTGTATGTATAGGACCTCACAATGACTAGCAGAGTGGAGCTTCAATCCCAGTGGAGGCTTCTAGGTGCTACTATAATAACAATAAATGTGTTATCCTCCCACAGATGTTTAAAACAATGTAAGCTCCCATGATTAGAGAGATTAAGGGGTAAATATGTACACTTTGGGGTTTTAAATCATTAATGCTCTTATGGCTTTAAGGTTAGGTGAATAAAGATATGGATAGGAGCTGTCCTCTCCATGTTCTTCAGACAATAGAAACTTACTAGAGAAACCACACATACATCAGCAGTTTCAGAACCAGAACGCTGGTCCTTTAGTTCCAAAAAATACAGTTCTTAATCACTTGAGCTGAAGGAGACTTCCTTAAACTGGTGGTACATCCTGTATCCTTTTGACAGATCAGCCACAAGAGGGCAACATGAGCATGATTACACACAAAACCAATATCAGTGATTCTCAAACTTTTGTACTGGTGACCCCTTTCACATAGCAGGCCTCTGAGTGCGTCCCCCCCTTTATGAATTAAAAACACTTTTTTATATATTTAACACAATTATAAATGCTGGAGGCAAAGCGGGGTTTTGGATGGAAGCTGCCAGCTCACGACCCCCCACATAATAACCTCACAATCCCCTGAGGGGTCCCAACCCCCAGTTTGAGAACCCCTGCAATATGTTCTAAAGGGAGGAGGCAGGCTAAGGCAGAAATTATGACTGTCATTGGCAAGAACTATTGGCTTAGATCTAGTTTGGTTTCTTGTATGTTTGGAGGGAGGAATCAAATTCTTCCTATCTGGCCTATATCTCCACTGTCTGGCACCTTGTGTAGCTCTTTAAAGGGAGTGCACCCACTTTGCACAAGTGTAAAGACCGTGTAGAATCAGACCCAATGGGCCAGATCATCTGCGCCTATTCGCAAGTGTGATATTGCCACCTCTCACAACTTTGTTCCAAGTCTCATGATATGGGGTGTTTTTCTTAAAGACCCAGCTCCTGGTGTCATGTGAATACACGAGTTTAGTGTTCATTTTTAAAAAGAAGTAAGTTTCTAACCCTCATGATTGCAGAGAAAAGCTTGACAACATGACTTGAGGGGTACCCTTGAAGCGTAGAAATTAGAAGGCAAATAAAAACAACTTAAATATCTTATTTTTTTTAAACTCTATTTTTAGTCAGCCTCATGACATTTTGGAGCCTCCCTCATTATTTTTTGAATGCTTGGGTTGCAAGTAGAGTGATTGTGTAATATCACATGGTAATTACAGCAATTGCTTCTATGAAAAATTAAAACAAAGAATGTATTTTATCTATTTGCTGCTAATTCAAGAGATGATGATTTTTTGAGGTGTATCACTGCATAAGATGCAGTTCCTGTCCTAAGGTGCCTTTGCCATCTAAGAAATAAGAATGTTTGTACAGTGCCTAGCATAATAGGTCCAACCTGATGTTTTAGGTACTACTGAAACACAAATGTTAAATAAGAATATAATAGCCATTTGGAGAACTGATGGGAAGCAGTTCCCACAGAAGCACAGACAGCAGATGGAAACTGAAACTGAAAGGCAAATATTTGCTTGGCAGTCCTCTTTCTTCTTATGTGGCATTTCCATTACTGGAGGTTTGCAACCATGATAGCCCATTCTGTATGATACTCTGTTAATCTCTTTATAGATTAATAGTCCTTTTGATCCTCCTAGGATACCACATCACCCATCCAAGATCTTCTTTTTCTGCTTTGTGTTCTTCTGCCTCAACTTTTCCTTCCAGTGCCCATAAACATGCATCACCTGCTGAACCTCTTAAAATGTTCCCTGCAAATTGAATCTTTTTTTTATAAAATCTCAGACTAGTGTTCACTGAGTTCCAATCATTTCCAATACTTTTTCATTGGTTACACTATCTGGGAAATTTTCAGAATTCTTATATAAAACTCTAATTTGAAGGATTGCTGTTTGTTTATTATTGATTGTTTGAATGTTCATGTCTCACAGCCATAATTGGTTTCTGGGAGCTGTCCCTTTAAATGTGGCATTTTATTGCAGAGAGTGAGTCTGAAAGTAACCTGGAGGAAATTTTGCTTATGTTCACAGAGTGGAAGTCCCTGTTGCTCAAAGGTGAGAACTGAATGTAATCAACACCTCTTTGCAGAAAGCAAGCCTCATTGTTGAAGGCACTTCTGGAGGACTGGATGTCTCAGGGCATTGCTAAGTAGCAACAGAGCCTTTCACCTGTGGGTCAACAGTGTGAATCCTGTGCAGCTAAGCAGGGAGTAAAAGTGGTTCCCATTTGATTGATGTTTGGTGGAATCTATATGAGAGGAATTTGGTAGGTCTCATTTCCAGCTCCTATAGCATAAAAAAGTTACCATTATTCTTTGCAAAAGACTGTAAGTTCTTTGGGGCAGAGGATTGTCTCTTACTATTCAATATCAGGCAAACTATAGTCTAGGGGAATTTTACCATGGTGGGGATTGCAGGATTTTTTGCACAGATCTTAGGGTTGCCAGCCCTACACTATTATCCGGGAGTCTCCAGGAATTAAAGATTAATCTTTAATTAAAGATGAAACCTCCAGGAATCCGGACTGGCCTTACCATGAAGTGAACTGAGGCGGCTGCCTCAGGTGCCAGACTGGGGTGGGTGTGTGCCACTAGGACCCAGAATGTAGAAAATTGTGTCTGCTGCTGGTGCATATGTATTCTCTCTGCTCTAGATGCACAGAGATGGTGGAGTTCTGTGCTGGAGGAAGGAGGGCACAAGAGACATAACAGGCAGGAGAAAAGGTGAGAGGGAATAACAGAAAGCAGCAGGAGCTTCAGGGAGGGAGAGGAGAGGAGCCTCTTATGTACCTCTCTAGCACCCCTAGGAGCCTGGACTGATTAACACCAGCTTCTCAGGGAGCTTCCTGTTTCCTGCTGTTTCCCTGAACCCACTTCAGGAGAACAGGCAGTCAACTGAACTAGTAGGAGCCAGTTAGGCCCTTAAGATGCAGATATCTTCCCTCACTCAGGCCCTGCTACCAGCCTGCTTATTTGTCTCCTTCAATTGAGTGTTGAGAGCCACTAGAGCTGGCACAGAACATCAGTCATGAGTGAAAGAAGAAAATGCCCCTCTGGGGCAGCATTCAGAAAAAGAAAGAAAGCAACGGAAGCTTTTCTATCTAATCAGGAAGGAGCTCTCTTAAGACACATAGACACAAATGTTCACAGTGAGCCTTCCGGCCCCAGTGAGGATGTGAGTGATGAGGAGATGCCTGATCTTCCAGTTAGTCAGAGTGCAGGTGACCTGGCAGCTACCGCAGCATCCATATCTCCATCTCAAATGGATGTAACCATGCACATTCCTGAAGAAAAGTGTAGATCAGAGAAGAGTATGGTGGAGGTGCAAGAAACAGCTGCTGCTGAGTTTAGTTCCTTAAGTCTAGATGATCCAGGACTGTGGACCCACTTGAGCAGTAGCCTGAGGGACTTCCTTGTGCTGCATGGGCCACAGCAA
Source organism: Macrochelys suwanniensis (assembly GCA_033296515.1). Classification (NCBI taxonomy): domain Eukaryota; kingdom Metazoa; phylum Chordata; order Testudines; family Chelydridae; genus Macrochelys; species Macrochelys suwanniensis. Next base: position 82,412,153 of record CM065781.1, read on the forward strand.
GTGAAAAACTTCATGTTCCCCAAAGACAATGAAAATAGAAGTTTCCATCCAACACATTACTGGCGTGAAATTCCCAATGGTGACAAAGTGGAGAGGCCATGGCTTATGTACTCAAAAACCCAGAATGCTGCATATCATTTTTGTTGCAAACTCTTCCAGTCTAATGTTCCAGCCACATTGGGTTCTACAGGAACAAAGGACTGGAAAAATCTGGCTAGAAATCTGGCATGCCATGAGAAGGCAGCAAATCACCAGAGAGCATTCCATAGGCAGGAAGAGCTTGAGATGAGATTAAGATTAAAGGCCACCATAGATGATCAGCATCTAGCGAAGATTGCATCAGAGTCTCTTTACTGGCAAAATGTTCTGAAAAGGCTCATTGCCATTGTGAGAATGCTTGTTACCCAAGACCTAGCACTGCGTGTCACTTCAGATCAGCTGTATGTACCAAACAACCGAAACTTCCTTACAACTGTGGAGCTGATGGCTGAGTTTGATGCTGTACTCCAGGAGCATCTAAGAAGAGTCACCATCCAAGAAATGTACACACACCACTACCTTGGAAAAACAATTCAAAATGAGATCATACAGTTACTGACAACAAAAGTCAAACAGAAGATTGTGGCAGATCTGAAGTCAGCAAGATATTACTCTGTTATTCTGGACTGCACACCTGACATCAGCCATATGGAACAAATTACTTTAATGGTGCATTTTGTAACAACAACAGAACCTAGTGAAAATGTCTCTGTAATGGTGACTGCCAGAGAGCATTTTCTAGAATGTATTGACATTGATGATACTACAGGAGCTGGTATGACAAATGTGCTTCTTAAAAAGCTGGAAGATACGGGAATGGCGATAGCTGACATGAGAGGTCAGGGCTACGATAATGGTGCCAACATGAGAGGAAAGAACAGAGGAGTGCAGACACAGATCCGAGAGTTAAACCCTCGAGCTTTTTTTGTCCCATGCAATTCTCATTCATTGAACTTGGTGGTCAGTGATGCAGCATCAGTTTCTAGTGAGGCTGCTGAATTTTTTAATGTAATTCAAAGCAGCTATGTATATTCTCTGCATCAACTTATCGATGGCAAATTTTGAAGCAACATCTGGGAACATCTTCTCTGACACTGAAACCACTGAGTGCTACACGATGGGAAAGTCGAGTGGAGGCGATAAAGCCTATCAAACACCAAATTGGGAAGATAGATGATGCCATAGTTGCCATTATGGAGGATAATGCTATGACAGGAACTGTTTGTGGGATAACAGTGGCAGAGGGAAATGGAATCACCAGAAACATCCATAACTTCAAATTTCTGTGTGGCTTAGTGTTGTGGCATGACATACTGTTTGAAATAAATGTTGTAAGCAAGAGACTCCAAGGTGTTGATTTTGATATATCTGGAGCAATGGAACAATTGGAGAAAGCAAAGTCATACCTACAGTCTTACCGGTCAGATGAGGGATTTCAAAACGTTCTGAAGAGTGCACAGAAGTTGACAGAGGAACTTCACAACGAAGCTATTTTCCCACCCATTCAAGAATACAAGAGTCACTGAAGAAGAATACATTTTGATTACGAGGCATGGGATAATCCCATAAGAGACCCCAAACAACAATTCAAAGTTGAATTCTTTAACCAGGTGCTAGATTGTGCAATACAGTCAGTTGAAGAATGTTTAATGGAGCTCAAGGAACACAGCAGTATATTTGGGATATTGTATGATATTCCAAAACTCCTCACTGTACCTGAAGAAGACCTACACCAGCAATGCAGGGCACTAGAGACAGTGTTGACACATGATGACATGTGCGATATTGATGCGAATGATTTGGGTGATTAACTGAAAGCCCTTTCAAGATACATTTCAGCAGGATCAAATCCAAAGGCTGTTCTGGAATATATGTGCACAAATAAGATGACCACCTTCTTTCCAAATGCTTTTGCTGCTCTGCGCATACTTCTAACACTTCCTGTAACCGTTGCCAGTGGAGAACGCAGCTTCTCCAAGCTGAAGTTAATAAAAACACATCTACGCTCCACAATGACACAGGAGAGGCAGGTCGGCCTTGCAGCCATCTCAATAGCGCATGAGCTGGCCCAGACTGTGGATCTTCAGGAAGCAGTTCAAATCTTTGTAACCAAGAAGGCACGGAAAGCACCACTTTGGTTATTCAAACAGATAAAAATGCCAGTGTTTACTATGCAGACAAGAAAAGTTACATTTGCTGTCCAGGCATTTGAAAGTTAAGGGTTACTTAACATTTTGGAACAAAGCATTTTAAGTTGTTTGTTCTCTTTTATTGGGGTAGGTAGCAGTACCATGAGAGGAGTAGAACAGGAAGAAGGCAGAATTGAGACCTTTCAAAGTTTTGGCCCAAGCAAGGGGACATGGGGGTGTCATTTGAGCTCCCCGCCTCAGGTGCCAAAATGTTGTGGGCCGGCCCTGCCAGGAATACATCCAACCAAAATTGGTGTTGTATTAATGTAGTTTTTAAAAACTCACTCTCCTTCTGGCTCTGCTGCTCAGAAACCTCTAGTATTCCCATCTTGTTGCACACCACACCTTTCACTTGGAAAACCTTCCTTCAAAGGGACAAATCCAGTGGGCTTTGGATCAAGACTTTACTGCATGAAGCAGCCTCTAGCTCTGCATACAAATCCCTCCCTCCCTCTTCTGTGAGGTATTCAGCACTTATCAACTGAATACAGTTTAAAAAAACACCCCAAAACTAAATGCATAGGCAGTGTGCTATATTGTACGTATGGGAGTGTTTTTGTTTTTAACGAAAGTTACATGAAAGTGTGCTGGTGACAATCCCATGTGTCTTCTTATCTTTTTACATCTCTGCCAACAAAAACATCCAGTTTCCTATTAAGGCTTGTGGATAGGGAACTCTAGGCAATTTCTTGTTCTACAGTGAACAGTCATTAGATCTACCTCTGGAGGGTGTTCAAAACATGGATGAAATTCACCCCTGTGCAGCAGGCCAGAACAAGGCCTATGCACAACTTCAGGCCTACATAACCCTCAAAATAGGGTTTAGGTGAATCCTAAGTGTCACATAGACCTTGAACTGATCTGCTGAATGGGCGTGAATTTCAGCCTAAATGCATATATTACTACATTACAGTTTACAAATGTGTGTCAATATCTGTCTGTCTGTCTATCTATCTATCTATCTATCTATCTATCTTAAGGGTGCAGTTTTGACTTATGGAGGGCAGGGATTGAATCTTCTTTTATATTTGCACAGTTCCAAGAACATTAATGGTTTAAAAAATATTATATTCATCATGTGTCAAGTTTAAAGATATATCCCAACCATACCACTCAATGACAGGACACGTGAAAAACACTAACTTAATAAATGACTTCTAAATATCTTAATTATTTGGGTGACTATTTCCCTTTGACCTTTCTCCACAGACATCTATTTGGCATATTCATATCAAGAGATGTTTTGCACAAAGGGGGAAAAATGTTCACCTGTTTAAAAAGCTGCCACCAGGATGCTGACACAAGAAAAGATTCTTTCTCTCATCACCATATTATTTCCCTGAACACACTGTAATTTCATCAATTTTCCATGCTTATGGTCATGAATGCTTGACATTACCATGTCTTTGCGTTAACAAAAAAGAAATGTCATGGCTTAAGTTTTCACTAGAAGAATGGGGAAAGCGTGAAAAGGCAGCCAAAATATGGAGTGTCCTTTGTTCAACAGCAAGATTTCCTTATGCTTTAATTATTATTGCTACTTAAACTTTAGAAACAAACTAACATAATATTAATAAACTTTTTTCTAAATGCACTGGCTTGCATTCTGACATTCTATCTAGTTTTCATATGTGTTAACAGGATGAAATGCAACTTTAATACAATTTTATAAGCCTTGGGAATTCAGAACGCACACAAGGGGCTAGATCCTCAGCTGTTGCAAATTGTCATAGCTCTGTTGATTTCAGTGGAGCTACATTGATTTACACCAGCTGAGAATTTGGTTCTACACATTTCTAGGTGGCAATGTTTTCCAGTATTTACTTTTTAAAATGATTTCAACAATTCAGCTGGCAATATTAAAAAACAAATAGTGCTATAACGTTATGTAGGAAGAATTTGATGGTCCCTTCCCATAAAAGATTGATCTTTTGAAACCAGATACCCATAGCTGAGCCCTGTATATGCCAAGAGCCCAGAGAAAGGGGCAATATGTTGTTGCACTGCACCTGGAGCAGCCTGGGAGGAAGAGTGTGACTTCTTGTGCCAGAATGAGAGCTCATAAAGTACCTGTTTTAATTTTGTTGATCTCAGACACAGTGGTGATGGTGACACATTCACAGTCTCCCTCCGGGATCCCCCTCTGGTCTGGGGAGGTAGTAAACTGCATAGGGTCTATACCACATCTATTGTATGTTCCCTGGTGTAGATAAACTGGCTGGCAGGTTGGGGTGAGGTGGAGACAAGTCTCTAGCTCATTCCACTCCCCTCTTGGCAATCTATAGAAGGGTGTAGAGATGGAGGGGGCAGATAGTGGCCTCTGTGGAGCCTGCTTCCCCTCCTATGCTATTAGCCATCAAGCGAATACCTGGGGCAGGGGCATAAGGAGCCACAGTTTGGCCCCAAACAAATTAGGATCTTCAGAAACTGTTATTTAGAGCTTGCTATTGTACTTTTGCTAACTATTGGTTTCATATTCTCAGCTATGAATGACAAATAGAAAAAACTGTATAGACAATGTCATTTGTATGGCAGGGAAATTTGTATAAGTGTTATTCCTGCTTTTAGCTGGTTTAGCAGGTGCTGCTTGTTTACATTCACATGCCATAACCAACCAACTTTATGGGTGAAACGATGTGTCATAGTGTTAGGTTTTCCATAAGCATTTAGTTCATAAGTTATGGGCTCAGTCCTGTAGTCTTTATACCATTGACTGAAGTGACAATTTTGTCTGGGTAAAGACTGCAGGATTGGCCTATGGCTTTTCTGAGGCACTCTCACAGGCTACTAGCTTGCAGGAAGGAGGCTGCTACTAAGTTCCCTGGTAGACAGCAGTTGCAAAACAATTTTTGCTAGAGAGAACTTTCAGTTGAGACTAGAACAAATGGACCTGATTCTCTACTGACTAGTTAGTGTTCATCAGGAGTATCAGTGTAAAAGTGGCATAAATCAAAGCAGAATCAGATGCATCTCATATTTAGGTCTTCTAAAATTAGTTTGAGCAACTGAGTTATATAGCAATTTTACAGTCTATAGATGTTTACCTGTCGGTCTTTGAATTATTAACTGTTTGCTCCTTTTTAATGTTCTTTCATCACACTGCTAAAAATACTAATAAAAAACCTAGATAAACTATCCAGACAATTTATTATTTTACTCATAATAATGTTGCCAAGCTATAAATTTGTATGTTATGAAGAATAAAATGCTGCAGGTAGTTGTATACATGATGGATACATTTGCTGCATCCAGCTTCTGTTTCTGTAATGTACAGGTACTATAAAGAGAAAATACCATCTCTTTAGAGTTAAATGATTAATTTTATTGCTATTTACCCTGAGAAGTACTTCTAGCAAGGCATATAATCTTTGCAGCTTGATCTGGTATCAGTGTATTTGTTTTGAACTACTGTTCTCTGTGTATTGGGCTGATAGTTTCAAAGGATGTTGTCTGAAATCAACAAAGTAGAAGATTAAAACACACAATTTGTGGACTTTCATTTTATGCTCATGGAGATGTAACTTCTTTAAGTAGATTTGACACCAGTAATAATGATTTGTCTGTGGATGTACTTTGTGTTTGAGGACAAGTGTCAGACTGTGGGCCTTTGAGACTGACGTCTTGGTTTTGGCACAAAACAGGTACAGCACAGACAGTGACAGTGAGAGCTTCCTTCATGTGAATAGACCATCCTTAGGAGTGATCACTATTTGTTGCCCACTGAAAGCTTGGCCTTTCTGCTGAGATTGCAAACTAGGGGATCACTTACTGCCAATTTTTATGATACAGAAACTTGTCAACTTGGAACTAGATTACAACCATTCATTTCATAAAGTCCATGAAGGAGGAGGTCTCCAGTAGGGCCAGGTGCCTCAATAGTAAGAGCTTTAAATGTGTACAGGGTAAGCTTAAATTCAATACTAAGGAGGATGAAACATGATCAGGGCCGTTCGGTCCAGTGAGCATGCATGATGCTGCATTCTGCCCAAGCTGCAAGTAGAGGAGAACCTTCCAGAAGCCTCTGAAGAGAGAATTAGAGGAACTGAGCCTTGTGGTTACAAGGCCTTTAGTTCCTCTTGTGATAAACTACTTCTCCAGCCTGTGCAAGTTATGCAGCTGAAAGAAAGTTTCTGTATCACAGTTGTCCCCATACTTTCCATGGAAAAGGTATTATTAGTGATAATAGTATTTAGCATCTAAAATACTTTTAATACAAATTTGCCTCCATAATGGCTCTGTATTATCCCCACGCTACAGCTGGAAAAGCTGAGCAAAGGCTGTGACTCACCCAAAGTCACAGAAGTACTCACGGTTAGAGCTCCTAATACACATTTCTATACTGAGACACCAAGCTCTCAACTCGTTCTTGATGGCAGGAAGAATCAGATTCTCAAGAACGCAGAGGAAAAAAAATAATGGGAGAAATTGCATTAACATTTGCAACTGTAACAATATTGAGGAAGGATCTAAATATCTGGCATTAGCAGTGATCCTTGTTACCCTGAGGATTCAGCATCTGCCTGTATGTTCTATAGCTTGAATCTGAGCAATCTTGGTAGGAGAGGTGGAAATGCTGGAAGAGAGGGAAGAGGTTGTGACTGGATCAATGTCACAGACATTCAGCTCCATTTTACTGCTTTCACTTGGTTGTGTGTCTTGCATGATCTCATAAATAAATGTATAAAATGTTAGATTGAAATGAGAACAGTTGGAGCTAGGAGAAAAATGCATGCAGCTCAGCTCATAGATCCACAAGGCTGGGGGGCGGGTGGCTCTGTAAGTGCTGGTTAGCCTGTTGCTGGACCAATCCTGGTTCTTTGTGAATTTGGAGCCGCCTGCAGGCTGAGTTAGGGAACGTAGATGATGTTTGCCTTATTTACTTAATGGTATCCTGGTACCTGATCCCATTGCTGTGAGGGTTTTGTGCAGTGAAACTCTACAGCAGGACACCTGACTGCCCACCCAATATGGCCAGAAGGGGAAGAAAACTGCACATGACATGTAAAGGAGGAAAGGGACACTTTAATGCCCTCATGTGGGATCAGTTCTCATTTATGAATTTTTAAGCAGCAGATGGAGAGTCCATACTGAGGAAGAGGAAAAAGTTAATGCGAAAAGACAATGGATTAAATAAATAACACTTATTACAGATTAATTTATTAATTTGTTTCCAAACCTCCTCTACTGACACCTCAATCTGTGATAGATCCTCAGATTTGTCACCTAAAAAGAATGGCTCAGGCATGGGAATCTCCTTCACATCCTCTGCAGTGAAGGCCGATGCAAACAAATCATTTAGCTTCTCTGCAATAGTCTTGTCTTCCTTGAGTGCTCCTTCAACACCTTGATCGTCCCGTGGCCCCACTGATAATTTGGCAGGCTTCCTGCTTTTGATGTACTTAGATTTGTTTTTGCTGTTAGTTTTTATGTCTTTTGCTATTTGCTCATTTAATTCTTTTTTGGCCTGCCTAATTATACTTGAGTTTTCAGAGTTTATGTGCCTTTCTATTTTCCTCAATAGGATTTGACTTCCAATTTTTAAAGGATGGCTTTTTGCCTATAACCACCTCTTTTACTCAGTTGTTTGTCATGGTGAAATTTTTTGGTCCTCTTACTGGTTTTTTTTATTTGGGGTATACATTTAATTTGAGCCTCTATTATGGTGTTTTTAAATAGCTTCCATGCAGTTTGCAGGCATTTCACTCTTGTGATTGTTCCTTTTAATTTCCATTTAACTAGCTTCCTCACTTTTCTGTAGTTCCCCTTTTTTAAATTAAATGCTACTGTGGCGGGTTTCTTTGGTATTTCCCCCCAGTAAGGATGTTAATTTAATTACATTATGGTCGCAATTACTCAGCAGTTCAGCTATATTCACATTTTGGACAAGATCTTGTGCTCTACTTAGAACTAAATCAAGAATTGCCTTTTTCCTTGTAGGTATTAAGATTAGCTTTTCCAAATATCAGTAATTAATGGTGTCTAGAAATTTAATCTTTGCATCCCGTCCTGAGGTGACATGTACCCAGTCAATATGGGGATAATTGAAATCACTCATTATTATTATTGGGTTTTCTGTTTTTGTAGCCTCTCTAATCTCCCTGAACATTTCACAACCACTGTCACCATCTGGTCAGATGGTTGATAGTATGCTCTTGAGGCTAGACTCTTTTTTATTATTCAAGCATGGAATTTATATCCATAGAGAGTCTATGGTACAGTTTGATTCATTTAAAATTTTTACTATATTTGACTCTATGCTTTCTTTCACATATAGTGCCACTCCTGTGACCTATTCTGCCATTCTGATATGTTTTGGTACCCTGGTATTACTTGGTATTATTGTTCCATTGATTATCACTGTTTCACCAAGTTTTTGTCTTACCTCTTATATCAATATCCTTATTTAATACCAGGCATTCATGTTAATCTGCCTTAATATTTAGACTTCTGGCATTTGTATACAAGCACTTAAAAACATTTGTTAATATTCAGATATCTGTCTTCATGTGATGACTGTTTTTCACTTGACCGTTTTTCTTTAGTTCCTACCTGTACTTCATCAACTTCTGTCCTCTCCTCTGTACTAGGATATAGAGCAGAGGTCCCCAAACTGTGGGGCAAGCCCCCCTAGGAGGACACAGAGGAATGTTCAGGGGGGCGTGGCTGGCCCCAGCTGCTGACCCCGCACCTGGGCACCTGGCTGCCAACACCTGGCCAAGGCCCTATTCCCAGCCCTGCCCCTGCCCCCAACCTCGGCCCAATCTTGGCTCCCTTACTCCTATCCATGCCCCCACCCCCCATTCCCAGAGCCACAGTCCCGCTCCCAGCCCAGGCTCGGGGGGGGGGGGGGGGGCATGGATAAGGGTAAGGGGGGGCATGAGGGGAAAAGTTTGGGGATATAGAATATCCTCTTCAATAAATCCTCTCCTAAAGTATGTCTCTGTCTGAATCGTGCGCTCCTCCACACCTGTTGGCTTCCCCCAGACCTTAGTTTAAAAACTCCTCTACAACGTTTTAAATTTTATATGCCAGCAATCTGGTTCCATTTTGGAGCCCATCCTTCCCATATAGGCTCCTTCTTTCACAAAAGGTTCCCCAGTTCATAATAAGCCTACCTCCTCCCAACATCATTGTCTTATCCATGCATTGAGAGCCTGCAGTTCTGTCTGTCTAACTGATCTTGTGCGTGGAACTGGGAGCATTTCAGAGAATGCTACCATGGAGGTCCTAGACTTTAATCTCTTACCTAACAGCCTAAATTTGGCCTCCAGAACCTGTCTCCTACCTTTCCCTATGTCATTGGTACCTATGTTTACCATGACCACCAACTCCTCCCCAGCACTGCACATAAGTCAACCTAGATGTCTTGAGATGTTTACAATCTTCACACCTGGCAGGCAATTCACCATGAGATTCTCCTGGTCATGACAAACCCAACTTTCTGTATTCTAATAAGCAACCCCCCATTACTGTTACCTGTTTCTTCTAATAAGTGGGGTCCGTGTGAGAGGATACCATAACATCATCTGGAAGGAGGGTCCCAATTATGGGATCATTTCCCTCATACTCCAACTTGATGTTCTCCTTCCGAAGACTTTCATCCTCCTCAACAGCACAGAGGCTGTCAGACCACACATTGGGTGGAGACCACACTGCTGTGTCCCTAAAAGTCTCGTCTATGTACCTCTGTCTCCCTTAGCTCCTCCAGTTCAGCCACCCCGGTCTCAAAAGCCTGTACTCAGTCTCTGAGGGCAGACAGCTTTCGTTTCTGGTGTTTGTTTTTTCCGTTTAAGTCTGATGCTTCCTGTAGTGAATGCTAGTGTGCAAGGACATGGTTTAGAGTTTCACATTCTATGTAGAACTGGTCTACACTAGGAAATGAGGTCAGTATAACTGTCACTCAGGACTGTGAAAAATCCACACCCCTGAGCAATGCAGTTAAACTGATCTAACCCGTGGTGTAGACAGCAGTAGGTCAAGGGGAGAATTCTCCTATTGATTCTCCCTAGCTGTTGAACCTTGGAGAGATGGACCCCCTGTTGTATCAGTCAGGCAAGGAGGTACTAACAAACTGCAACAGGTCTTTATTTTAAAGTGGAAACGTCTTTACCAAGCTGCTGCTGCACCCTCTGTCGCTCTCCCAGCCTCTCAACTCCCTCCCCCCTCCTTCCTGTTTCCTGTCCTTTCAGACTCCCAGCAGCCAGTGCTCCCAGTTCTAATAATTACAAGCAACATCTAAACACCACACCCTCCCATTGGCGTAGGTAGAATCTTCACTGAAGCACTGTGGCTGTGTTGCTGTAGCGGTTTATGCCACTGTGCTGTGTGTGATTTATGTGTAGACAAGCCCCTAGTGACTTTTCTTCTATTTCTTTCCTCCCTTTTACATCTAAACTACTTGAGCGGCCAAATCTTACTTTTTTTCTTGTTTAAGATCCTAATTTGCTCAGTATCATTCTGGATATGTGATAGAAACATTTTTCATTGTTTTTTTTAATTCCCTTACTTCTGCTGAATCTCTAGGAGTATCATTGCTTTGAATTTTACTTGATTTATTGACAGCCTTTGATGTCACTGAACCAAAAGTCCTTGTGTTATTTATGTTCTGTTTTGGACCTTCAGGAGCTGGCGAACAAATGGCTTGAATCTTATGGACTAGATCTTTAGCCAGTGTAAAAGGACATAGCTCCTCTAACTTTCATGGAGCTATGCTGATTTACCCCAACTGATGATCTGTTCCAATAATTCTTATAATTAATTTCTGGTTTTACATGGGGGAAAATTGATCTCAGGTTATCTTTTAAATTTGAGGGGAATCTCTGTGTCCTGGCAAAATGAAAGTCAGGTAATTACATTGCACCCTGCAATTTCAATTGGATAGTATATTAATCATTCCCTTTTCTAAACTATTGAATTTTTCTGTTAAACAGCTGCAGTGTCCTACTGTAGGTGGCTGTATTTCAGAGGTGGGTGGAAGAAGTCAAAAACTTTAATGGCACCAGATGTTGTTTTTCAGTTTGTTAAAGCATTAGAATTCTTCAGGATGAAAATTGCTTCAGATGTAGAATTTTAATATGCAGATGATTTTCATATTTATATTTGTTTCTGGTAATCCTGAGGACTTTTTTTGTATCTCAAATTGCTTAAGTAATGTTGACAGCTATATTAATGTCTTCTGTTGCTGCAAGTGGACAAGCTGGAGGGCTTGTTCATAAGGGTATGTCTACACTGGCAGAGTTACAGCACCGGCAGTTACATCCCCGCTCAGAGAGAGCTGAAGGGAAACCGCTGTTGGTGTTCACACTGTTAGCTGCCTGCCTGCCTGCACAATAGCGTGTTCACACTTGCAGCACTTCCAGCGGTATTCGGAGCGGTGCACTCTGGGCAGCTATCCCACAGAGCATCTCTTCCTCTTCTGCCACTAAGAGTTGTGGGAAGGCGGAGGGGGTCGCGGGGCATCCTGGGTCCTGTCCCAATGCCCCATGATGCATTGCTTTGCATCCCAGCAATCCCTGTGCTTCCGTCCGCATTTGGCACCATCTTTCAAAGGTTTGCTCTGCTCCGCCTCTTCAGTCTGCAGGAATGGATCCCACACTGTTGACCAATATGCTGCTCGCTCTCACTAACATGTCACAAGTGCCAGTGGAGTTTTTTCCTTAAAAAAACTATGAAGGCAAGAGCAGTGCGACATTGATCTCACTATGCAAAGTAGCTATGACATGAGAATGCTTGGGGCGCTCACGGAGGTGCTGGCCACAGTGGAATGCTGCTTTTGGCCTTGGGAACAAGCACTGAGTGGTGGGATCACATTGTCACATCTGGGATGATGAGCAGTGGCTGCAGAACTTTCGGATGAGGAAAGCCACATTCATGGGACTGTGTGATGAGCTCGCCTCACCCCTGCAGCGCAAGGACACGAGAATTAGAGCTCCCCTGCCGTTGGAGAAGTGTGTGGCGATTGCACTGTGGAAGCTGGCTACTCCAGACTGCTACTGATCAGTCGCTAACCAGTTCGGAGTAGGAAAGTCGAGCATTGGACTCGTGTTGATGGAAGTATGCAGGGCCATTAACCGCATCCTGCTCCGAAAGACCGTGACTCTGGGCAACGTTCGTGATATTTTGGATGGCTTTGCACAAATGGACTTCCCTAATTGCAGAGGGGTGACAGATGGCACACATATTCCAATTCTGGCACCAGACCACCTAGCCACCAAGTACATTAATCAGAAGGGGTATTTCTCGATGGTTCTCCAGGCGCTTGTGGATCACTGTGAGCATTTCACGGACCTTAACGCAGGTTGGTCCAGAAAGGTGCATGACATAGGCATCTTTTGGATGGGGGAAGGGAGGGTCCCAGGAGGAGGTGGGGTCCCGGGATGGTTAAAGATTTGTGTATATCCAGGGATCATATCCAACCTTCTTCTTTGGAGTACAATGCAGTAGGTACTGTACTTCAGCAGGCTAAACTGAGGAGGGATGAGTGTTGAGTGCAGTGGGTACTGGGAGTCCGCAGTGCTGGATTGTGATGGGGCGGAGTGGAATGCAGCGGGTACAGACTGGAGCCAGAGGTTGATAACAGTGTATTGGCAGAGTCTGGGGGGTGCATGGGAAAGAGTTTTGCAACAGCAGCTGCAGGGGAGGGCGGGTGTGGAGTTGCTTGGTTTGCTAGTGCTAGTAGCATGTCCGCTTGGTGCTCCATAATGTTTAAGAGCCGCTCCATGGCTTCATTGTGGCACACTGCGTTCTCCTTTTGGTACCCCTTCTTGCTGTCCCGCCACATGAGCCACAAACCCTTAAAATGGTAAGTAACGGTTGGGGCAGGGGAAATCCAGTGTTCCAGGACCCTACTGTACACTGGGCACGTGGCCCTTAGAGAGACCCAGCACTGTAGGAGGGGCCATAATCATTACTGTCCCCACATTTTCCACAGGCTGTGTTCATTATGGAAGATATCTCACTGCTGAGAGTGAGCAAAAAATCAAGGGAGGGTTTTCTCTAAGACTGCGGCTTCCGCCATGGCCTCTATGCGGCTCGCCTGTGTGCAGCAATATTCCCACACCTTCCACCCCGGTGACGGCAGAGTGGCGCGGGAAAGTTTCCCTTACCCTTAATGGGGCAAGAAACAAAGCAGCTCTGCCAAGGAACCTGTGGCACCGGATTGCCCAGTATCTCCACGAGAGTTTCCTGGAGATCTCTGAGGCAGATTCCTGTGAAGTGAGGGAGTCAATCAACACCCTGTTCTGCCGCTCACACTAGGCATGTGGTGGTACGTGCATCATACAGACACAAGCCTGCTTTCTGCAACCCTCCTGCCCCCAACAACTCGCTTCAGCGATTCCCAAAATCAAGGCCACTTACCAGGGGCCTCCTCTCCTGTTTGCGCTTCGCCAACATCCGACAGCTGTGACTGGCTAGTCTCTTCTAGAGAAGAGCTCCTGGCTGCATGTATCTCTGACCTCCAAGTCATCCACTGCTTCTGGGTCTCCCTCCCTCTCCACGTCCTCCTCCAAGATTTCCTCCTCACTCGGTCCACTCCCGACTGGCATGTGAGCCACCAAAGTATTCACAGTGGCCTTCGCAGTGGAGGTGGGGTCGCCACCGAGTGCCACATCCAGGTTTTTGTAGAACTGGCAGCTTGTGGGCGCAGCACCAGAGAAGCCGTTTGCCTCCCACGCCTTTTGGTAGGCATTCCGCAGCTCCTTCACTTTGACCCTGCACTGCAGTGCGTCCCGGTCATGGCCCCTTTCTGTCATGCGTCATGAAATCTGTCTGTAGGTATCATAATTCCTACGGCTGGAGCGCAGCTGAAACTGAACAGCCTCCTCTTCCCAAATGCTGATGAGGTCCAGCAGCTCGGCATTGCTCCAATCCGGGGATCGCCTGGCGCATGGAGCAGGCATGGTCACCTGGAATGATGCGCTGAGACCACTGCATGCATCACTGAGCAAACAGGAAGGGGACTTTCAAAATTCCCAAGGAATTTAAGGGGTAGGGCTCACGGTTGGTCACCTGAGGGCAGGACGGTAGAGTTCAAACTGATGACCAGAGAGGCAAGATGAGGCATTGTGGGACACCTCCCGGAGGCGAATCGCAGCGCTGTAATCGACCAGGGTGTCTTTATTGACACCACGGTGCTGTGTCCCAGCACAGAAAGCTGTACACCTCTCATTGGGGTGGGTTTTTTTCAGCGCTGCAACTGTGCAGTTTCTGTGCACTAAGTGGCTTGGCAGTGTGTACACCTCAGGAGTTACAATACAGAAACCTGTTTTACTGAGCAGAAACTTGCCAGTGTAGACAGGGCCTAAGTTGTGGTAACTGTAGGTCTGTGCTGAGAACTCTTCCAGGGTTATGCCAGTAACCTGTAGCAAGGACCGCAAGGGTTTGACTCCAATTCATCCTTTGGCTCCTCTGATAAATTTTAATATTAAAATGCATTTTTACATTTTCTGTCTCTAAATCTTTAGTATGGTGGCTAATTTGCAAATAGAACTCAATGATAATCTTCTTTATGAACTTCACAGCTTACTCAGGACTAAGGTGGTTGTTGAATTTTTTCTTTTTACATTCCTCTACCGATGGTTATTAATTATTTTTACTTAATTGTTTGAGCAACTGGCTTTTGAAATTAAGAGTTATTCTTTACAATTTTAGTTATCTTCACATCAAATAAACATGTGGAATATTGCACAGAATTATAGTCCTTGTTGTATTTTACATTATTCCTTTGACTTGACCTTGATCCTTTCGCGCTCTAATTTCTCAGTACTACATCTTTATTTCCTAAAGGCCTGATTCTGAAAACACACTTAATTCAATAGGTGTGCTGGCTGGAGTAGAGCCTACCTCCTGCTAGATGGGGCTACCCCAGCATCATTTGTGCAGCAGACCTTTCCTGAGTAGTTCTAGACCCAGCGTGCAGACACACACATGCATATATATAATGCAAAAAACTAAATCCAAAGAACATTATATTTGCCAAGTCATGCAGTCAAAAGTTAAGATTGTCTGAGCAACCTTAATTCTGTCCCCTTATGTGCACTGAATGAGGGAGGGGTCCTTTAGAAATAAATAGTATGTAATGATGTAATTAAAAACTGCATCATAATAACATAGGGGATAGTGTTGCCACCCATTCAGTTATTACCCAGACAGTCCAGTTTTTGGCTTCTGTATCAGGGTTTCATTTAGGGTTCCCAGGTGCCTGTTTTTTGGGGACCTGGCAACTCTAAATGGCACCCAAACCAAAAGTCCAGTTACTGCGGGGGTGGTGGGATGGAGGCACCAGGTCATTAACACGTGCAGCCTCTGCTTAGCTGGGCCCGCCCTCCTACCTGCAGGCAGGCGTCTAGAGATGATCCCGCAAGCGATGGAGGGGGAGGAGAGGAGTGAATGGCAGGGCTCGGGGGAAGAGGTGGAGCGGAGGCGGGGCCTTGGGGGAAGAGGCGGGGTAGGGATGGGGTTTCAGGGGTCCAGTTACTAGCAATTGGAATGGTGGCAACCCTAATAAGGGAGATGAATTAAGGTTGTACAAGCAACTATAAATCTAACTTTCAACTGCATGACTGCAACCTAAATAACGTTCCTTTTAATGTAATTTTTGTACGTAATTTCCTATTCCTAGAACATAAATTCTATAATCCCTTTTCCTGAGGAATGCAAATGAGAGAAGAGCTATGGCAATTCTTAAGAGTTTATATCTCCGCAAAAGTTGAACAGCATTTCAGAGGCCACTTTTTGTAATCTGAGGCCTAACCTTCTGCCAAATATCAAAAGCCTGGTACAAACAATGGAGGTCTGAGATCTTCTCAAAATAATAGTAATAAGAATCCTTTACAATGAAAAATGTTAGGAAACGTACATATAGGAGCTACTACCATCCTCCCTATAACAAAATACAAATTTGCGCAGGTGCAAATTATTGTTAGGACTAGTTTTGTTGATTTGTGACTCCTCCCTTACCTGGTCTATCATGATTAAATTCTCTCATCCTTCAAGTTCAAGGCCTGCATACTCTAGTCCTCCTCTTGAAAGAAGGATAATTAAAATAGATATTAAAAAGAATCCGTAATAAATCCCCCCAATATATAAATTAAAATTGTAGCAATAGTAGACCTTTATCAGACATGCAGTGTGGCCAGATCTTAGGATTTTATTGTGCATCTCGATATCTGGGGAGGGGATTTTTAACCTGAAGATCCTGGGATCATGTAATGTTTTGAGAATCTCCGCTTTCATTTAAAAGTTTATTTTCATTTAATTAGTTTAACTTAAAGTTTATAAACCTCATGGTCATGGAGAAAATCTAAAAAGTGAATTAAGAGTGCTGTAAAGATTCAAAACCCAGAAGGCATATAAAAGGAACCCCACATCATTTATTATTATTTTTAAATCTCTGGCTTAACGATCAGATGTTTTGATTTGTGGGGAAGCCTGACTCATAATTTTTGAATGCTTGGCATTAGGAATACTGAACCATGGCAAACTGATCAAATCACATTGCAGTCTGTATCATCCAAATCCCTCCTCCCTTGTTCATGTGTTGCCTATGGTCTAATAATACTCATTACATAGAGTTGTGCTTACCGCAGCAAGTTGTCCCTTTGGCTCATGGTAGTAAGTAGTGTGTGCCCCAATCCAAAGACTCCCCTTGATATTTATAGGTATTGGATCAAGTCTTATGCTTGGAAGTAAATGTTTGTTGCAGGATCAGTCTCCTGGATTATAAAATCTTCAAAGCAGGTCCTTGATCACACCAGTAGTCCCATTGACTACTAAAGGACTACTCATGTGAGTAGGAGTTTCAGGATCAAGCCTTTGTCTTCCTTATCTATAAAATATGTAGCATTGTGGGTGCTGTAACAATACATGTATTATTTAGTTGATCACTTAAAGTACTCTGAATTATATGACTTAAGATGTATCAATCAATGATAATACTGACAAAGCTGTTCTGTTGCTGTCAATTACAATGAACTCAAATGCAAAGAAGCAAACCTTTCCCCCACTCTCTACAAGAAATATATAAACTCTAAAATAGTAGAAGGTAAGTAGAAAATATGTAGCTAAATGTTGATTTCCTTCTTCTTCCCCCCCCTCCAACCTAAGTATAAGCGATGTCACTGTATTTTATTTATTCCAATACATACGTGATTTTCAATGACCTAACCCATGGCAGTTTTTCCAGTCCTCTAAACAAGGATGCAAGAAGTTTACGAAGTTTACATGTGGTTGTAGCTTGATGTGGTGACAGTGGATAATAGGGTGACCAGATAGCAAATGTGAAAAATCGGGACGGGGGTGGGGGGGTAATAGGAGCCTATAGAAGAAAAAGACCCAAAAATCGGGACTGTCCCTATAAAATTGGGACATCTGGTCACCCTAGTGGATAATCAAAATAAATAACAATAGTTCACTGTGCAGTACTTTGCTTAGGAAACTCAAAACATATTTATAAATTGTAACTATCTCCCTGCACTTTTTCTATGGAAACAAAACTATATTAAAAAAACCACAAACCCAACAACAACCTTCATTAGCAATTAACAATTATATGTGTGGGTTATGCTTGTTGTACTAGCAGAGAGAAATCAAATCAACATGCATAAATCATCTGTAATAGCTGTGAAGTTGAAAGGTTCAATTGCATTAGTTAGTTTCATATGCTGGCATGAAATTAACCCAGTCTACAACTAGGAAAATGATAGTGCTGTGATAGATGTTTACTGTTAATTTAGTTAAACAATATTTCATCCAAGGGTCTTATCAAGCTCTAAGACAGGCATATCTGTTGTAATTATATTTTACATCAGCAATGTGACACATTAATGAAATGTGTCACTACACCAGTGTTAGGATACATTTCATTAATGCAAAGCACTTTTGTTCTATGCTTTACATTTGGAAACAGATTTAAGTATTAAGTGGCTAATGTCTGCAGCCGGGGAATCCTTTCCGAATTTGTAACACTGACCAGAACAGACCGCATTACACTCTCCAAATGGAGCATTTTTGCATTTGAATGTCTGAATTATCCTGGTTTCTTAGAGACGACCACAACACCAACATCTTAAATCCTCAAAATATTGTCCGCTTCATTGAATGCTCGTGATCTAAGCATATGTGTAATTATTCTGTAATTCTCCCCAAAATGTGATTCCTTGGAAATGCATACTAGATTTCCCCTATTGTAACTGCAATGACTATTTCTTTGTGTCCGTTTTTTTAAATACGGTCACAAGGAAGTCTGTGTGCCTTGGTGCACCGCATGTGTAATGATGATTCCTCCCCCCCACCCCTCTTAGTACGCCCATCAGGGGGAAAAAAACAACAAAACCCAAACTGCTTCATTTGTTTGAGGGTACAGACCGAGGTCACAAAAAGACCATTTAAGATAGTATACATACAACAGTGGTCTTTCTTACAAGAAATGGGCCTAATGTCACATACAATGGACTTATAGCTAGGCATGTATACAAAACTAGAATTTACAATTGTTACTAAACCTGGTTGTGGTAATCCATGCATACATATACTTCTGAGGAGGGGGGAAAAGGGTCCTGTGTACCTAGAAATTCTGTAGCTATTTTGATGCAATTGATTGTATGTTTGATTTTTCAGAAATATTCTACCAAATTTAATAGGGAACTTTAAATATATATAGACTTTTTCTTAATATAATCTGTGAGTAAGTAAATTCAGTGTATGGGGGGAATTCAGTTTTAGTTAACTTGGTTTTTATTGAGCTTGGCTCAATAGCACAAAAATGCATTATATTTTTTGCAGAAACTACAATTAATCTTCATTCACAGATAAGAAAGTGTTTGTGTCACACTAAGCATGACCAAACTATATGATACAAGGGTGGAGTGTTAATCGTCATCTTTATTATTGCACTTCGTGTATAAATAACTTTATTGGGAAAGATCAGACTTTACTTAGAAGTTGTCTGTGATGGTTTTTTTTAACTCCTTTCCTTTAGAAGTCCATATAATGATTTTTTGATACTTGTGTTAGTAACCATCGCATAATAATTCATCATTTCATTTTAAAGAAACTAAATTAATCAAGGCTGGAGGTGTGTGAAATAGTTGTCATGAAACACCAAAATCAAGTATTTTTGCAATTCGTTGCAAATTTATAAGTAGAACTATTTCAGACTAAAATGTTGCTTAGATATATATTTTCTTCAAGTAAAATGGGCCTTTTTTCAACAAATAGACTTAGTGATTAAAATGATTTTTTAAAATTCTTTTCTTTGCATCAGAAATGTGAAAAAATATGTTTTTCCCTCAGTGTGAAAATAATATTTTATCAAAAGCAACATTTTAGAGGTGTGAAACTATGTAAAACGCAATATAATTTCCACAAGAAGGTATATGAAACAATAATGATAAATTCTGCAATACTGATTATGACTAGGAATCCATGCAACAAGTATTGTACAATATTCTTTAATTTTTGAGGGCTGCGGGTTTACAGTTTAAATAAAATATAAAAATCTGAGTTTAAAAAAAATCTTAATTGGTAAATTAGATAAACATTAAGCCACATAGAATAGACATCTGAATAGGGGAAAATGCAGCTTTCTGTAAAATACCCAGATGATTTTGCATGAACAATAATTTTTTAGTAGATATAACAATGTTTGGAAGCTTTTATTATACTTATTCACCACTAGCTTATTATCCTCTTTCAGTATTCACCATTAATTTCATCCTGTAATCTAAGATATTCATTGGCTTATTTCACTTATTAATATTAATAATATATTATTTTAAAAACCTTCATTAGTAAAGAAAATTGCATCGGTTTTGAAGGCAAATTATTAATTGTTGTCTATATAGTTAATGTGAAATCTGTTGCTTGTTTAAAAACAAAACAACCTCATCTATTGTTAAACCCAAGTTACAAAGAGAAGGAAATTGAAGGAGAAGATGGATTACTATTATTCATTATTTCTATTGTGCCTGAAAATGGATATTAGGAGTACTGATGGAGTCCAATCTTGCATTCTCCTGCACTCCCAAAACTCCTGATGAAATCAGTAAGAATTATAGACCTCCAAGAAATGCCAAATTGGGCCCTTTAATGGTGACAGTATTCCTGGTTTGTACTCTAACCTCACTGAATAAGGAGTGAAATGCATACCAAATGTGTGTGAAGTTTGTACCCCTTGTGGAGGATCTATAAAAGGACATAGTCCCACATGCGTGAGGGCAAAAGTGCAATGGTTGTACAGACTCCTTCAGAGCCCCTATGAGCCACAGTGGTACCATTGCGGGCAGGGCCGGCTTTAGGAAGTGTGGGGCCTGGTTCGAACGGTTTTGACGGGGCCCTGGCACAAATGCCGCCGAACACAGCGGCAGTGATTGAGCTGCCACCGAAGACACGAACGTTGCGGGGCCCTCTTAGGCGCCAGGGTCGGCTCCAGGCACCAGCAAAACAAGCTGGTGCTTGGGGCGGCACATTTCTAGGGGCGGCATTCTGGCACCGGCCATGCCGCCCCTAGAAATGTGCCCCGGCCACCCCAGCTCACCTCAGCTCTGCGCCGCCGGCTCAGCTTCTCCCGGAGTGGCGGCGCGCAAAACAGCTTCGCGCGCCGCCTCTCCCTCTCCCTCCCAGGCTTAAGAGCCTGGGAGGGAGGGGGAGAAGAGAACCCTAGCAGCTGCGACACTCGTCTCCCGCTCCCTCCCAGACATGCCGCCCTCCCCGCCGGCGCTCCGGCCTGGGGAGAGTGGGGCAGCCTCGCTCCCCGCTGGCCGGGGAGAGCGGGGCCGCCGGCATGTCCTGCTCGCTCCCCGCCGGCCGGGAAGAGCGGGGCCGCCGGCATGTGCCGCTCGCTCCCCGCCGGCCGGGGAGAGCGGGGCCGCCGGCGTGTCCCGCTCGCTCCCCGCCGGCCGGGGAGTGTGGGGCTGCCAGCGTGTCCCGCTCGCTCCCCGCCAGTGCTCCGGCCGGGGAGAGCGGGGCAGCTTTGCTCCCCGCTGGACGGGGAGAGCGGGGCCCCGGGCATGACCCGCTAGCTCCCCCCCGGACGGGGAGAGCGGGGCCCCGGGCATGACCTGCTAGCTCCCCGCCAGACGGGGAGAGTGGGGCCCCGGGCATGACCCGCTAGCTCCCCGCTGGTGCTCTGGCTGGGGAGAGCGGGGCATCCGGCATGCTGTGCTCACTCCCCGCTGGCCGGGGAAAGCGGGGCCGCAGGCAGGCAGGCCCTGCTCGCTACCTGCCGGCGGGGGAGCGGGGCCGCGGGCAGGGAGGCGGGGGGGGGGGGGGAGGGTTGTTTTTTTTGTTTCGGGGGCGGCGTTTGGGGTGGTGGTGTTATTTTGCTTGGGGCGGCAAAAACATTAGAGCTGCCCCTGTTAGGCGCGGGGCCTGATTCGGGGGAATCGGCCTAAAGCCGGCCCTGATTGCGGGTTAGCTGGGGATTGGTCTGTGTATCTACTATTCAGGAATCCTTCATTTGGGACAATGGCTACTATAGTGATTGTAGAGGGACTGCACAGTAGCCCTGTGGCCTGCCTTCAAGGTTGGATTTTGTCACCTCCATTCTCCCCTTAATTTCTCCCACAAAACCTGGTTACCTGTACCTTGTGCAGGAAAGGTGTTTATTTCACTGTATGGGCTCACTTTGTCGCTTAGATGCAATCTACTGTAGCACTAAATATTTTCCCTCAGTGATAAATGGGAAACCAGGTATAGAATTACTGGGCATATCCAGTGTTGTGGGTATCTTTCTATTTTTATTTTCAGTGGTGTGCAGTAATTTCAGTGTTGTTATTTATTATTTGTATTATGGTAGTACTTGTCGGTGCCCACTGAGTTGGTGCCCACTGAGTTTGTGCCCAGTGTTGTAGGCACTATACATACATATAACAAGAGGCAGTCATTGCCCTATAGAGCATACAGTCTGTAGACAAGACAGACAAAGGGAATTAGGACACAGGTGAAATGACTTGCCCATTGTCCCACAGCAGGTTAGTGGCAGAGCTGGGAACAGAACCCAGATTTCTTGACACTCTATCTAGTGCTCTGTCCACTAGGCCATGCTGCCTCAAGTGTTACATAATCTCTTTTTAAAATGGAATTACAAGCACTTGAATAGCAGGGTGAGTTTCACAAGTCGGACGAAACAATACAACAAAGCATACGGTATTTCAGTATAATTCAGAGGTGGACAGATTTCCTGTCAGTTATTTTTGCTGATCTGTAAAATGAGCAAAAATTAATTTCCCAGGATTATTTGCAGCAAGAACCCAATGTCCCTGCACACACTGCTGAGGGTATAAAAATGATTTAATGCAACGTGGCCAGCTCTTCTCTGCTAAAATAAGAACTCCTACACTATGTGTTAGTGACTTAGCATCTGAGCTGGGAGAAATCAACACGGTGACAATCTCTTTCAACAAGTTGTCTGAAGTCACATCCTTTCACAAAAATCAAGAGGGAAAGTTTAAAGCACAAAGAAATAAGGATTTTCAAAGGTGTGCTTTTCATCCTAGATTCATAGAGTGAAATCCTGACCCCACTGAAATCAAAAGCAAAACTCCCAGTGGCTTCAGTAGGGTCAGGATTTCTCCATAAAATTACGCTCTCTCTCTCTCTCTCTCTCTCTTTTTCTCCCCCGATACGTCATATATGACAAGTATTTTTGTGTGTGTTTACACATACATTTACACACACAAATACATGTACGCATGTATGGATATTCACATAACATCTAGGTTTGATTTGTATCTCAACATGAATTAGTGACTGGTAGGCAGCTATCAATCTAAACTGGCTGTTTAATTGTGATGACCAGCTCTCTGTTCCATTTTTTGCTGTTTTCCCTGTATCATTATATGGAGTGTTTTAGTCCAATATCCTGAAATGGCCAAATAAATGGAAGTTGTTCCCTGTATCACACAAATTACTGGAAAACAAACTGTGGATGGAAAAACATTGGTACTGTGTGAACTTCACTTGCAAGTATTTTTTTAATGATGCCAGTCTACTCTTCGTTTAAAAAAAAAAGTTGATTGTAAATCAGCAAAATGGGCTGGGCTTTGTAAGCTCCAAGTTGGCAACAGCTTGTTGAGAGTAAATCCTCTCATGGAAGGTTTTGCTAATCTGAATAAATTCAATTTCAAAATCCTTCCTTGATCTAAGCTTGCTTAAGCTCTCACCAAGGCCTAAGGACCCTGAGGGTCAATTCCAATAACAAAAGATAAGAAAAATCTGCCCTTTCTCATATCTCTTTGCAGTAAACTATAAGCTGTTACCTCAGTGCAAAAAATCTTTAGGTTTAATGAAGTCGCCTTTTAATACTTTTTAAGGATGAAGTTCAATGTTTCCCACCCTGCTGCACGTCTGCTCAGCATGCCACCCAGGAGTGATGTCATAGGGACCTTATATGCTCCTTTCCCATGACTGAATTGTGCCTGGAAAATGAAAAGCCCTTGAAATTGCTACAGGGCACCAAAGAGTCATAAGAAAATAAGTTAGATGGCCCTTTGTAAGTGAGCTGGGCTAGTTGATAGTAAGTTAAGCAAACTATAAAGTGGAACTTCATTTGACCTGAGGCAGCTTCTGCTTGGTGGGAGGATGAACAGTTGTGTTTGCAATGGAGAAAATTAGTTTAGGAAAGTGGAACGGGTTCGGGGGTGAGGAGGCACTGTGGTCTTTGTGCCCAATCCTGCTCCCATGGACGCCAGTGGCACAGGTCCTTTCTTCTGAGTGTTGCGTACATGGGCTGAAAATAAAATAAACGATGTCAAGAAAAATTGCCTTATTTTTCTTCTAAATGCTTTTCTGTAACGTTTTCCTTTCGGTTGGAGCTTTTCATGTTAGGCAGGAGCTTATTCTAAAGGTCTCCTAGGCTTTTTTTCTTATGAGATATTGGGCAAATAATGTAACAAGCCAAAGAACGATTGTTTTTTGAAAAAATGGGCCAGATCCTCAGCTGGTATAACCCCATAGATACTAATAGAACTATCTCGATTTACATCAGCTGATGATCTGGCCTAATGTGCATCAGAAATCCATTATAAAATAGCAGCAATTAAAACTCTTGTAACAGATGAGGCTGAGGCATTTGGCCTCAACTTGGAGGAGAGGACATTAGTATGATACCCAGAATGTCTGCTCAAGGGATGGGAAAGGTAATTTATGTATATAGAGAGAGGGAGAGAGAGAGGAGAAGAGAAGGTGGAGGGGTAAAGATGAGGAGTTCTGTTCTCACCATGTTGAATGTGAGTTATACATGAGAAGGATGGATTTTATGGAAATAAGCCTGTTCTGGCTCCCACTGAAGTGAATGAAAGACTTGCCCTACATATTAGTGGGAGCAAAATCAGACTTAGTGTTGGCTTAGAATGTAAGTTAAAAAGTCAACAATTTCTGGTAAGAAAAAAATCAGCTTTACTGCCATTGTTAGGAGCTCAGTATTGAAAGGACTGGGCTACAGAGGGTCAAAATGTAATTTGGTATATATAATAAAAATGTTACTTACTATGATTTTATATCTTTCTGTGTAATTTCATTAGGAGAGGTAGATATTGTGTTAATCCATTTTCTGAGTTAAAATAACTCACTTTAGTAACTTGCTTATTGTTATTAGGCATAAGTATCTAAGGCTAAGCCTACCAGAGACCGTAAAATCTTATTCTTTTTTTGTTACTATTGTCACTGTTCTTCTAACTTAGTACTTTAAAATATTTGACCACTATCTGACCATTAAGAACATGTGAGACACATTGATTCACCTTACGGCAAGTCCTGTGATCTCTGATGTTTTCCTTAAAGCCCCAGCTCCTGGAGTCATGTTATACATGAGAATTTCAACTTAAAAAAAAAAGTTTCTAACTCTCATGGTTGTAGAGAAAAGCTGCAAAATGTGACCCAAATGCATCCTAAAGATTCAAAAAACAGAAGGCAAATAAGGAACAAATTATTTAAAACAAAATCATTATTTTTAAGTCTATGTCATGATTTTTTGGCACTTGATTTTTGAACACATAGGATTGACATCAATACAGTTGACATCAATAGGTCTACTCGTACTTAAATTCAGTACATGTGTAAGTGTTTGCAGGATCAGGGCACAAATGAGCTTGCCTGTCTCTTTTTAGTCCCTAGTGGATGCTTTTCATATCCCCAAAATCATTGTACAAATCATCACAGTGGTGTAAAGCAGCGGTTCTCAAACTTTTGTACTGGTGACCCCTTTCACATAGCAAGCCTCTGAGTGTGACTCCCCCCCCCCTTATAAATTAAAACCACTTTTTTATATATTTAACACCATTATAAATGCTGGAGGCAAAGCGGGGTTTGGGGTGGAGCTGACAGCTCATGACCCCCCATGTCATTACCTCGTGATCCCCTGTTTGAGAACCCCTGGTGTAAAGCCTTGAAATAGCAAGAGTCCTACAGATTGTGATTCATTCATAAGCATACAGGAAAGGTGTATGGTAACCTTGCAGGTGATGGGCCCCTATCACCTGCAAAGCTAGGGAATGCACTCAATTAGTTATGCTTTACACCTGTGGAGGTGAGTAGCTAATTGGCTCCAGGCCAGAGGGGGGTGGAGCTAAGCCATAATAAATAGACTGAAGAGTTCAGCTGATGGAGAGATAACAGAGAAAACAGGTCTCTCTGGCTGAAGGAAGCCAGGGTTAGGGTACACAGACAGAAACAGTGGGGTTGTGCACTGCAGGCATAGCATAGGCTCCTGTAGGGGAAGCCTTGAGGTAGAGTCTGTAAGGAGAAAATAAGAGACTTCAGTAGCCCAAGAGGGCAGAAGAACTATTGGTTCATCTGGAATTTTGTTTGGACTTGTTTATGATACTTTGGAAGGGGTCTGAACTTGGCTGGAGGCAGGGCTGGCCTTACCATGAGGCGAACTGAGGCGGCTGCCTCAGGTGCCAGATTGCTGAGGGAGGGGAGTGCCACTGCAGGGTGTGGGGTGAGTGCCACTGCAGGGTGTGGGGTGAGTGCCACTGCAGGGTGTGGGGTGGGCGCCACTAGGACCCAGAGTGTAGAATATTGTGTCTGCTGCTGGTGCATATGTAATCTCTCTGCTCTAGATGCACAGAGATGATGGAGTGCTGTGCTGGAGGAAGAAGGGCACAAGAGACATAACAGGCAGGCAGGAGAAAAGGTGAGAGTGAATAACAGAAAGCAGCAGGAGCTGCAGGGAGAGAGATGAGGAGGAGGAGGAGCCTCTTATGTACCTCTCTAGCACCCCCAGGAGCCTGGACTGATTAACACCAGCTTCTCAGGGAGCTTCCTGTTTCCTGCTGCTTCCCTGAACCCACTTGAGGAGAACAGGCAGTCAACTGAAGTAGTAGGAGCCAGTTGCCTGTGGAGAACGCAGCTTCTCCAAGCTACGCTCCACAATGACACAGGAGAGGCTGGTCGGCCTTGCAACTATCTCAATAGAGCATGAACTGGCCCAGACTGTAAACCTTCAGGAAGCAGTTCAAATCTTTGCAACCAAGAAGGCACAGAAAGCACCACTTTGATTATTCGAACAGATAAAAATGCCAGTGTTTACTATGCAGAGAAGAAAAGTTACATTTGCTGTTCAGGTGTTTGAAAGTTAAGTGTTACTTAAAATTTTGGAACAAGGCATTTTAAGTTGTTAGTTCTCCTTTATTGGGGTAGGTAGTAGAGCAGTACCATGAGAGGAGTAGAACAGGAAGAAGGCAGAACTGAGACCTTTCAAAGTTTTGGCACAAGCGAGGGGGCATGGGGGCGTCAGTTGAGTTCCCTGCCTCAGGTGCCAAAATGTTGTGGGCCGGCTCTGCACATGCAGGCCCAAACTGGGATGCTGGCTCTGCAAGCACTTACCTAATGGGTTGCTTTCTTATCCAGTTGCAAGGCTGCTCCACTTTTTGCTATCACAGATCCTGTCTTCCTGCACTGAGTGCTCTTCTCCCTCTCCCCAGCAAATGGCAGAGGAACAGTGAAGTGACTCAGCAGCTGGTTGAAGGAAACATCACCCCTTGCTGATGGCTGTTTCCTAAGACTTCCTCCAGGCAAGGAGCTGCTCAGCTGACAATGCCCTGACCCCGGATGCATCCCACCTGCTCAATTCCAATGCACCATCTGCCATGAGCATAGTTGCCATTTAAAAAAAAAATCCTGGGACAATTCTGAGAAGAAACTGAGGCAAGAAGGGGTGCTGTGTGTGTAACCCAAAGGAATGTTAGGTGATTTAAATAGGAATATCTCAAATTTCAAGGCCTCAGAAGGTTGTGAGGATTCAGCTAAGCTGTCAGAAACCATGAAGTCCACCCTTCTCCTAAGAGGGGTCTCTTCTTACCTGTGGTAGGAAAGCCCAATAGCCTATAATTCCTCCCTCCAGGCTTCCCCCTTATTTTTCCTCTCTCCTGGGTGTTGGGGAAGTATGAGGGCTCTCCCATCCCTCAGGGTCCTTCTGTGCAACCCACTTGCTTGTGAGCTCCCTTCCCATCCCAGTGTCCCCCACTCCAGAGAAATAAATTCAAACACACAAATTATTCCTGTCTTCTTTACCTCACAATATATAAAATAAGTTTCTCCCCAATTAACTCTGCTTCCATCCTATCCTCAAAATTCACTGTTAAAAGCAGCTAAAATATCTGTCTTCTAGCCAAATACCCTTACTGGCCTCTTAGAGCCCTGGCAAAGCTGCTTTTTTGCCATATGCAGAATTACCACACTGAGGTAATTTCTCCTATGGACCATTTGTAAATACCTGGGCCTGTCTTGGTCAAATCAGGACTGATGATAATGATATACGAGGGAGACTTGATGCCTCTGTCCTAACCCTGCACCTTGCAATCCAGAAGCAAGTCAAGCTTCTCCTTTGTCATTGTGGAGCGTAGATGTGTTTTTATTAAATTCAGCTTGGAGAAGCTGCGTTCTCCACTGGCAACTGTTACAGGAAGTGTTAGAAGTACGCGCAGAGCAACAAAAGCCTTTGGAAAGAGGGTGGTCATCTTATTTGTGCACATATATTCCAGAACAGCCTTTGGAGTTGATCCTGCTGAAATGTATCTTGAAAGGGCTTTCAGTTCATCACCTAAATCACTCGCATCAATATCGCGCATGTCATCATGTGTCAACACTGTCTGTAGTGCCCTGCATTGCTGGTGTAGGTCTTCTTCAGGTATAGTGAGGAGTTTTGGAATATCATACAACATTCCAAATATACTGCTGTGTTCCTTGAGCTGCATGAAACATTCTTCAACTGACTGTATTGCACAATTTAGCACCTGGTTAAAGAATTCAACTTTGAATTGTTGTTTGGGGTCTCTTATGGGATTATCCCGTGCCTCGTAATCAAAACGTCTTCTTCTTTGGTGACTCTTGTATTCTTGAATGGGTGGGAAAATAACTTCGTTGTGAAGTTCCTCTGCCAACTTCTGTGCACTCTTCAGAACGTTTTGAAATCCCTCATCTGACCGGTAAGACTGTAGGTATGACTTTGCTTTCTCCAATTGTTCCATTGCTCCAGATATATCAAGATCAACACCTTGGAGTCTCTTGCTTACAACATTTATTTCAAACAGTATGTCATGCCACAACACTAAGCCACACAGAAATTTGAAGTTTATGGATGTTTCTGGTGATTCCATTTCCCTCTGCCACTGTTCTCCCATGAACAGTTCTTGTCATAGCATTATCCTTCATAATAGATAATGCCATAGTTGCCATCTTCCCAATTTGATGTTTGATAGGCTTTATCGCCTCCACTCAACTTTCCCATTGTGTGGCACTCAGTGGTTTCAGTGTCAGAGAGGATATTCCTAGATGTTGCTTCAAAATTTGCGATCAATGAGTTGATTTAGAGAAAGATATATAGATGCTTTGAATTACATTACATTAAAAAATTCAGCAGCCTCACTAGAAGCTGAAGCTGCATCACTGACCACCAAGTTCAATGAATGAGAACTGCATGGGCAGGGCTGGCGCGCCCATTAGGCCTAGGCCTAGGGCGCCAAGATTTGGGGGGCGGTGGGCGGCTGCCTCCCGGCTCCCCGCTCAGGCGCTGAGCTGGGACCAGGGGTAGCTGCCGCGAGCCGCCCCGCTGCCCCCCTGCTCAGGCGCTGAGCGGGGAGCCAGGAGCAGCCAACGCGAGCCGCTCCGCCGCTCCCTGGTCAGCTGGTGAGTCCCGGGGGGGGCCTGAGCGCCCGTAGGTGGGGGGACACTGAGTTCCCGCGGGTGGGGGACCTGGCTGGGGGGGTGGCATTGCGGGGGGGGGGGGGGGGGAGGCTGAGCTCCCGCGGGCGGGGGGAGCTGGCGGGGCGGGGGAGGCTGAGCTCCCATGGGCGGGGGAGCTGGCTCGGCGTGCGGGGGGGAGCAGGCTGGGTGGGGGGGGGCGGCGCAGGGCTGGTGCAAGGAAGTTTCGCCTAGGGCGCGAAACTTCCTTGCACCGGCCATGTGCATGGGACAAAAAAAGCTCAAGGGTTTAACTCTCTGGTCCGTGTCTGCACTCCTCTGTTCTTTCCTCTCATGTTGGCAGGGCCGGCCTTAGGCCGATTCTGCCGATTCCCTGGACTCGGGCCCCGCTCCGGCGTAGTGTAGTATCATCAATGTCAATACATTCTAGAAAATGCTCTCTGACAGTCACCATTGCAGGGACATTTTCACTAGGTTCTGTTGTTACAAAACACACCATTAAAGTCATTTGTTCCGTATGGCTGATGTCAGGTGTGTAGTCCAGAATAACAGAGTAATATCTTGATGACTTCTGTTTGACTTTTGTTGTCAGTAACTGTATGATCTCATTTTGAATTGTTTTTCCAAGGTAGTGGTGTATGTACATTTCTTGGATGGTGACTCTTCTTAGATGTTCCTGAAGTACAGCATCAAACTCAGCCATCATCTCCACAATTGTAAGGAAGTTTCCATTGTTTGACACATACAGCTGATCTGAAGTGACACTCAGTGCTAGGTTTTGGGTAGCAAGCATTCTCACAATGACAATGAGCCTTTTCAGAACATTTAGCCAGTAAAGAGACTCTGATGCAATCTTCTCTTGATGCTGATCATCTATGGTGGCCTTTAATCTTAGTCTCACCTCAAGATCTTTCCACCAATGGAATGCTCTCTGGTGATTTGATGCCTTCTCATGGCATGCCAGATTTCTAGCCAGATTTTTCCAGTCCTTTGTTCCTGTAGAACCCAATGTGGCTGGAACATTAGACTGGAAGAGTTTGTAACAAAAGCGGTATGCAGAATTCGAGGTTTTTTAATACATAAGCCATGGCCTCTCCACTGTGTCACCATTGGGGATTTCACGCCAGTAATGTGTTGGATGGAAACTTCTATTTTCATTGTCTTTGGGGAACATGAAGTTTTTCACTTGCTGTGGCCCATGCAGTACAAGGAAGTTCCTCAGGCTACTTCTCAGGTGTGTCCACAGTCCTGGATCATCTATACTTAAGGAACTAAACTCGGCAGCAGCTGTTTCTTGCGTCTCCATCACACTCTTCTCTGATCTACACTTCAGGAATGTGCATGGTTACATCCATTTGAGATGGAGATACGGATGCTGCAGTAGCTGCCAGGTCACCTGCACTCTGACTAACTGGAAGATCAGGCATCTCCTCACCATTCACATCCTCACTGGGGCTGGAATGCTCACCGTGAACATTTGTGTCTATGTATCTCAGGAGAGCTCCTTCCTGCTTAGATAGAAAAGCTTCCGTTGCTTTCTTTCTTTTTCTGAAGGCTGCCCCAGAGGCGCATTTTCTTCTTTCACTTATGACTGCTGTTCTGTGCTAGCTCTCGTGGCTTTCAACACTCAATTGAAGGGGACAAATAAGCAGGCTGGTAGCAGGGCCTGAGTGAGGGAAGATATCAGCATCTTAAGGACCTAACTGGCTCCTACTACTTCAGTTGACTGCCTTTCTCTCCCCACCCTCCGCTCAATGTGTTCACAGAAGCAGCAGGAAACAGGAAGCTCCCTGAGAAGCTGGTGTTAATCAATCCAGGCTCCTGGGGGTGCTAGAGAGGTACATAAGAGGCTCCTCCTCCTCTCTCTCCCTGCAGCTCCTGCTGCTTTCTGTTATTCCCTCTCACCTTTTCTCCTGCCTGCCTGTTATGTCTCTTGTGCCCTCCTTCTTCCATCACAGCACTCCACCATCTCTGTGCATCTAGAGCAGAGAGAATACATATGCACCAGCAACAGCCACAATTTTCTACACTCTGGGTCCTAGTGCCCCCCTTCCCCGCACAGTCTGGCACCTAAGGCGGCCGCCTCAGTTCGCCTCATGGTAAGGCCAGCTCTGTGCATGTGTATTATAAAATACACCATATACAATAATGCCACTAACAAAATCAGCTCTTTGGCAAATTTTCCAATTGTTGCTAGTGCCACGACAAAGTTAATTACCATGGTGTTGTCAATGCTGATTGCTTTTTAACGATGCCCACTGCACACTAAGTTACAGCTTTGCCTAGTGATGCACACAAAGATTCACATGTATGTGAAATATCATTTGTGCATTTCTTAATGTTTTGTGGTTAACGGTGCAATTGTAATGTAGTTTTTTGCATGTATTTTCCTAGATTATTTTTAAAGAGAATGGGGTAGAAAAGGCTGTGGTAGGTGATGGGAGTTGAAAGGCATTGTCCTTAAAAATGTTTGTGTTTTAAATTGTCCCAAGTAAGCAGTGAAATTCATAGCTCACCTCACCGAGATAAATGGGGTAGATGGAGGGCACAATATTGCAACTGAAGTTGTTTGGCTGGTGACAATTTTCTTCATGACTGAACTAGCAAAAGGATGTCACAGGACTGTTCAAAAATGAATTTTTTTTAAAGATTTTTTAGATCTTTTAAATCTAGATTTAGAAGATTTTTTAAAGTAATAATTTTGGATTGATTTTATTTTCTTTCTGGTTTTCGATTCTTTAGGATTCACATTTGTCATGTTTTTCACACAACCACACGGGCGAGAGGTTGGGTTTTTTGGGGGTTTTTTTAAAATGAAAGTTGTTGTTTTCATGTAATCACATGTCTCCAGGAGATAGGGCTTTAAGAAAAACACAAAATATCTAGAGACTCACGATAAAATTGCGTTACTGTTGTAGTGGTACCTGTTTCTCAATCTTAAATATACCAGTTGTTGCTGACAACTCCTGTAGTCCTTATTCTTCATATTATATTCGTAAATGTGATGTGTGTTTTGTAAAAGTAATGAGGCCTTCATAAACTGAGCCATCATCACTGCTCACTGTCATTAAATCTTGTCTGAGAAGCTGAGAGATCCCATTCTTGAACTGGGTAAATTATTGGGTTTGTTGACAGCAAAGTGCATGTGACAGGATGGAGGAACATTACCTGGTCTCTCTTATACAGAGGGGTTAATCCAAGCTCAGATCCCTCATCTTCTTTATCTTTTGCGCAGGTGCTATGAGAAGGGCAATCAGAGTGGCTGCTTGACAGACAGATGGTGTAACATGCATTTGACAAGGTCAGGCTCCTCACCTAGGTGTCCTAGTATTGAACTAAACTCCAAGCTGAGGTGTTTTCTTTTTCTTTCTGATTATTATTTTTACTTTCCTGTTAGAAAACTAACCCTTGAAGAAAAGACCTTGCTGACTGTGTCTTTCTTTTTCTGCTGAGTCTTCCACCATAATGTCAGGGGTCTACTGGATGCATGCATAATATATAATGTGTACAGATACATATACACCAGAGCACCAATCTGAGTGTAGGACTTGGGTAACTCAGCTGTTTGAATGCATGACAGCTTACATGACCATGTCAACAAGGCATATTCCTATTGGATTGTTTACATGTTGTTATATCGAAGAAACACTTGGAGCGTTTTACTTTCTTTGTAACATGGGGGTAATTAGAATATCTTGCATTGCAGTTTTCCTTTTAAAGTGGTTCTCGGCATCCTGACCAGCCTCTCATGAAGATTTCCAACAGGTAGGTACCAGGAAGTGAGGAATGAGGGATGAAATGCATTTAATATATTGCCTATTTGCCTCATGATAACTTATTATCTGGAAAGTTAACTTCTCCTTCTCTTTGTTTTGTTTACATGCACCTGAAATCACTTAGTACAATTTTTCTTAACTTTGATGGACAGAATGGATTATTTTGATGTCCTACCTAAGCATGCCAGGACCACAAGTAGATTTATTCCGCTGTGACTTACTGCCACAGTTCTAATTCCTGAAGCAGAGTTCTGTTTACAATAAATTTTAACTTTAATGGCCCTTCATTTTGTGTTCAGGGGACCATATACATGCAGGTCTGTAGACAATCAAATATCTGTGCTGACTTTTTTGCCAATCTTTTGACTGCGCAAGGTGAATTAAAAAATCATCTGGGCTCTGAGTTGGGAGCATCACATTCATTTGAGTTTTTAGATTATTTTGTTAATATGTATGTTGTATATCAAACTAGTGTAACAATCTTAGATAGAAATCAACAGTTGAACTTATCTTGGAGCTTGAATTGTCATGAGTGAATAGTAGTGTCCCAGAATTTTAAAGGTTAAATAACTATGCAAAACCTGGTTTGGCAAAAATATTACCCCTTCTGAATACACATCTGGCTAGATCTTTAAAACGTAAAGTCTTCCACATGTATGCTGGAATATTGAAGTCAACTACCTGAGCTGTTTTAAAGAAGCATACTGGACATTTTCTGAAGTGACTGTATGAGACTTACAGATATGAACATAAAAAATAATTAGCAAGCTATGAAGTGGATTCCCATAAATGGCTTTTCCATTAGAATTGTTATGAGGAAATGTTTACACAGATGTCGTAAGTGAGACTTTCCACAAAAAAAAAAAAAAAAAAAAAATCCTTACGTAGCTGACAGCCCGACAACTTTGCATATGTGTGTTAACAGGAGAATGTGCTGTGTTTAGAATGAATGGAGAAGCGGGCCTAAATGACTTTCAGATTAGCTGGAACAGATGGAAGGGTCACAGTTGAACAACTTTACACAGCAACATAAAGGCAATGTTCAAGTGGAGTTCATTGCCTCTGACAGATACTGTCAATCAAACAGGGGACTCTCAGTTAACCAGCAGCCTGTCTTTTTAAAGATTAAATTAAAAAAATGCATTGTGAGGCAATGACTGGAGTTTATCTGGTCTATGTCAGGCATAAATTCCACCTCAAGTGACTAGCGTTTTCAAATGAAACACAATAGATTGTGGATATTTTGAAGACAACTGAGATATAGCCAGCACGGGGTGCTAGTGCTAATATATCATTTCTGCAAATGTGTAATTCAAATCAGGTCTTCTAAGGGCATGTATCAGGTCTCAAGAGCTAGGTACCCTTATTGATATCCTGTATGTTGTGCTTTTATACAGTCTTCTGTTTTTGAAAATAGAAACAATAGTCACAGTTTTATGGTAGGCAAGCTGAATTATTTTGTTTCAAACAAGGAAAAAACAATATTTGGACTTGAATTTGATATTGTGATTTCTAACATATCTGCAGATAGACTCATGAATACCACAATTTTTAAGGGGTATTAGGAACAAGGGAATGCTTTCAGTATAGACTGGGTAGTCTGTTGCCTGTGGTACCATGTTTCAGAAGTCACCATTCCTGAGTGAAGAGGCATTGTAGGGAGGAACTATACTTACACATTCCAGGTGTCCACCTCCAGCATCTGGACTTCATAGAATGTCTGGCTGACAAGAACACTAATTCCCAACCCTAGCAAGAGGCGGGAGAGTGGGATGAGGTTAATGAAGACACTAGCAGTTGGGGAAGTGAAAAGGGAGGGTGGATTCACTTTGTTGACTTGGAAAGAGGACACCTGAAAAAAAAATTTCTTAGTGTAAATATGTCCCCCTCCACTCCAACACACACTTCACTAGTGGTCACCCTTTCCAAATCCCTGGAGCTGAAGCCAGGAGTGGAACTGTCACTGGTGCAGTGTGATAGGAAAATGCCACCTTCTTCTCTTTGCAGCTCTCTCCATCTTGATCCTACAGGGAGGGCTATGAGAACATCAGTGGGAGAGGGGAGGCAACATCTAGGAGAACAGAATCTAGTGGCTGGAGGTACAGATTGTACAACAGAAATACGTTGGTGATGAAGCCCCTTCCGTTCTCTTGCCTTGGCTCTCTTAGTATAATTCAAACTGTCACTGCTTGAGTTGAGATTCCAAGAGCTTAATGAGACCAGACTTATCACTTGTGCCATCTTCAGTTGCTATGGCTTTAAGGGTCAATAAAAATATGAGGTGATGAGAGGAAGTGCTGTCTTCCACTGACCTACTCAGTGGCAAGGCTGACTCACTAAAGCCCTTTTAAATACACAACTGAAGTCCTTGTTGATCCTCATACAAATGAGCTTGACTGTCTTTGCTGACCATTGCATCTTATTCAACAGGCAGGCTAATGCCAAATCCATGGCAGTGTGGTATATAGCAAGGCCAGAATGTTATTCCTTGTTGCTGTTATCATAACACCTTTCCTTCAGTCTAAACCGCAGCTAGAAAAGTGAAAGGCTGGAGTTTTTTCCCAACCATGGTCACTCAGAGAGGAAAAGACTCAATGGCCAAATCTACAAATAAACAAACAAACAAATAAATAAATATATATATATTTTTTGATCCATTACATCAAATCTCACGTGCACTAGTGTTGCTTCATCATGGCTCTGTCTGGACGAAGGGTGAGCTCCAGCAGCAGTTCTTAGCCTTCATTTCCCTTGAGTAATGTGCTTGCTCTCTACTGGCTGGGGTGGATTTCTTTTTGGAAGCTCATAGTACTTGTAATTTGCCACCACCCTCTTGATGTTGTCCAGGCTACCTTTTAGAGCTAACCATAGTTGTGCCACAGCCCAGAAAGGGACTGGAAGTAGGTATTTGGTGCCTCAAACAGTGGCTACAAGTGTACCGTTCCCATTGACTCAAATGCCCACCCATCTCTAATGTAAACCATTGCTTATATGCTCATATGAGCTTATCGATTAAATCCTGGCCCCATTTTAGTCAGTGGGAATTTTGCCAGTGACTTTAGTAGATCCAGGGTTTCATCCTACAACTGAGAATCTAGAAGAATTCCATGAGTTAATTAATCATTTCATGCCTGATTCTCCTCTCACTTAGGCTGGTGAACTCCATCGACTTGAATGGAATTACTCCTGATTTACTCTGGACTGGTGAATCAATCCCTTCATGGCTTTCCAGATTGTAAGCATCCTGTTCAAATGGGGGCCAACAATTATCCTCTAGAGATTATAAGGATTTAACAAAACGTTTAAAATGATTTCTAAATTGAAAAAATGATTTTCATGCCAGGAGTACATTTAACAATAGGAAGAATTAAATTAACCCATCCTCCCCCTTATTCTGCACTCAAAGAATGAGACCTGCCTTATTACTCAGACAAGCAGGCTTTGAAAACAAACAAACATGCAAACAAAGAAAATTACTGAGATAAAGCAAGGAACCCATTTTCCATTTAGATTCTGTGACACAGCATGAAAGCAAACTGGGCATGGATTAATAAATGCTCCACAGATACTTCATCTACAAGCCTTGTGTCAACTGCAAATAAAACCAGTCGTGTCACGCATCCCTTTAGAAGTTTGTTAATGGACCACCGCACTGCTTTTTTAAAATATAATGGTGACAATTGAGGGGTATATTTTGAACAGATGCTTAGCAAATCAACTTGTCTGATAGAAGTGTGGAACTTCACACATTTTTTTTGTGGCTGCTAGTAAGAACAGCCATTGTTTTTCTGCAAAGTAAATATTGGCCTGGGCTGGAGGGAAAGCATCAACAGGTAGGTAAGTTGATATTTCTTGAGAATTTTTATATTCAATCTTTTTTCACGGCCTATGTTTTCTATCCTTTTCTTTTGTCTCCTTTGGGTTAGCGCCTGTAGGAACACCAGTACTGTCTGAGCTGCAATGTTAATGCAAGTTGCCTTGCATAATGCTGACCATTGTCTAGCAAGTTGCCACACCAGCTCAACAGATCAAGGAGACGCATGCAATGGATCAGGAACACACACAGTGGTTTTCTCCTCACCTAAGAGGATAATGGCTGTGGAGAGCAAGTACAGTATGTTCATCGCTAGTGGCTGAGAAATGTAGAAAGTTGCTCTATATTCAGATTTTGATAGACTCAAACTTCCTGGCTCAAGGGATGGCCGTTGACTGAACTCTGCAATTTAGCAACTACATGCTGGTGATCCAAATTAACTACTAATAAACTTTGAAGCTAAAGAAGACAGTGGCTTGCTACATGACCTCAACTTTGTGTACTGACTTAATTAATGCTGGCAAATCACTTTGAGATAGCAAAATGAAAGATGGCATAGAAAGTAAAATAATCTTGTCTTTGTTAATTTAAAAAATTAAGTGAGATCTGGCATGTTGAAAAGAAGAAAGTAAATGGGGAGTGATGACAGAGAATGTGCGCTTGATGCAAGTTACACTAGTGGTATGTTAATGGAGTCAGCATGGTCTAGAGGTCAGGAGTCTAGACTGGGAGTGGGTTCTGTTCCCACGTTTGCTTCTAATCTGCTGGGTGACCGTGGACAAGTCACTTTCTTTGTTTTCCTTCCCAGCTTATGTCTTGTCTATTTGGATTCTAAATTATTTGGGGCAGGGATGGTCTCTAACTATATATTTGTGCAGCACCTAGCACAATGGGGGTCAAATCTTGGTTGCAGCCCCTAATGCTGCTCTAATACAAATAAATAATCAGGAGATTTGCACCACTGTATGAGATCAGAATCTGGGCCAGAACTGTACAGTGTGTGAAACTGGCAAACATGACTGGTGAATGGACACAGATGTTCTCATAGATGTAAAATGGAAATCTGTAAATTGTAGGGGCGTTGGATTTGTCAGATGAAGACCTGTTTAGATTTGATTGCTTTTCAAGTCACATAGCCTAGTGCTAGTCCTATTGGAAGCAATGTCAAAACTACCATTGTCTTCAAATGGAATAGCTCAGTCCCTCTGAGCCCCTCCACTGAATCAAGTGAGTGAAGGATTACACATGCAATCATACACACCTCACCGTAAACAGGGATTACAGTCAAACCCTGCACAAGTAACTAGCATAATGCATGTCTGAATGCATGATGTAATGTGTCAGTGAGGGGCTGTGTGACCCTAGATTCCATTTCTTGGGCTAGAGAGAACTTTGTGTGGATGCACGTAGAGTGAGTAGGCAAAGCACCAGATTGCTATAGGTGCTGGAAACTTCCTGCAAAGTACTGAGCGTCCAACTCCCAGCGAGCTCATTCTCATGACTCTAATAGTGTTTGGCTGATGCTTTTGGGCTAGCACTTCAGGGGAGATTTCCCACACAACTTGGCCTTCAGCTACTGTTTTGGTTTAGCCTTAAAATCCCCTAGGAGTGCCCCCAACAATATAGGTGCATGTCCGTGACCATGTTGAACCATTGTGCTGGGATATTATTGCTAGAAGTGCTGACTCAGAGTTGTTTCATCGTCTGTGTAGGCACAATACTATTAATCCTGAGCTGATCAACTACTATTAACATTAATTTGTTGAGTACCAGAAGGGCCATGAGGACTATGCAGAACACAAGGGAAGAGAGAGTGCCCATCCCAAGTTGTTTATAATGTATGAACCTGATCCCCGAGGATGCTGAACAACAGCTGAGAGATGCCGAGAGCCCTCAGTTTCCATTGGCTTCAGCCACCAGCTCAGCATCGTACAGGACTGAGCCCTAAGTAAACCAGCAGTACAAATAAGGCATGTCACAAACCAAGTGACCAGATGATGGATTTAACTATGCAGACATCTCTTTTTTTGTTGGTGACAAATGCTGATCGTGATGCCAGATGCACAAATCTTGATTTCTCTGTTGTGCCACTAATCCCTTTGGTTTAGAATCTTTTACATGTTAACTGATAGTTTAGTTGCCTGGATTTGGAAATATCATTGAAACATCAGTGGGAACAGAAATAGAAATGAAGATTGTTTTGTTTGGGTATGTGGGTTGGTGGTTTTATTTGGCTTCCCGCCCCCATTTGAAACTGTTAAAAAGAAGTTGGAAATGTGGGAAGAGCTGGGGAATGGATTATGCTTGCAAATGGCATCATTTTTCTATTGCTTTTCTTATAATTGCACAGAAATTGTTTTCAAGGCATGATCTGACATGTGGCATAAATCATTTTAAAGACTCAGGTAGAAATGTGGTTTTCTTTGTCACATGTTTTTAAGGAGCACTTATTTTTTGATTATCTCAGTGTAATGGTGCATTATCCAGCATGTATTTCCAGAAACAGATACGGTTTTGGGAACAGTCCTATACTGCTGGGCAAATCAGATGAAGGCCCAATTCTGTTCAAAGTTACCCCTGTGCAAAAGTAGTGCAGCTGCATGGGTGTAAATGAGAGCAGTATTTCTCCCATTAAATATAGGTCTAGATTCTAAAGACCAAACCTACATTTGTGTTACTCTCAATTCAGCAGACCAAAAAGACACAAGTATGATAAAGCACCTTGCCATTGGAAGACTTGCTGTAGGATACA